>VZZY01006358.1:104599-137122 GCA_013400335.1 Eurystomus gularis | reverse complement strand
CCTTCCCTTGTCTTGGATCCCAACCTTCAAATTCTTCTTCGTCTTCCCTACTTGAACTTTGTTGCCAACTCCAGCAATATTTTTTTTTTTCAAAAGTTCATCATATGCCAAGTAGCTTACAAGAAAAAACAAACAAACAACAAAAATCCCTTACATATTTCCAGAAACAGATTTCAGGATATGATTCCCAGTGAGAAATGGATTGAATTGTCCTTGAGACTTCTCACTGATAATACGATTTGAGGACATCTCAAATCTGCCCACAACAGAAGCAGGTGAAAGAACTTCCCACTTGTTAAAACAATAGAATACTTCTGTTTCTAAGTGATAGTCAGGGAGCTGTGAGCCTTATTCATGTTTGTTGAATGCTTGTGAAAACATTACTGCATTTGACAAGTCACCTTGTTCTGATAACTCCCCCTTTCCTTGTTCCAGTCAGATAGAACATGTTGGGGGCTCACTATCGAGATGCCCTCTGCCTGGGTGACCCAGGGCACAGCCTGGTCCCCATCTCAGAGGCCTGCTTCTGGCAGGGCATTGTTCCCTGTTTGAGGGGCCTCTGCTTCTCACTCTGAATAAAAAATCTGGCACATCTGTAGAATTTTTGTCAACACAGATCTTTGTGCTGTTTCCAGGAACCCAAAATACCCAGAACTGGCACTGGCATATCTCATGTGTTGTGTCAGCCAGTTTTGACTATCAAGGGATTGCAAAACAGACACAAAAATTAAACCCGAAACTGCTTCAGTAGGCAACTTGGAAAGAAATTCCTCTGCTGTTCCCTTTTTCATTTCTTTGCTTTGAACAGTTGTTCTAGTTATTGGTAAGTTCCCATCCCCCAGCCTCTCCACCAGATATCCAAAATTGGGTCTTTTTTCTTAAAACAAAACAGCCTTTATGCTTGTAAAGCTCTGTGTTCAGAGTACTAAACACAAGGCTGATCACTCTACTTTCTTGTCATATTTAAAAGCATGTTTTTCCTCTTTAACAATTAATTCCTGAATTTATTTCAATTTATTTCTTAAGTACCATTTCCCTGTCTTATTTCTTCCATTTTTTTTTCTTTAAATTTATTTTTTTCTGATGATATAAAAAGTGGGGGTGTGATATCCCCTGATCCGTTATTTCAGATTCCACTGTTGGACAGAACCTGTCTGTAAACTAATTGACCACCATCCCCTCTCCTGTGCAGAGAAAAGGTTGTTGTCTGGTGCTTGGGTTGAGTCCTACCCACGGGAAGATCCTTACAATCTTTTCCATGCATAACAGTCCTTTGTGAAAGAGCCCAGGGAATGACAAAAGACACAGAAGCATTTTTATGTTGTTATCTGAAGTAACTCTTGAAAAAAAAACCCAAACCCCAAAAGCATACACTGGATCTAGAAAGGAATAAATATTCCGAAACAACAATTTATTGCAAATAAAAGTTTCTAAATTCTTATGAATTAAAATACATTGTCCTCCCATTATCCCAGCATTCCATTTGATTAAAAAATGAAACACTGAATTGAAAAGGAAATAAATGTTTGATGAGAAAATGGCCAATACTGAAGCTTGCAAATGAAAATAAGTGAACAACATTAGACCCTCTGGTGTGCGAACTGGACTTCAACTAGGATTTAAGCAGCAGTTAATCCATTAATTACCCTAATTTATGATAGACTATCAACCTTCAGCAGTCAGCCTACCTCTGTGAATGATGAACATGTAACCTATCCAGAAGACATTTGAGTTAATTGAGATTAACTTCTAACGAGCAGAGAGATCAAGTCTCCTGGGGTCTCATCAGAATGATGGTACTTCTGATTTATACCCATAAATCAGTGTTATTTATAGAAGGAAGCGCCTCACAACAAAATCAAAATATTATTCCTTACTTCCCCTGCCTGACAGCTGTTCTCCTCTGGAATATATGCGTGCCTTCCCTCCTTCTCAGAGCCTTAAAATCCTTTAGTTTCTCTTTATATGTATTCAGAATTATTAAATGTAATGAATCATCATATAGGATAGCTACTAGCAGATGATAGCTAAAAATGGGGTTGAATTCTCCATTTGAAAGAGGAGATGTGATTTATTTGTTATATGCATTTGCATTGACGGCAAAAGAAAGACTGTTTTGTAAAGGTTGACTCAAATAAGAAAATCTCCTTTTACAAACAGCAGTTCTATTAGGCCAAAAAGCCATCGATCAGAGCAGAGATTCCTAGAGCAGCCATCAGCAAGTGTTCTCTGCAGCCCCCACATTTTGCATACCTTTTCCTCTCCTCCCCTCCACCTTCAAACCCAGACAGCTCCTCTTTGTATTTTGGCAATGTTTCAGAGAGTTTGTGAAAGGATGCTGGCCTGATACATCTTTCCTCCTGCCTGTAAATAGAACTGTTCAGAAATGCCACTTTCAAGATGTGACCTCAGATAGCTTGAGGTCTAATATCGTGTAGTTTTTAGGTTTAGGAGAAGAAACTGCTATGGGAAAGCTATCAAACCTGTTTTTGCAACAGGATGCATATTCTGTTTCTGCCTCTGCTGGCTAGTGGGAAATTGAAACAACAAGGAGACACTTTCAGAAGTATGAAGGCCTATCTTGAATCAGGAGAAACCTAACATTTACAGAAAAGGTAATAAACAGAAAAGAAGCTGGATCTGAAGAAAAGCAACAGCATTTGTCAAAAACATCTTTTCAGAGATTTTAAATGGTGGGACTAAGTCTGAAGGAAATGTCTGGGAGAATAGAACATAGATGAAAGAGGGCATGGTGTTGAAACATCCAATGCTAATAAGTGGGTAATGCCTCCGCACAGACTGTGTTTGTGTGAGTGTGCTTGCACAGCTCCTTGCTGTTATATTTTTTAATCTCCCAAAGGAGTGTGAATACTTTGCAAATTTGCCATTTTGATGGCATGGTGCTTCTTACGAAGAAGAAAACTGGAACAAATTAGTTATGTTTGTAGAGACATTGAAGGATATATGGAATAAATTTTATTTTTAGCTGATCTAACCTCACGACAGCAGAAGTGCAGAAGAGAACTATATTTCTATTTAAAGATATTTAATAATTGCTTTTGGCACTACTATAGAGGACGAAACTTTGGTGTGCAAGTGTACGTTGGACCTTTTTACTGGTATTTAAATCTGGGCCAGGAATCTGGAAGGAGTTGCAATCTTTCTTCTATTGAAATCAAACCTTTTCCCCAGAGCTGTTCACCCATTCCAAGGTCTTCTGAAGCATGGGCATGGGGAAGTTTCCAATTTTCTCAATGCTTTTCTAGAACATTCTATAGTACTGCCTGTGAAAGAAGCACATGGACAACACATGCAGACATAGGAGAAGTTCTAAATGCCAGGGACTTACATCTGGTGCCTGCATCAGACTAAATATCATTGTTTGCTGTCCTTCCTGTAGAAGGGAAGAGTTTCCTATCGCTGGCAGCTTGCAGTATTCTTGCTCTTTTATTAAAATATAGTTTTAAAACAGACCATGGACCTCAATACCTTTACACAATCTGAACAAGGAGGCTTTGCAGGGAAGGGAAGCAGAGGCAGAGGCATAGCATCTCTGATGTGGTTGCTGGAGTCTTCCTCCCTATTCCTTGTACTTGAAAGAGTAGCTGGGAAAAGCACTCTCTCCTTTCCAGAACTATATGTTAGCAGCCCAGGAATCGCTCCGGCATCAGAAAAATCAGAATACTCTGTACGAGGCTCCAAAGAGGCTTCTCCTGTATAGAAAGGCAGAAATGTGAGGGGTTTGCCACTCATATTGAAAGACTTGGTATCATAAGGAAGTTACAATTTCAAACATACTGGATAAGGAATCTCTTCAACCTGAGCAGGTATTTCCTAGATCCATGTGACCAGAAGCTAGGACAGTCCACAGCTAGAATTTGAACAAATTGATTCTACTGTAAATGTTTGGTTTGTTTATATTGATTCAGGAATGGCACAAGTCTCATGAAAATGCAATGTATCAGCCTTTCTTAGGCTTAAAAGGAAATCCTTTGATATTAAAACTTTTCACCTTCATTCTCCAAATATAATAATCATCTATCTTCTCTAAATACTTCTTTCATCTTCATTTTACTTTACAGTCTTGGAGTTGCCACTGCAACTTCAATCGCAGTTACCATAATTCTGCAAGGAAAAATAAACCAGAGAGGTACTCATCTGGTGTTGGCATAATTTGCCACAGCTCCACTGGAAATTAGCAGTTGAAAATCCAATACATAGAAGTCTTTTTCCGGGAAGAAATAGAAAACAGTGGAAATCTCCCACATCTCTACTGTCTGCCTTTGGAAAGGTTTGAATCTGGGACATTCCATGTATATCTAAACTTTCAAGTGCTGCTCTAAACCAAATTAAATGTTTTATATCTCTAGTCTGTCATGATTATCACTTATATCCTTGGTTTTCACATGCAAATGAGATACGTTATCCAAACAAATGGATAACATTCTTTGCCACCATCATGATAAAGCTGGCTAGATAGTTATTCATACGAGTGAGGATGAGACATACTTTTCCCACAATGGCAAAATAATGTTTGTCTTGGAGTACAGTGAGGCTCCCACTGAGATGCATCACAAAATGCCCCAGCTGCTTTGACAGAAGAGAATAAAGATTACCAGCCCTCCAAGTACAGGGTGAATAAATAAGCAGCATAAATAAGGGAAGAAGAAGAAAGCAATTGCCAGGCCCTCAGTCCTAATGTGTGCTGTCTCCACAAAGTCCCACTTGTGGCCTCAGAAATTATTTCTTCTATTTTAGTTTGTTTTTAAAATACAAGCCACAGAAGAGGAGTTTTCCAGCACTCAGATTAATGTATAGAATACTGCAGTGATAAAAGAAACTATGCTAGCAATGCATATGTAAATTTATTTCTGCCTTTGAACCCTGTTTATACATCACTCTGGAGCTCAGCTGCTAATATTTAGCACCAGCATAGTCCTTGCTTACAGCATTTTAGTGCCAAGGGGAAAAAAAAAGGGATTTCCTTTTCTTAGCAAGGGATTTCAATAAAAGAGGGGAAAAAAAGACTGCTCTTGTTGAACTTTCCTCACACATAATTTTTTTCATTAGCTGTGAAATGTCCACATCTGCAGCCAGAAATAAAACTGATAGATTTCAGTGATCCAAGGTGATACTATTGTAAGGGAAATATCAGCAATTTTGTGTTTCAACATGTACTTTCCTTGTAAAGGAAAGCCAACATGAAAATACTTCTGCATCTGAGATCAATAAAAATGTCCTAATTTTCAAAGAAATATTCTCATGGACTTGTCAAGAGAAGTAGTATAAAACTGCATTGCTCGAATGTCATTGCTTTCTCGAGAGCAGCAAATTTTTCTAACGCCCAGATCAATGTAGTGTAGAGTCTTAATCAATTCAGACTGAAATACTTTGAAGTTCTTACACAAAAGCCAGCTGGTGGAAGTGTGTTGTAAAAAGCACTAGCTGAATTATTCATTGTGAATAATCTGTGTTACAAATTTACCCTCCCACTGCCCCACCTCCTTTTCAGGAGTTGTCTGCAATGCAGTCCTCATCTCTATGAGTGTTTGGCAAATGGTTTATATTGATGCATTTTTATATAGTTCCAAGAGTTGCTGGATCTCCCAAAAACTATTATTTAAGTTACTATATTTTATGACTCACAGTGTGTGAATACAATACTATCTAGTAAACCATTTTATGGTATTATTTCACTACACTGATTTCAATACACTGATTGAAACTTTCTAACCTAGAGATTTGTGAACAGAGGTATGTTATTTGGTTGTCTTTGTAAAACGAACTGCTATATGATTACATTTTCTGGTCTGTACTTATCCCTTGTTACTTTTGACAGTAAACTGAGGTGGCTAAGTGAGATGCATAGACACCTTGAATAGTCTCTTTCTCTAACGGAGGGAACAACTGGAATTCACAGAAGTTGAGGCAGGTCTTCTGTGCAATTATTGCTCTTCAGAGATGCCTGTCCTTTCCATTTATTAGATTGGGAGTGTAAAGGGACTATGAACACTAGATTGAAATGTTAAATCTGGGTCTAGATGAGATTCTTTTTTTTTTAAGTCATCCTTATGTAATAGAGGCAGGAGACTATTCAATTCGGCTAACATCAGATGACTCCTTTCTAAGGTTACCTTTATGGTCAGTAAGGAAACATAAGCCTCTAGGAAGCAAACCATTTTGTCTTGAGTTGACTTACGAAACAGATAGATGACTTATACCCTAAAGAGCTTATTTCTCACAGGGTCTTATGATGAGAACTTAAATAACCAGCCCGTATCTGTGTATTTATACCAGGGATATCTACATTCAGCTACATTAATCTCACCTACAAATCTCACCCACTTGGGTTAGCACTGATGAATATAAGCAGCACCAGCCCTTTTCCTGCTGCTGGAGAAGGATTTCCACTGATAAGACAGAGCAATGAGGTTTTGGTGTCATTGGTACTTCTAAAGTTTGCTGAAGCATTCAATGACTTCTAATTATTTTTCAGAATTATCACCCCCAAAATACATAAGGAAGAAATAGAACTTATGCAGGTGGATTACTGCATCAGGAACTCACTTATACTTTTCTTGCTAAATAAGTCTTCAAATAAGTCATCTTTACTTGTCTAAGGAAATCCAGGCTAAGTGGATACTTAATAGCTCTATAGATGCAACAGAAGGGTGATGAAATACCTGAGTACTAAGATTTTTGTGCACTGACTAAAAAATAATTGGGTATAAGCTTCCTGTTAACAAATTTACGTGTGAAATTATTATTGTTCTAGCCATCAAAGGACTAAACAGCCTTTTGAAACAGCCTTCCAAGAGATTACTGGTGATAAAAAAGATGGAGTTTGATAGGTTTATGAACATGACTACATGACATTTGGCCCATTTCAGAGGAGGTTGCACTTTTGATGGCCATTCTAATCCTGTGTTGTTGCTAAAACCATTATTAACTCTTAGAACCCTTGCCTTTCAGAAGTTTGAGCAGTTTAAAGTAGTGCTTTAAGTATTTGAGAACAGATGCTAATTCTACTCAGTATATACACTTTCAGCAGTGAGCTAGCTAGATAAAACTAACTGCCTGTCATGCAGAGGAGCCACTTTCCTATGAACACCTATCTGAGTCACTTAGGTGCAGTGATGCATGTAATTTACTAGAAGTGCTCATTCCAGTTTTTCAGGAATTCACATCTTCCTTTGACTTATCATAATTTACTAGTGCATTCTTTTTCATTATGCATATATTCAGAGAGGCCCAAAAATGCTCACTAATCTAAAACGCATTTCAGAAAGCCATATATATATATAGCAAAAGATACCTATATAAGTACAGTGATGATTAGATTAGAATTATTGATTATATGCAGAATCAACAAACAAATGAAAAATATTTTTATTAGTTAGAAGAAAACTGCTTAGTTCACAGGTATAGTTTCCAGGAAAAATGTCATTCATTGTTTGGAGACAAAATTGAAGAATGACTTTAAGTGACTACAGGTGGTACTAAATTTGTCTTTTCATACTCTACTCAGCATACATACTAGTGCAGTGGTAATGGAAGGAAAAGACAGGAAGAGGAAATGGCATGTTATTTTTACATCCCCTCTTTTATCCTGCAATTGGCTGGTATATGACTTTACATCTTCTTTTACCAAGTGTAACAACTCCAGGAACAGAGGTTGATAGCCTGAAATAATGAAAACCTGGAATTAACCGTGCACAAATGTTCTCGTAAGAAGCTGGGGTGGTGAGCACAGATTTTGCTGGCTTGTGATGTGTCAGTCCTCTGCCATTACGCTCAGTTAACAGGGTTAAACACTACTTTTGAGAGATTTGTATTGATATTTCCATGTGAAGCAGTCAGGATGAGGGTCATATCCTTCGACGCAGATGATCTCTTATCTGCACTACATCACAGTGCAGAACATGTTCTACCCTTGGCTATGTCCTTTGTTTAAACTTGTCCCTTGTCTTTCTTGAAATAAATGGAGCACATGAAAATACACTAGGAGTATCTTGCTAAATACTGTGGCCAGCTCAGACCTGCCAAAACTTAACCTCAAACTGGGGGTTCCTAGCTATTGGGACAATAGTGTTGCTAGGGCTGAGAGGGTGTAAAAAGCACAAAATGTTCCTTTCCACAAATATGCTGGAGATGATACAAAACAAGCAAATTTCCTAATATCCTGATCTCTATCTCACTGAGTTTTACTAATGATAAACAGCTTCATTTTCCTTTCACTGTTTACTGACACCAAGGATAAATTAGTGCATGTCATGGGCAAAATGCACCAGAATCAAACCAGTTTAATTTTATGTCACTTGATGCTAGTATGGAGGAAAATATATTCATCTTATGGTTTGGTGACCTATTCTTCAAAGGTTTGAACTACGTTTTATTTTGGGGGGTTTCCTGAAAAGCACTATCTAGTATATTTATCCTTCAGTAACTTTTAGAGATAAAGAAGGGAAAAGTTCCACTTCAGACCAGGCTGTTTTCAGAAATAAGGTTTTCAGCTGGATTGAAATTAGGAGAGTTGGGGGTCAGCTCTGTCCTTGGGGAGGGCTTGCTTCTTATGGTGAATGATGCGGTGGAAATGTGCTCCCAGCTTGCACAAGGGCTTGCTGTTTTCTTTCTGATCTTCTGAGATCTGCTTTAATTGATGAGGACAGTATTTTTAACGGGATAAATCTTAATGCTGCCCAATGGAAAACATATTCTCACTAGCTTGGAGAATTTTGCTGCTCTAACAGCTTGAGGCATCCTTGTTACTGTCTGGTGGCTTGAGCTCCTCTTGGCAACTTGTCTCCACCAGGGATATCAGAAGAACTATTTACTCATTACCCCACACTGAAGTATTGTTGATATGTACAAGGGAATGACTTTCAGATATCTTCATTATAAAGTAGAACCCTTTTGTTTTCTAAGTACATATTTTCTGCAGCTGGTGTGACGGCTTTAACCACAGTTATTTTCATTTTTACTTTACAGACATGGAAAAATGTACCTAAATACTGTTCCAGCGCACTGGATACACAGTCATAAAGCATCACAGGGTAAAGATGATTCAGCAGTACTGGAAAATAGAAAAAGTTACAGGTGATGTTATGAGAGAAACTTCTAGGGAGCAAGGCAACTTTCAGGAATAAAATAAAAATATTTGTTTTCTTTATCGATAGAATATTACTTCTATCTTCTCTTAATCTCAGGCAGCAAAACAGAATAAAACAACCAACAATATTGTACTGCTATAAGCTCTTTCCTATTTCACAATGAGGGAAAATAAGAAAGAGAATTGTATACTCCAAGTATTGCATGTGCACTGTGGGCTGTGTGGCATGTACCTCTTGCAGCTTTGGGTTATACAGGCTCTCTGTAGGACTGAGGTGTGCTTGGAATAGAAGGTCCTCCATTCAGAAAACTACTGTAATACAGCTGAGCCTCTCTGCAGAGGACTTAAGTTCACAGATTTTTTTATATATTTCCCATTAGCTATATATATCCTACAGGTTTTGCACAGACAGAGTGACCAAAGCCACATGTTCCAAAATCATTTTAAAAAGCCCACAAGATCGCAGTAAGAACCATAAGATTCAATTTGGAAACTTTCATACATTTGCTTTTGAGGCATTTAAACTTAAAAGCAGTTTTTCAGCTATGTTTTGCCATCATGAGACTAAGAACTCTTTTTTACGAAAAGATTTTCAGGTGATCATAGAAGATCAGGTTTAACAAAAATCTTACATATAATGGGATCTGTGACAAAGTTCAATGAATTGACAGCAAGTGTTGAGAATATGATAGTGCTGAAGAAGGCATGGGACCTGAACACAGAGTTTATCTAATCTTCAAATAAACAGCCTATCTGCATTCTGCTTCCAAATGTGTCCAGGTACAAAACAGCCAATTGTAAAGTATTTCTATTTTCCTAGATAGATTGCATAGTGTCTTCTGATACTTTCATTAATTATTTTTTCATTAGATTTCCATGGTTGTTGTTTCCTTGATAATTTTTTTTCTCTTCAAAAAAATTGTTTGATGCTACTCTTCTGCTCCACTCCTGTGCAAGCTTATCAACTCACTATTCTGTCGCTTTTTCTGCTGAATATTTTATATATCTCTGTTCCTCTTTCTTTCATACTTTTAGCACATAAAAAATGAACCGAATTATTAGTATCGGACTTAAGTATATCAGACCTGCATGGACAATAGGAAGAATCATAAATCCTCACTGATCTAGTTAAATATCATCTGCTGGTGGCCATGCTATTAACAGGATGTGCTTGATTTAATTTAGGATGGAAAAAAAGAAAAACCAAAACTTGTCACTATGAGCTATTAATAGGAAGCAGAAAAAAGTAGTAGGAAATAAAAGGAAGATATGTAAGACACACAGAGATAAAAGGCAAGACTATCCACAACCTTATTTGCATTCTTTTTTTTTACTTGAATTTGAAGAGCTTAAAAATTGCTCTCTGGATACATACATTGCGCCTGCATTATTCAGTGGTTTCATTGCATTGATTAGTATTATAAATGTGTTTTGTAAAAAGATTTAAGAAATGAATATACTATTAGACTTTAATTTGAACAGAACACTTGAGGAATCATTAGGAAATGAGGTAAAGATAATAGAAAGGAGAAGAGAATTACTTGGCACTGGGTTGGGCCAGGAAAAGATGCAATTTCATTGATTGGCATACAGGGTACTATGAACAAAAAAACAAATTTAGCTAAAATTCTCCCTGTGTACCCATATATACCATTTTATCTCTTAGCGATATTGAACTGCATTATACTATCTGCCTTACAACTTCTCTTTAATTTTAGAGAGAATATGAATCACATCGTGTCTCATAATAGGGTTAATGAGAGATAGAGCTCTGAAAGTAATTGTATCCTTGAGATGAGATACCCAAAGGTAGGATTTAGAAAAGTGTTAAGAGCCTGAAACACCGTGTCTTTTAAATTGTTCTCTCATGGCCCCGGATCTTGTTAATACAACAGGAAATATCCCATCATTTGGTGGAAGATATTAAACTCTCTACTATTGTGTTTAGTCCTTAATTTTCACTTAACATGAATCCTAAAGCAAGTGTGCTGTCTTTGGCAACATGCAGTAGCACATAGTTTAAGCGCCAATGTGAGACAAGATCACAACTGCAAGTCCTACTCTAGATGCAGGCACCTTCAGGGTGCTGCAGACAGGATCCTTCTCTCCTTTAAGACCATGAGTATCTCTCAAGGTAGTGTTGCCCTTTTGTTCAACAGCCTTATGCAGGGGTTTCCTCACACACTTGCAGCAAGGACACCTGAAGCATTTCTAGACTTTTAAGCCTGGACAGGATAAGGTTTCTTTCCAGCATCACTTGTGCTTCTTTTGGTGGGTTAACACAACAGTAATTAAAGCCTCCCCTGGAAGATAGGATTTGGGTCACTGAAATAGTTCTTGTAAGATTTAACACCAAACTTTATTTGCTTTCTTCAAAAATGGGGCATTAGTCACAACCAGGGCTTTCCAGAGAGGATGTACATGGGTTAGCAGGTGAAGTGCTGGGGCCCAAGTTGTGGGCCACAAGTTGGAGTTGACCTGTGAATGAGTCACAGCCTAGCAGAATGTTTTGTTTTCTCTACTGGCTTCATGTTCCAGGGGCAGAACCTGGCCCACCTGTGTCTCTGTGGCTCCACCCTCACCCAGGTGGTCATGGTTGGGGTGGTGGGCAAGGCTAAGGCTATTTTGACCAGGAGCCAATTAGGTGGAGGAGCTTCCTGTTAGGGCATCTTGCTGAGCTTTCTTGGTGGTGTCCTTCCATGTGAAGGGCCACTGAGGGAGCCATCTCTGTCCATTGTGTCCAGCAGGCAATGATGGCACCATAGTGGGCAGTGGAGGAGCTGGGCCCACAGGAACTTATGGCAGGACTGTCTGAAAGAAGACTTCTGAGGGGATGTTGCTGAGTTCACTGTTGGCTTGTGTGATCAGGCAACTAATGGCAGCGTAAGATGATGATGGCTGAATCAGCACAACAGCAGGGTGTTGCATAAATGGGAGGACACATCCCTCCCTGGCACCATGGTTTCAGCCCTCAACAAAGAAAAGAAAAAAACAAAATACCAAAAATCTGAAGTTACTGGAGCTGATACTGGCAACTATACTAAAGGAAGGTCACTCTGACAGTCTGCATTGTGTGGTTAGGAGAGGGATGGTAGGAGCCTCTTCCTTTGTTCCCCTGCCCATACTTCAATTATCTATGTAAAGAAACAGGATAACTCCACACGTGGTCCCCCATAGCAGCGAAGTTAAGAGAGTGGGACCAGGCTCTGTGCCATCACACAGTCAGGAAAGAGCAGATCACCATCAAACCCAGCTCCCAAGTGCTTCAGCAGGCCTCTTCTATGGAGCCATGACCAAGCTAGCTCCAAGAACCAAGGCTTCCCAGCTCACACCCTGAGCCACATGTCCACTGCTGGATCCATGCTGAACCTGCAGTGGGAACAGGCAGGGCTGCCTGTACCAGGCTTTGAGAGGTAGCAGGCAGCAGTGCTTTTGGTTCCTGGCTCTGCACTGATCAGGAGAAACCGAGCCTCCTTCTCACAGAAGCATCTTCTGGCATTTAGCTTGGCACCATCTTCATCAGCAGAGTGAGTCTAATGAGAACTCATGGGTTTGGCAGGTCAGCAGTTAAGGTACTCTGACTTGGACACTGCCTGGGTGTCAGGTTGGTTTCCCCTTTATTCTAGCATGGTTCAAGCCAACACCTTCCGTTTAACAGGAAAGTGGATAAAGAAATAACACAAATAAGTTAATTACTTGTGTTACTTGAAGTTAGCCCTCAAGGAGAAGATGGAGCTTTTTCATTAGCTGGCTTTTGCCATATTGAAGATGGTTTACTTTTAAAGAAGTGAGGTTGGGGAGAGCTTGTTTGTCCCGAGTGCAGTGATATCTGTGATACCCCACTCAAATAGATTATTAATACATTAATAGTCCGGATACTGTGTGCTGATTTGTGACTTTTTCTTTTCAGTTGTGCACATTTTGTGAGCTGACTACCTAAAAAGAATAAAACACAACAAAATTCTATTGAAAATACCAGGAACTCTTCACTTCACTCTTGTTATGTTGTAACAAGCATAATTTTTGACCATCTTCCTATGTAATAGGATCTCAGAGATTAAGGAAAAATGAGAGAAAGGTGGTATAAGGATTTAAATATGTTTGCTTAATAAAGTCATTAAAAGGAAACATTAATACTCTCAAGACAAAAAAAAAAAAAATAGACTCTTTCACATAAACCAAAGATACTTGTAGTGTCCTTTAATTCAGTTAAAGGCTAATCTCTTTTAAATCCTCACTCTTGTCCATTCTTTACTGAGGTGGTAAAATGTGATTTTTAACAACGGTGATAGAGTGCTTTGGCAACCAGCTGCTGCAGCTCTGTGTCAAATGGAAGAGGAACTGATTTGAAAAGCTCTGAGGAATACAGAGAAGCTCTTGCTAGCATGAACACCTGACAATATTCAAAGTGCTTCTCAAAAAGACAGATGGTTAAAGGAAAAACTCCACTGTAGTCATATAAAAACAAAGAGGACACCTAATAAGAAAACATCTGAAGTCATCCATATGGGTGGAGAAAATTAACTGCATTCAAATGGAAATATTGGGAGCAAGCAGTTTGCTAACAAAAAACCTAGTTCGAGCTAATATAGCCAAGAGTCGACCGAGCTCTTCCGAGAAGAGAGGGGAATGAGTCCTCTTGGTGAGGTGGGGCAAAACTGAAAAGTTCAAGCAGAGGTTATGGCAGCTCCTGGACACAAGGCTCCAGGCTACAGAAGCACACAGCTCAGCATGGGAAAAAGAGGTGCAAGGCCTGCCCTACACTGCTTTGATCTTCAGCTGACCAAGTGACCCCATCCTGTTCTTCAGCATATGGAGCTCTCCAGGATCAGATCCCACAGGCTTTCATACTGGCCTCTGGGTAAACTGAGAGCTACAAAGACACTTCTGGGCTTGCCTCCCTCTCTGCTACAGCAGCCTTCTCCCCCATGGCTCCAAGGAGATGACAGCGGCCGCAAGGAAAAGAAGGACATGTTAGTCACCTGATGACTGTATCAGCACTGGTGGAGGGGAGAGCAAAAGCTATGTGATGTTCCCCACTCAGCAAGCCACAGCAAAACCAAGTTCAAATTGAGAATACTACACCTTTGTTTTCTTCAGCAGGTTAACTGGGAGGTAGCATAAATGGCAAAACCCTTTTACCTCAAAATGAGGGTTTGATTCCAGATCTACAGGCCCCAGACTGATGGGCCTGAAGGAAAGGATAAAATTTCCTCAAGCTCATTGATCCACTGAGAGTTTTACCTGCCAAGGAATGAGAAACGCCAGTTATTCTTTCATAGGGATCTGCATCATTATGCTGTTTTGATATGAAACAGGTTGTAAGTATATAAGGCTGCCAAACTTTACTGCAGAAATACTCTTGATTTCTCTCAATGGAGCCTACTTTCATAAATGAGAGTCTTACAATTGCTACAATATGAGGAGAAACAATCAAATTCTGCCATGGTTACCCGGCATAGAATGACACTGCAGTGGTAAAAAACATTACAATGCAAGTAATTATTAATTTTCAGTATTACATTGTCTGTAATATTCCATATGCTACATCACATTTGCAGAAATGTTGCTGGAAAATTTAAATTCAAAGCTTAATATCAGAGTACCATTTTCTTTGTCTCTGCAATTTTTGGAGCACGGAGGTTGCTAATTCACACTTGTGCATCTCTTTTGATAGCAGAGAGGCTCATTCATGTCACTGTCTTGAATTTAAATTTAGATTGCTTATATGTGCTCATATTTTCAATTTATATTATTACATCCACTCTTGCTCTATTCTTTGCTCATTAGGGACCTCTGAACACCAGCTCAAGGAAGTTCTGTTAAATGAATCGCATGCCCTTTGCAAGAGCTCTTTGAATGACGTGTAATTATCGACAATTAACAAGATACTAATTATACCTTCAAATTATAATCCTACTGAGCAAAATAAAAATCCTTTATGGAAGAAAAAATTGTTAAAGGCACAACATTATATTAAACCAAGTGACAAAAAGTTTGGCAACTTCCAGCAGTATAAATCAAACAAACTGCTGAACATATCATGCAGCTTGCCAGAATGGCTCTCTGCCAATTAGCTTTTCATTGCATATTCAATAAGTTGGGGGGGGGGAGGGGCGAAGGAGGGGTGTGGAGGGAGAGGAGGGCTAGGAAGAAAAGGGAAGGAGGAAGAGGATTTAACTGACACGTCACTGCTAAATCAACAAAAAAAGTCAGAAAAGCTGTAACAATTTGAACTTTGCTGTGTGTGTTGTCTTACAGTTACATCAAATTGACAGAGAAGAAAGGTTTGTCTGAAAGGTTTGAAGCTACAGCAGCTTTAATAAATTATACATTTGCAAGAGAAACAGCAAGAAAAAGCCTCCCTGTAATAACAACTTGGACTCAGTCTCACAAATGTTCACCATGGATTTGATTTTTTTTTTAACATTTTACATGGGCAGTTTAGGAACATCATCTGCACTCAAAGATGGAAATATTTGTGAAAGTATAGTGGCTGGAATTAAAACTCTACATTCACATGCTCTCATTTCTTTTTAGTTATATTTAATCCTGGTATAATTTAGCCTAAGTCTCTTGTTCCTCAGTTAATCCCAATCCAATAATCCCTCAAGGATTTACTTAGTTCTTGGTTCTTGTATCAGACTAAAGTGCTCACAATACTAAAGTTTTGTTGGTATGAATAATAAAAAAATTGTCCAGTCTGTTGAAAAGCTAAAAAAAATCAACTTGTTTTCCGTAGAAAAAAGTGTTCCTACTATAGGGTAAAACAGAACTTTCAGGTACTGTGACAGTTCTCTAAGAGGCCTGGGGTTTGTACCACTTTTTTGGTAAAAGATGAGAATTCTCCCAATAGGGTAGAATTATCAATAGTCTATCATGCAAGCATGCCTGCATTCCTTGTAATTTTGGTAATAAAATCTAGAAAAAGAGGATAGCCTTTTGCTGTCTATATCATTGTTGGTTCTGCCGCAAACATGCAGTGGGGCATAGTTTTGGTTTTGTGAGTTTTCTTGTTTTGCTTTGTTTTCCTGATGACAAATTCCAAGAAGTTTATAAACCTTAGTGGGAATGATTTGCAATCACTCACTGATGCGTATTAGGTGCTCTGGTTGGCCAAAGTAGTGGTTGGGATATATGCCATGAGGCTTCTGGAACTGTTTTCAGGTCATGAAGAGTGATCTGCAAACACTCCAAGTCAACCTTTTGCAAGCATTTGACAGGCTGGAATTCACATAGAGCTGATCTGCCAACCTCCACAAAAGGGTCATTAATAAGCCAATTTGTTTCCAATAAGTACCTGATCCAGCTGAAGTTTTGAAATGCAGAAACTCTTGGAAGTTTTTAACTCTATTCTTCATTTTACAAAGAGAATTTTCAGTTAAAAAAAAAATAAAATTAAAAATTAGCTAATTTTCCTCCTTTTCTAGTCTGCAAAAAGATAATGTAAGGGTTTTGTGTCTTAAGAGAAAGTGGAAACTGCTTAGAAATTACTTCAGAAGACATGCCAACAGGAAAGCAATGGGAGACTGGGTAACTGCATTTGTCATATTGCATCTGTACTTAACTTTTCATAACCTATCTTATCTAAACACGGAAAAGGAAGACCTTGTTTAATTTAGGCCTTATACTACAACTATTTAATAGTTATTAATGACTTTTGTATCTATGAGAACACAGGGAGAAACAAACTCATAATTAATCTAGATTTAAATATCCAAGAAAAGACACATAGTGATCTGCCAGGATTGTATGCAGCACAGTAAAATGCATTCTATTTCCCTGTAATCTTCTACTGGAATCTGAAGAAGCTGATGATTGATGATTGGCAACCAGAACCTTTTCTATGCCACCCCACATAGCGACTTCACTTAGATGTCTTTAATTTCTAGGCTCCTCAGATCACTATATAGATCAACATAATTTTCCAAACATGCTAATCTTTCCTGCTTTTTGTATCTTTGTTTGCTTGTTGTTGGATTTTCTGGGGTTATTGTTCTTAAATGATTAATCTATTCTTAGGTAGTAGGCCTGGATCAATATTGTTGCTGTTGGATAGACCTGTACTGAGTTTTTCAGTCTGAGAAACTGAAATAGTTATGCTGAGTAGACATTTTTTCTCCAAATCTCAAATCCAAGTCTACTTTTATTCTAGTAAGAAAAGGAAGTACCCTGGCTTTGCTTATGGGAATATGTCTCTAAGCATTTGAGAAAGAGCAAATCCTGGAAAGCATGGTGATAAGCAGTAATACATCCTGTCCACAGATCAGGACATGTAATACCAAGGAGCAGGAAGCTCCTACAGCCTCAGTCTTCATAGAAAAATACAGAAATGTTCTTCTAGGCAGAAACGGTCCGTGTAGGAAGATATTGAGCTATTTTTATGAAGGAAAAGTACTTTCCAGAAAAAGAAGTATTTCCAGGTTTTCTGACAGCAAAGAAGCGCTCTGAGCTCCTTAGTTTGTTGTTGGTTTTTTTTTTTTTCAGGAGTTATTTAAGGAAGATCTGTCAAAACCAGGGCATTCAGAGTAGTACATGCCATATATGGAAAGTCATAAAGTTTTAAAAAATCTTTCAAAAGAAGGAGGAGGCATATGCAAGTAAAAGGTATGAAAGAGTTAAAAAATTGACTTTATCGACAGAAAAATAACTAAAGTGAATTTGAAAACAATTATCCAGTTACTATAAGTTTCTTCGCTAATTCTAAACGCAGAAAAAGGAAATGTAGATTTTGTTTCCCAAAAAAGGAAATAAAACTGATGCAAGAACATAAAAAAACTTAAATTTTGAATCATTTAAGTGGCTCCAAAATAATAAGGAAGAACAAAAATATAATAAAATAAAAAGTAGTAATTGGACAAGGCATGTGTCAAATGAAAATATTAGGCAGAAAAATTAAGAAAACAAATTTGAGATCATTCTGCTGAACAACAGCAACAGAAAGACAAAATTCCATCTGGTAACAGAAATAAAAATTGAATTACCAGGAAGATTCAGAGAAATATTATGAAGTAATAGTATAAGCTGACACAGTACTAGTTATACTATATAAAACCACAGGCCACAATGCAGCAAAGCACTTAAACATGTGCTGTGCAGTTTCCCATAATGTGTGGTAAATTGAACATATTTTCCTCCCTAACTTCTTGTTTTATTAGTAACTTCTACTTTTAAGTTATCAATAGCTTTTCTCACAGATTTACTGCTGAGCTGACTATGGATATCCATGTTTTGTAAGATTTTTTAAGTGTGTGACAACCACCTAGTAAAGAATCAATACAGAAATAAATTATTTTTATTCTATTTTTGGGACTGGATGTACTAAACAAGCTCCCCTGGTCAAGCTAGCATTATAAATGAAAGGATGAGTTTAGGAGACAACAAGGCACTTTTACAGAGGCCTCTACTTAAATGACAAAGCAATAAAGAACATGTGTCAGATTTCCAGCTGGAAAGCAGCTTTGTAGAAAGGGTCTAGGGGTCCTGGCAGGCCTGGTGGGCCCCTGAGGTGAACACAAGCCAGCAGTACAAATAGCCTCTTAGGCTGTACGAGGAACAGCATTGCCAGCAGGTCGAGGGAGGTGATCCTTCCCCTCTTCTCAGCACTGATGAGACACACCTGTAGTGCTGGGTGCAGTTCTAGGCTTCTCAGTACAGGACAGACATGGACATACAGGAGAGAGCCCAGCAAAGGGCCACTAAGATGATGAAAAGAAAGGAGCGTTTCTCCTACGGGGAACAGCTAAGGGAGCTGGGACTATTCAGCTTGGAGAAGAGAAAGCTCAGGAAGGATCTTGTGACGGGGTGATGATGGGGAATAAAAAACAAGGAGTCAGACTCCTCTCAGTGGCACCTAGTGATGGGACAAGAGGCAAAACGTGCAAATTGAAGTACAGAAAATTGGTTTGGGGTTTTTTTTTTGTGGGGGTTTATTTTTTGTTTTGTTGTCTGTTGTTTTGGTTTGTTTGTTTGTTTTACTGCAAGGCTGGTCAAACACTGGAAGAGGTTGCCCAGAGAGTTGTGGAGCCTCTGTCCTTGGAGATACTAAAAACCTGACAGGACATGGTTGTCAGCAACCTGCTCTAGGTGACCTTGCTTGAGGAGAGGGATTGGATTAGATGATCTCCAAGGATGCCTTCCTCCATAAGCCATGCTGTGATTCTGTGATTGTGAGATGAAAATGAGAGAGACTTAAAGAGGACAGAGTCCTGTTAGGTCAGGTTGTGTTTGCATGTGTATGTAGGTATGTTTATGTAAAGGGTAATCAACCGTAAAGGACTTTCACAAGTTTCTTGCTTTTGTGGAGTCTTTTCATTTACAGAGCTGTGAGCTGATAGGCTTTAGAAATGTGTTCAGCCAGTTTTCATATGTCTGAATGAGCAGATATCTGCATGTAATGGGTTGGGTAGATTGAATTTCTTTTCAAACATTGTAATCACAAGCTACCCTGAAACTAATAGGATGCTATTGTTGATCTTGAAGAGTAAGAAAAAGAATAAATAATCAGCAGGAGAAAGAAAAAAAGAAAAAAACCAAAGAAAACATAGACTTACACAAGAATCCAAAAGTGCAGATTAGTAATAGAAAGAATCATGCTGCTCTTTTTGGTTCAGAGTAACCCTTTCTGCTCATTAGAAAACAGCCAGAGAAAAGGTAAGTTTGTGACACTTCAAAGCCCAAACAAGTGACTAATCCACCTACCAACCTTATCAAGACAGATAATCAGGTGTACCCTTCTTAATGCCAGCTTGCAAGCACTATATGCAAACAACAAAAGCTTTATTTATGAAAGGGTGGTATAGTCATAACTTAGATAACAAAGTGTAATCCAGTAATTCTAGAAGCAATCTGTTTAACCTCTTCTCTTCCTTATTGGACTATATCTTCAAAACAGTTCTTTCACAGCATCTTATTACCTGTCCATTGAAGCTTTTTCACCAACAGCAGACGGACAAGTGCATTTTTTTAGTTTTATCTTCAGTGTGGTCTCAAAGGTCTAGGAGCTCCCTACTGGCACTACTACCTGAGCTAGTCTGATGACTGATGTGAAACAGTCACAGAGATCAACACACTGGAGGGAAGGGATGCCATCCAGAGGGACCCTGGAAGGTTAGAGAGGTGGGCCCATGACAACCTCATGAAGTTCACCAAGGCCAAGTGCAAGATCCTGCACCTGGACTGGGGTAATGTCAAGCATAAAAACAGAATGGGTGGAGTATGGATTAAAAGCAGTACTGAGAAGAAAGACTTGGGGGTGCTGATTGACAAAAAGCTCAACATGATCCAACAATGTGTAAGTGCAGGACAGGAAGCCAGCCATATTCTGGGCTGCATCAAAAGAAGCATGGCCAGCAGGTTGGACAAGGTGATTCTCCCTCTCTACTGTGCTCTTGTGAGCACCCACCTGCAGTACTGTGTCCAGCTCTGGAGCCCCCAACACAAGAAGGACATGGACCTGTTGGAGCAGGTCCAGAGGAGGGCCACAAAGATGATCAGAGGGCTAGAACACCTCTCCTACAAGAACAGGCTAAGAGAGTTGAGGCTGTTCAGTCTGGAGAAGAGAAGGTTCTGGGGAGACCTCATGGCAGCCTTCCAGTATCTCAAGGGAGCCTACAAGAAATCTGGGGAGGGACTTTTTACAAGGGCTTATAGTGATAGGACTAGAGTTAATGGCTTCAAGCTGCAACAGGATACACTTAGATTAGAAATTAGGAAGAAGTTCTTCACTATGAGGGTGGTGAGACAGTGGAACAGGTTACCCAGGGAAGCTGTGAATGCTCCATCACTGGATATGTTCAAGACTAGATTCAATGGGGCTTTGAGCAACCTGGTCTAGTGGGTGGTGTCCCTGCCCACGTCAGGAGGGTTGGAACTAGATGATCTTTAAGGTCCCTTCCAACTCAAATCGTTCTACGATTCTATCATTCCATGAAATTACTTGGTAAACCAGACTCACCAGACTCTACTCCATCCTCCTTGTGATGTATCTAACTGGAGATTTCTATATTATATCTGCTCTGTCTCTCCCCATAAAAGTGATACATCTGTGGTCATTGTTAGTAACTGATAACTGCTTGGCTCTTTCTTGTCTGTCAGAACTCAGTATTACTTTCTTCCCCTCAACATCCACCTACAATCAAATCAAGTTTCTTCCTATTTAACAGTGACTGCTGAGGTTAAGTGTTAGGAACACTGGTTGGGCAGCTTGTGCAAAGCAAGCTGTCTGGCATCCCACTTCTTATTTCCAGCAGACAGCTTTTCTGTTTCTGCTTTGATCTGGAGTTTGGGGAATGCTTGGGTGGAATTTGCTCCAGCTCCTCCCTGCAATCATGCAGCAGGATTAAGCACGTCGTTCTTTTAGGCTCATTTCTGTAAACACTTACGCATCTGTTTAACACTTGTGAGTAGTTCCACTGAGACCCACAAGTAAAGTCAAAGTGACAGAGGATCAGGGTGTGATTTAGAAAGGGAGTATATGTAATAGTTGCTTAGATCCCCCTCAAATCTATGGAGGGTAAGTGCTGGTTTATGTTTCTTCTCAGGAGGCTCATGAGTTGTTCTTCCTCTTTCAGTATTTTAAGTGCTATATTGAATATAGAAGGTTTTCTTTTTACATTGAGAGCTATATTAAATATGTTGCAAAAACAACTACTTAGGCTAAGCTGAACTCAGTAGCTAACTGTTCTATTTAGGGAAGTAACTGGTAAATTTAAAATAGAAAGAGAGAGATCCCAATTTTCTAGTTTTTGAGTGAATATTTCACTCTCAGACAAAGGAATCATAGAGTGGAAAAGAGCCAGACTACTTTGTCATATGAACTTCTGAAGAGACTACTGTGTAATCTGCTAGCTGAAACAGGAAAATGTGTTGACCAATTAGGAACTAGATATCAATTATCTCTGTATGCAAACATCACATATAACATTCTTGTCTCAGTGTCTTTTTCTCTCCCTTTGCAAACAGTATTTTTTTCCATACACATACACATATTTGTACATAGTGTATGTATACTGCTAGCCAGATCTGCCTGGACCTTTAGTTCAGCAGAGCCACCTTCATCTCACAGCATTCACTGTGATGTCTTCACCAGTATAGACTAACTATTCTGACATATTTAAATAATATATAATCAAGAGAAAGCATAAAAGGAAATTTCTCTTTCAATGCCAGGTGAGGTAGTATAAAAAAGGAAGAGATGTAATATTATCTTTACACATAAAAGAAACTCTGTGTCTGCTAGCACCTGAAGAGCTGAATTCAGTGAAAAAGTATAGAAAAATTGGTTAAATAATAATATATAGTGATGTTGTAAAAAATAACAAGAGAAATCAAAGGGAATACATTGAAAATTGGAAAATACATAAATAGCATAGGTAAGGGTAACATATATCTTAGCATATGAGTAATATTATATAGCACCAAAGCCACTAGCATTAATTTAAATTATTTCTGAAATGTCCAGAGTGATCAAGGAAGCTTAATATACTGGAATACCAAAAAAAAAGAAGCAGACTGTTAAATAAACTTTGTAATGTACATACACACTCACAGTCTCATCTGTTCTACTTAAAAACATCCTTTCATCTCTAACATAAAATACCTATGCAGTTCCTCAAATTTCTCAAAATGCTATTCAAAGACATCCACTTTGAAGTTTGCCCTAGCCAAGTGAAGACAGCTAATAGCTTAGCCACCAGAAAGATAAACATGAGGTCAAAACAAAGACTGTACATTTTTTAAAAAAGATCTGGATATGAAGCTTGCACAAGGTGGTATGCAGAAATCAAACAGGTTTTATCAAACTGTGGGTGATGAAAATAGCCATGGGTACTGTAATGATTAGGTGGTAAGATATGTAAACTGAGGTTAGTTAATGGTGGTTCCACTAGCGGTTTCCTTGATTTGAAATGATTGTGCTGATGGGAAGTGCACTTGAGCAACTTAACTGTAAATGCAGACTTTTGGGGGTTTGGGTATTTCCTTAGGTTATTTTCCCCTTCTTTTAAGTTTAAATAAAAGTATTTCTCATCTCTCAGCTTTTAAACCCCTGCTTACTATGTGAAGTTCTCCTGCACACTCACTGGATTCCTTCTGCTACTCAAAGTCACATGCTCTGCCTTGAGCAGTTTCCTTTCCTCAGTCTTCAGATATCATCCCTCCCTATAGTCATGCTTTATCTTTCTCAGTATAACTTCTATCCACAAAAATATATAGAGCTCCACATGATCTTTCCTCGCTGTCTCTATTCTACCACTGTATAGGTTAAAATATGTGTATTTATAGGTAGAATTGGTAAATTAAAGAACCATGGGCAGGGAGAAAAAGAAGCCTGAAAAAGAGAGGAGTAGTGTGGAAAGTGGAAGATGCTAATGGGTGTAGACCTCAGCCTGCAGGAAACCACCAGGCTGTGGAAAAGGTTTCTTCTGTGTGCAAAATACTCCTACCACATCCCAGTTACAAAAAATTATTTTTGCAAGAAATATGAAAAGAAAAAAAATATTCCTCAATACTTAATTCCACTACAACATCATCCACTTAAGAGCACCACCTAGGATGAAGAAATCTTAGGCAGTCTATTATTAGAACATTGACCACAAACCACCTCTTCCAAGCTTCAAATCTTCAAAGAGAGCTGATATTTTATTCCTCAAAGTACTTTTCTAGCTGTACTTTCCTGCACCTATTTAAATTACAGACAGTCCTAGTAGCCTCGCTCTGTCAAGGATTAGTACTCAATTACTTACGTGTTGTTTACACTGTTAAAATGTCTGTTATTGTCCTCAATAAACAGAATAAAAAATGACTTTTGGGAAGTTGCCTTAGAAGTCAATACAAATGTAGGATATTTTAAGGCTGTTTAAACTTGATATTATCTTTGCTATAAGATCTTAATTCTATTTTTGAGTGAGGTTTATATAATAATCCCAATTACTTTAAAAATATGCTACTGGGAGTTATATGGCAGATTGTACAACCTCATCTACTATTAAAATACCATGTAATTTGCTGTTAGGAATAACTTTTTTCTTAGCAAAATGTCTCAAGAATGCTTATTCATATTATTTCAAACATATACAGCAAAGCTATTACTGGAGTTTAGACACTAAGCCAGTTCTTGCTGAGTCAAGCATTTCTGGAAAGGAGGCTGATCCTGAAAACACATCCAACATTTAAATAGAGCTGTGCCAGCAGGTAACTTTGTAATTAAATATCTTCAGTCTTTAATCAGTATTCCTGCCAACCTGAGGAAGCTTTTCTGTTGTAATGATAAGGAATAGAGAACAGTTAGGTTTTTAAAGACAGTTTTTCTTGAAGAGCAAAATAGGGCCAGAATAAACCTGATTTAAAATAAAACGCTACCATTCTCATGGACTGCGAGTTGGGTAAGCCTGATATGTATTTCCTTGCTTTAGCACAGAAAAGCATACAGAAATAGGTCAATATGATAAAAACATGCCGTGAGCCTCTCACAGAAACAATCCACTATGAGACATAAAAGGAAAAAAACAATGTGCATCTTTTGTGCTATGTACATGCACATCCCATTTATAAGCCAGAGTATTCTGTCTGAATTCTAGGCGTAAGCATTACAGCTGTCCTGACCACTTTTTTTTTTCTCTTTTTTTTTGTCTATAAGGAGAATATGTACTAGCCTCAGTGCTTTCACAATACCCTTGATCAAAGATTTATACATGCACAGAGGGGAGGAATGCTAGAATTATTTCTGTTTGAGACATTAGGGATATGCAACTGGACAGGACTTTTGCATTCCAATACAAACACACCCAAATGCAGGTCAACTTAGATGTAATTTGAATTCCAAAAGCCATAAAACAGCCTGTTCAGCAATAAGTGGGGGAAAGAAAGAGTGTCTAATGTAACCTGATATTGTTATTAAATACAACCTCCCTCCCTGTGTTTAAGCACTGTTGATATTGTGACATGAATTGACAAAAGCCAGAAAATTCAGCATTACACTGACACTTCATCCTTTTTTCATGGTTTTGTGAAGAGAAGGGGAAATAGGTATCACAGCATGAACTGAAGACAGTATAGGTCGTTTGAATTTCCTGGCTCTTGATCAGTTTTCATCTCAAATGTAATGTTACTTAAGCACAAGCTTCCTTACAGTTTAACTTGAGGGAAAGAAGACATTCTGAAGCAAACATGCTCTTATTGTCTGCGGGACCAAAATAATTTTTATAATTTTCTTTTGCAGTTAATGTTTAAGTGATTCAAAAAGAATGCTTATTTTCTAGTATTTTTTTTTCTGTAGTAAATTCTCTCTTATTATACAAATATCAGTTACCAAATTTACCACTTATAATTTATAAGATAAATGCATATTTTGGTACAGGGTCAAAAGTTTCTATATTTGTATTACTTGTTAATTTATAATGGTTCCTGCAGATCTCATGTAGTCCATTTATGTAATTCTTCATTAGTTCTTGAATTTATAGGTCGTGTTGACTACAACCTATTGTACTAGTCCAGCTGTCCCACGTGCATGTTAAACTGCAGTGAAGATGTGTAATATTCTCAAGAAATTTAAAAGTAAACGAATTTGCTCATTCCCATTGTGTTCTTCAACCAGCCTCCCCCTTCCAAATACCTACACATGTTATTCTAAGATATAAATGAAATATTTGTAACAAGCATGTGCTTTATTTAGCTGTATGGGATTATTTCACATAATATAAAGGATGTTTTAACACCTCCCAGATTTTTAAAAACCTAAGAAACTACTTTGCCTCCCTTTTTAACTATCCGCTAGAAAGCCACCTAGTTTGTACACAAATATAAGAGGTTTCTTCTGTCTTCCTAGCAAAGTCCCTGAGTAATACTACCATACATCTCTGCGGTATTTCTTCTCCCATAGCTGCTTACCTAGGTCTTTACTAGATTAAAGAGGGGCAGGAGAGTGGCTTGAGCTTGCGCTTTTAGCCTCAGCCTCCCACAAAGACATAACTAGTGTTCTCCTAGACATGCCCATGTACTATTTGGGCAACAGTATGGGCCTGGGACCACTCCCAGTGGGCATTTTGGAGATGACCACACATTTTTTTGTCAGAAAAGAATTTAACTTGTGAATGCCAACCATATCATGCAATTTTGTCTTAAAGACAGAATGGTGCATCCCACTTTGTTGTACAGACGTAACCTAGCTTATATCGGCTCCCTCCATACAATAGTCTCTTCTTTGCCTCAAACACCACAGCTGAAAAGGCAGGAAAGTCTCATGGGTGATTTGCTTTGTTATCCCTTTACAGAATTCATATATCCTAATCTCTTTCTGTGGTTCCATGAGTCTACATATTTGAATAAATAGGTAGGTTAGCATATATAACTTCTGTAATAGGATAATGGAGAAAATCAGCTCAGGTTGGCCTCAGGTTGGAAGGGACCTTGGAATGTCGTCTGGCTCAAAGTAAGCCAACTTTGAAGTCACATCATTCTGCTTAGGAAGCTGTCATGATATTTTCTTTGTTTATGGATTGAAAAAAGAAACTATTTTATTCTGTTTGAAAACAGTGAAACAAATTTCACTATCAAAGAGTAAACACTACATGATGAATCCTTTTACTTCAGGATAGACTAAGTCCTTCACAGCAAGACCTATATGCGTCTGAAACTCCAAGACAGGGGAAAAAGTACAAAACCACCCAGCAGTGGCTCATACAATGGCCAGAAATAACCTTTGTGCTTGAATTTCTTTGGTGTATTAACTCTCTCTTCATCCTCCAAAAAGCACTTTATCTCAAAGTAAAAAAAAGGTGGGTGGCTATTTCAATCTTAATCTTTTTTTTACAGTCAGTGGCTCTAGAGTAGGGGAGAAATGATATCCTTTGAAAGAGTCACATGAGATGTCTCCCTCTACACAGGAAGGATGCCAGGTACTCTGAAGCAGAATACTTATTGGAGTTGTTCTTAGCTGGTACTGTAAAGGTGTAATTATCCCTCAGACCATCTCATGCTGCTATTCAAAATTCCATCTGACATATTTACTGACATAAAATACAGAAGTGATAATTTTTCCCCAAAATCAAATACATGTCCATATAAGAAAAAAATAATATTTAAATGACATTTAGGTATTCTTCTCCCATGAAAAAATATTTTCCAATCACAAAAGGTATCGAATACAGTGGAAAGAGTGTTTACCTAACTTGGGTTCTTCGCATAAAACTGAAATATTATACATACTGAAATAGAGTGTTAAAGAGAAAAAATATTTTTTTTCTCTATATATGTGTTTTTTCCTAGATTGTCAATAGCAAAGTAATATGCCACTATGGAGATTTGTGCTCCTCTAAAATCTGGGCTTCAGGATTCCTGAGACCTTTTATTTACAGAAGCAGGTGCTGAGAAACCAATGAAACTGATGCAAATCCAATTATATACAGTACCATAAAAGTAGACAGATATGAGAAACATATCCATCAAAATGGAATGACACCAGACTTTGGAAAATGCGGAGCACTGTAGATGCCATGAAATGCAATCACATTCAAAAATACAAACAATGTCTTTTTACTTTCTTATACTGCCTCCAGCACTCTAGCAGGAGAATATTTCACAAGCTTTTGCTTTTTTATTTCACAGTTTGTCCCAAGAGAAACAGTTTGATTGGTATGTAGCATGAGTATCTGTTGTTTCTTGTGAACAATTTATTGTTGAGCAATAAGGTTGAAGAAACTAGCTCTTAATTTGAATCAGAAAGGAGTTAAGATTTTCAAGCACTTGTAGCTCTTAGAACAAGAGCTTTCAAAGTCTATGAAAAGCCTATGGAGACTTCATCGGCATCACAAAAATGTTCCAAATAATTCAGTCTATGCATGCATGTGTGTGAGTGTGACTGTGCAAGTACAAGCTGGGGCATGAAACAATTTCCCAGAGCTAAAAATATTGAGGTAAACCATCGTGAATACCCTGCATATTTAGATGCTTCTCCTATGTGACTGAAACTATACTGGGGTGATGGGTTGTTGTGTTGATGGTACTGGTCTGCCTTTTTTCCAGTAAAACTATTTGAACTTGCAAAGGCAGAACCAAAATAAAACAAGCAGTAAAATTACGAATGTTGAGGAGCAGTTTAGCAGTTGCGGGACAATGTCTTTTAATGGCAGAGGACACTGGGGAAGAGGCAAGCTTACCTAGAGTGCTGCTGTCCTTCTACAGATATCATTACAGTTTAGTTTGGACCAGTCTTATCCAGCTGCCCTTCATCCAGCTGCTTTTTATCCAGCTGCTGATTTGGATGAGTCAGTGAGTAAGATAGGAGTGACTGTATATTTACAGTAGAATTAAGTAATGCAAAGTGGCTTCTCTAGAGCTGGCTCTCATCATATTGACATTGGCCAAACATTCAGTGAGGCCAAAATGGGCAATATTTGATAGCTCTTAGGTGTTACACAACAGAAATTGGAACCAGCTGAAATATCTGCATTGCAGAATCAGTCAAGGACCACCAATCTCCCTGTCATTCCAGCACTTCAACAAGGAACAATAGTGATTAAGGCTCCTGCCTATTCTGGGAAATTAATTATGAAAAATGAATAGGATAATTTTATCAGGCTCATGAGATGTTAGATGCTTGATGTGTTTAATTCAAACAGCACAAAGTTTTAACTTTATAAATGTTTTACTGGGTAAATGGAAAACAGTTCTAAATGTTTCTAGTTTTTTTTTTTAATTTTTCAGCAATTTTCTCAATTATCTCAGTGCTTTATATATCAAAGCACCACATAATTTATGGTCATATTGGATTATATTTACCAGCTATTTTCAGAGAAATTGCATACTTCCTGATCATTACCAGTTATTTTTCTTGCACGCCTTGAAAAAACATCAATGGATTAATCCTACCAGCATTTAGACAAAAGAAAGTGAAAAGTTTAGTCCCACTGAGGCACACAGGATCTCTCAAGAGTCAGTGAAGATTTTTCCATTCCTGTTTCTAGACTCAGTCAGACAGACTTCTCATAGTATATTTAAAAACAAAGGCCACAGACTTATTAAACCCATTAAATGATGGAAGAATTAGTCTCAAACTACTAATGAAGCAGCTCCCATGAAAAATTCTGCTGGCTAGGAACATTTCATTCCCTTCCTCTTTGCAGAAGTGGGATAAAAGGAGAAGGATGGCTTTGTACTACATGGTCCTTAGAGCTATCCATTCTTACCATGTAATGTAATTTTCTAGTCTCATTCTCAAAAAGTCTACGACATTCTAGGGATTTCAAGGGATTTCAAATAAAACTTAATCTGCCATTTGAACTAACATTTTAAATTAACTTGAAGTCGTCCCCTCTTAAGAAAATGGAAGGAAAAGAAACACAATTTATAAATTACAGCTTTGAGGAAAATCTCATTCCAGCCTCAGAATAAAAAGATAACCTTGTATTAGAGATATAGAAAAAACAGTAAGAGTATCCTACTATACGATTATGTTCTTCTGCTACCCCTATTGCTGCCATCCCACTAAGATCATGAAGCAAACTCCAACATGAAGCATACCCTTGCCTCACTCACCACAAAGCCAGAAATGGAAGGAAAAAGGATGAGGAGAAAAAAAAAAATAAAAATCCTATGCTTCAGTAAGAATAAAGTACAGCCAAAAAACTCATGTGGATTTGCACTAGTTCAGAGAACCTCCTTTCCATTTGGTAATAGAGTATTTCTATTGTTCCTAATTCCATAAATACATCCCGACCCGCTAATAGAGTGCTTGGACATTCAGCAAAGTACCTGAACACTAACAATGGAGCTGCTCATGTGTTCTAAGCAAAGCTCTTGCTGCAACTCCTTGCTACATCAAGCCCACTGTAATCTGGAGTTTGTCTGGAGTTACTGTTCCTGCTGGCATATTGTTTCAATTCCTCCTTCAAAAATGTGAGGGAGAAACAAGTGACTCCCTGTTGGATAAGTAACAGATCTACTCTGTCAGAAAGACTGTCTCAGACCTCACAGACAGAGCCAGTCTGGGACATCCTGCAGACTTTCCTAGACACTATCCAAAATATATGGTGCCTTGTTTTTCAAGTATCACGCCATTTATCTGTGCTTTCTGGAAACTTTTCAGACAGACACACAACGTACCAAGATGATTGCTACGAAATGGAATATTCTTTCTTCCTATCTAAATGAAAAATGATGGCAGCTCTTTCTCTGGAGCAAAATTAATGCTCAACAGCATAGCACATGCAGGAAGATCAAGTCATAGCTCAAATTACAAAGTGAATGCAAACATAATGGGAGTTTGCATGAGCAGAGAAAGGAGGATGGAGATGATATTTGGCCAATGTTCAGATGGGCCTCACTTCCAGAATTAGGTCTTCAGTTTTACATGAATATGTAATTTTTCACATTTTTCTATGCTTCATCTGTCAGGACAATTTTAGAGATTACTTTTGGGAATGTAACATGCTAAGCAAAAAGCATGACATAGAGTACAGCAAGGAAACTTTCAAGTATTCTTAGTCTAGCTTCTGATTTCTTTACCAGATTTCATTCTTATTCTTGTATATTAAAAATCTATATTATTATGGCTGAGAACAATTCAGTAAAGTGTCAACAACTTTGGCTGTATAGGTCACATTCAAACACACCCGCTTAATTTCAGCGACTGATACCAAATGCTCAGAATGCTTCATGTAAGTAGACTTAGGAAAAGGCCCCATTATTACTAACTGCAGCCACCATACATTTCTGTTTAGAAGGAATTCACAAGCCATTCAGCCTGTGCATAAACTTAGTAATGAGAAAACTCTGTGTGAAATTTCTGAAGACTTTCCCCTTATACGCAGTGCTTTTATTTATTTGTGAAAGACATATCATATTGTAATGTTATCTTAATAACTCCTTTCTCACATAAGGCACGAATAATACTTCCGTTCTTTAAAAAAAAAAAACAAAACAGGATTGATCTTACCTTATATTTAACTGTTACAAACAAGGAAACTTCTATTAAATTGAAAGCAAGGTGGAAGAGCTTTCCCAGTGCTTAACTCAGGTGCACAAGTTGGGCCCTTGGTATCCTTTAGTCTTCTATGTTGTCAATGAAGAAAGAGAGAAGCTCCCACCAGGGAGTGCTTCAGAGTAAGGATTGATTTTAGTGTTCTGAATTACTCCCTGGGAACAACCCTTAGAGAAATTCAGAGAAGGTTGCCCAGGGTAAGAAATGCTTTCTGTGCAAGGAATGACTAAATAAGCTCTTCAACATGGAGAAAACTAGCTGAGGCGCAAATATGACAGAGGCCTACAAAATCATGAATGGCACTGACAGGGTGAATGGGGATCATTTTTTATTTGTCTTCTCTGCTTTATGAGCTAGTGATCATCACATAGCAACTGGCAAGACAAAAACTGGCAATACAGACAAAAAGGCAATTCCCTACCCTACAGTTGGGAAGCTGTGGAACCCACTGTCATGGAGCACAAAGGCTGCAAAAGTTTATACATACTAAAAAGTTCAGTGGACAAGCTGATGGAAGAGAATGACTTTGCAACTTGTGAGACTTGCTACTACCTTTGTGTCACGAAGTCCATAAGTCAGTTTGCTGGAGCTTGGAGAATAATCCAGAAATGCACTTACCTCTTCCCTTGTTACCTATGTCTTGGCCATTTCCAAAACCTAAGAACAGGCTGAAGGAACCCTTGGTCTAATTCAGCTTGGCTGTCCTGAACCTACATCTTATATTATGTTCTTCACAAACTAATCTCCTAAGAGACAGCAGGGTTAAAGGCTAAAAGTAGACTTCAGGGTAAATCCTCCCTTGGAACAGGTAAAGCTCTTGTTTATCTGAAGACAGAACAATTGCAACAAATTCCTAATACAAAAAGTTGAACCCTGAAATACTAATTGAAGTCAATGCATTCTGTCACAGTTTCCTGACAGCAACCGTAGAGGCAGATTGGCATTCTCTTAGTGACCTTTTTACTTTAAATGGGGAAATATATGACACCAGGCCTGTGTTTCAAACATCTTCTCTGTGCTGAGTCAATGCACACATGCTGGTTGATGTGTTCTGGAGGAACTAGGAGGGAGAATAGGATTGTTTATCCCACCAGCCTCAGTCCTGGCAAACACACAGATGGGAAGTAGTTACTCTCTGGAAATTATTTCTCTTGAGCTTAAACCTGAGATGGCTAGGGAGTAAAGGGACAGTTTATGATTCTCTGTTTTCCTGTATGGCTGGAAGCCAGGCTGTGATCTGGACATAAGTTTAATGTTGTCTTTTCTCAGATAAACTCCAAACTTCTGCAGCCAGAATTTGTCTGAGTAAGAATAACAGTAAGGAGAAATGTTTCACATCTTTAGATTTAAAGGCAGAATTGAGATTAAATAAGGGGTTTTGACTCTTTTCTCTTTCCCAGAAAGGATAATGATAATATATTTTATTGCTCCTGAGGCA
>VZZY01006358.1:11095-104580 GCA_013400335.1 Eurystomus gularis | reverse complement strand
CTCCTGAGGCACTTAACTGATACAATAATCCCTGTTGGTTACCTTCCCTCTAGCAAAGATGACATCAATTTGAGAGAGCCAGCAGGGCTGGATCACACCTTGAACTCTGTAAGTGCTTTGTTACAGCCCTGGTTAGTGAGGAGGCTGTTGCGACAAATCTGAATTTAGGCACCTATTTTGAAAAATAACTACTGAAATCCATCTCCAACTGTGATAGCAGTTTCAGCTGCTTAGGACTAAAAACACACTTCTCAATTTTTTGAGAAATGGCAGCATTGATGACTTCCTTGTCAACTGTGATGTTGCAGGATATATATATGCTCATGAGGCAAAGTTTTTCCATCTTGAAATTCTGAATCACTGACTATTCTAAGTTTTAACATTTGTAGCCAGAGGAGAAAAAGCTTACTAATCTTGACCAGGAAAATTATGGAAAAACAGGAATCCTGTTAGGTGAAATTATGAGAAAAAGTACTTTTAAAAAATCAACAGTTGAATACTTTCAAGAAATTACAACACAGTTCTTTCTATAATCACCTATATTTCAAAACAAAAAAAAATCAGAATAAAAGAGACATTTCCAAAACCCAGTTTATTGCCGTCTAAGATTGATGTCTAAAGTGGATGAGATGATCCGCCTCAGAAGTGCCTATATTTTTGTACAGACTTATGGGAGGAGCCTAAATAATTTAAACTACATGTATAACTTCTAGGTGGCTGAAGTTAAGGGAGTTCCACTTCAATTTTCCTGTTGCACAGTTGCATTTTTAATTTATTTTCAGTGTGATTCTTTCTGTTTTCCTGCACTGATATCCTCACTTATCCTCAACATAGTAGAACCAGTTCTCTCTGTATAGTAGCGGATAAGAAAGAAGAGCTTGAACATGACTGGTTGTCACAAAGACAAAGTTGAAACTTCTCCAGAGGAGGGTGACAGTTTGGTCTGTGCTTAGCCATGCAGAAACTCTTTCCAGCTGGTCCTGCAGACCAGCAGAAGACACTAAAATTGTCCTCATAATTTATTGGGCACAGAGATAGAGCAAGAGATACTGCTTGCTTCCATGGACTTCCATGCACTTTAGGCAAATGCAGATGAATGGCACATACTGAGGGAACGGCTGAGTGTGAATGGGCTTCTTCAGGATGAAGAAGAATGGCAGTACAATGTGCTGGAGAAATTTTGACAACTTTTCCATAGGCAGCTGTAGACAGGCAGTATGTCAAGGCTGTTTAATTACCAACAAACTTATTTTAGCTCTCGCAGTAGCAGGGACTGAGGAGGCTCTTACAGCCATAGAGCTGTTTGGTTCTCTATTTCTGGAAATTGTTAGGCTTTCCTTGCCACAGTCCCTGGAAGGCAGTTTACACCTGTGATAGTTAACATGTAAATCCAGAACCATACTATTTAGCCCCTTTCTGGTAGATTCTGCAGCCGACCCTGTCATTTCTTGTGCAATGCCTGTTAAATTAAACTGAGTATTTGCATGTTCCATTTTACTGAAGCTTCAAGGAACAGTTATAAAAATGTTGACATCAAGAAACAAGCTGAGGGCAAGCAATGCATGTTTCTCTGTGTGTTACATACATAGAATGACAGAGTTTTGCTTTATAGCTTTATGCATTAAGAAAATGTTAAAAGCATTAATAAAAACTATAAGCCCTTTCTGGGCCTCACAGTACATATGAAAAATTACATCTTATAATGTGTTTTCCTCAGTCAAGTTTATTCATTTCTGGAATCATGTACTTCAAGAAAGAATTTAAGTATCTCTTTGATTACACAAGGTAAAAAACAAAGTGATTCTAGCTCAAAGTTAACCATGAATGAGGTTAACGTATGGCAAGCAATAATGCTGAAGAAGGAATTGGCAGTAGTACCATGTGGTCTGTCTCTGCTCTATGAGGCTCACTCATTGGAAACCATAAAATCTGGTTGGTATAACAGAAGTGTTTGTAATTAGAGCTAATGGAGTTAGTTGAGACCACAGGAGAGGGAAAGTAGCTTTGATCCCAGGTGGCCTCATAGCAAGAAGGCTCACAGCAAGGGAGCACTCTGAATTGGAAAATATTAGAGGCATTTGCTGCAAAACCAAGAAGTCACTGCTGGAAAAGACCTAAGAATATAATTTACAAGCAGAACTAATTTAGTCTCGCATCTCTATCTCCTCAGCCTTCTCCCTAGTTTCAACATTCAAAATAAAGATGAGTTTCTTTCTGTGACTTATCTTTTACTAGAAATTCTAGTTGGTTCTTACAGTTTATACTACCTTGGTCAGGACAAAAAAAGGTAAGAAGGCAGATCTACCAAATCATTCCTGAAGGGCAAAAAAATCATTCATTATTATTAATCATGTAACAGTACTGCTTCATAATAGCTGAATTGTTCAATGTCATCACTTTTGGGGTTTTCTGCTGTCAATGTGGCCATTTTGGAAAACCTGTGAATAAATACTATAGTTAGTGAGTATCATAGCGAGATTTCAACTCGCTTAAAAATAATATTTAGAGACTCTCCTTGGTGTCATCATTCTTTTGTGACAGATCTTTGGAACAATACCTAGGAGATTTAAAATTACTCATTATATAAATTCATTTTTTTTTATTTAGACCAATAAACTAAGCAATCACTTCAGTGTAAGCAGTGTAAGCAAATGGAAATTATGTTTGCAGGATGCATTTTTTCATTAAAAACAATCTTCAAACTGTGTTTACATTTACTCTTGTTTTCACCCTCCTGCATTCAATACATGAATGAATTTAAGTCTGCCCCAAATTATTTGAGTAAAAAGAAAAATATTTAAAAGAAAGTACAAATTAATGAAAAACATGACAAAAAGTGGAGAGGGACTTTGTCTTTAGCTGAGGACTAAGGTTGAAACGGGAACTGCTGAGACAAAGGGTCATACTGTATTCCAAATAACAAAATCTACAAAGACAATTTGCTTATCAGTTCCAGCAGTTTGCTGACATCATTACTTGAATATTAAAGAAAAGGGATGGAAGCATATCAAAGGAAAATTATGCTGAGATACTTCAGGGTGCCTCATAGCAGATTTTTGAAACAAGAAGGTGACTTCTAGTCAGGTATGGAGATATATGGGAGAAGATCATTAGCTATGATCTAGTCACACATCTTTGTATTTATGAAAAGGGAAGTAGTGGGGCTGGGCTTTGAGGAGCTCTCAGATAGGATCATTTTGAGGAAAGGACCCACAACAATGTTGCAGAGGAGAAAAAAGAAACATGTATAAGAGTCTTAGCAAAGCAATACTGATGTTCTACAAGAAAAGACCTGTCCGTGTTGGGAAAAACCTCTTAGGATCCAGAAGTTGCAGATGAACACATGTGTAGAGGCTTACCAGGGGAATCAACCTTAGATTTTAAACTAACCAGGAACAGACAATCGTAGGAAAAGCACAGGCACCTTCAGTAGAGAATCAGGAGCACAAGTAATGGCAGAACAGAGACTCACTTGGCATCAGCAGCAGCAAGTGTGGCTGGCTGCAGGTTACATGTCTTCACAAAAATGACTGTGCTCTGCAAATGAAGGGTTTAATACACGTCTTTGAACAAGTAGTTTGTTATTTAGTGTACATTCTGAAATATTGTTCAAAATTCCTAGTAAACAGCCAAAGCCCTAGAAAGTAATAATAATCATTTTCCAAGAACAGTTCAAGCAGAGTTTGAACTGTGGAAGTACTCAGTACTTAAAGGGTGGATTACATAGAACCAAATAAAATGTTGGCTTTGGGAGGTGGAATGAAGGCAGAGGGAGTCTCAGTGCAATTAAATATAGTATCTTGAAGAAGCTTGTATAACTTTTTACACAGACTATTGTCATCCTGTTCTCATGCTGACGACCTCAATATCCTGCATTAGCAATACTCATTTAAGTAAAAATATTTCAGCTTTATATTGAGTGCCAGAAAGGCACAAGAAAAAAAACAGCAAATAGGCTGACCTCAGATCTCTGCTAAATGCTCTCTTCTGACATTACACTACTGCTGTCACACATACACAAAGAGATTTATGTGTCCATCCAGTCCTTTAGCTGAATTTATTAAAGATGGTATTTCCGGCTTAGTGAAAGTCACTGCCAGCTCCATCCATTCCCACACTTCAGCAGCATTTGGCAAAGATAAAAAGGAACTTATCAGTAAACTTTTTTTTGTGTTTTGTTTTCTGTGCACCTTTCACTTCCCCACCCCTTATTTTTTTCACAAATATCAACATTGTCTATGGAAAACAGTCACTTCCTTTCTGTCTGATTGAAATCAGCAGTGAAGGAAAGGGGGAGGAGAGGAGTGTGAAGGGAGTAAAGAACCACTCAGTGCATGGGGAAAAACCTGAGAATGATCAATTATTCTTCTGTTTTCAATCTGTAAGCTGTGCTATCTGGAGCTCCATAGTGACTTATTTGTACAAAAAAACCAAACAAACCCAAAAAACAAATTAGACCTGATTGACAGTGCTGGGAAAAAAAAGTGAGGAAAAAAAAATTACCATCAGTAGAATGTTTAGCAATGACAGGATATCCTTGCAGCCATTAGAAATATTCCTGGGAAATTTGAGATTTTCCAAACATTTTCTTGTACCTGATGTTCTTATTCCAGCACGTCCTATGTACTATGGCTTTGATTACAAATTAATCGAGGCTCTTCTTTTACTTGGGCCATGGCAAGTGCATTCCCAACATTCGAAAAAGAAGGCTTTTTACATGCCAAAATAATCTGTGATTTATTGCCTTATGGGCTTGTCTGGATTTAATTTTTGAGTCTGGCACCAATTTATTAATTGCTTTGGTCAGTTCATTCCATTTCTCAGTTCTGAAGCTCCTCATCTGCAAAACCAGAGGAATGATAAACACACAAACACAGCAGAAGCCCTGGCAGTAACCTACCAGAGCCCCTGGGAAAACAGTGGAGACTTAAATCACGATCTGAGAGAACAATGGTGTTACCCTGCAGGAACTTGCCAAATTCCCATCCCTTCCAATCCAAGTCCTCAGATGTCATCAGGGAGGTAAGGAGTGCAGGCTCTGACACACTGAGGTGGGAATATTTTGCAGCTTCTTGCTGCTCCTGACTTTAGTCCAAAGTATAGAAAAGGGAATTCCACTGTGTCACCACCTGTCTGTGATCTCCCCTCAAATACTGCACCTGGCTTCAGGTAATTACTTTCTACGTGCTGATAATGCATATTTGCAGTGTCTGGGTTTGAATAGAGATGACAGTCATAATAGAAATAATAATTATTTGATACTTTAAGGAGTTTTCATAGGTGATTATAAACTGGCTTGTAATTTTAAAAATGCAGTTTATTTCATCTCACTTGATATTAACTGCAAGTAAGTGGAGAAAGGGAAAAGAAGAAACACAAAAGAAGGTGATGAGCTGTTTCTCTGGCTTGCCATTAAACAAAAAAAAAATCCCTCCAGCAGAAGGACCACTGCTACTTATTCGCTTTCCAAGAAAGATCACAGGGTAGTGAATAAGGTAGGAGACAAGTCTCCTTGCACGAGATAATTTACCAGTATGAACTTGGCCAGATCAGAAATAGGCTTACACTTCTACTTGGTATCCTGATGGCTTTGGTCTCTTCCAGCCTCAACTATTCTGTGAGACTGTGAAAATGGTAGCAGAAACAAGAGTACAGAAAATGTCTTTAATTGGCTGAGAAAAGACACTAGCACTTGTCCCTCAGTATCATCCTGATTTTTAATAATTTTTTTAACTACTCTTTTCAATACTTTAACTACTCACTACAAAAGCACATGGAACATTTTCCCACTGGCTTGGAGGAGTAAAGAGTATGATAGCAACATTACTAGGGAAAATGCTCAACAGCACAGGCAGCAGAAAGGTAGACAATGACACTAACTTACAGACAGCATAACCTACATACAGATGGCTGTTCTGGTATCTCTGACAGAAACAAAATATCCTAATTTCTCTCATCCATGAAACAGTGTTTATCCTTGAGTAACATTTCCTGTGATCACACTTTCAAATATAAATATTATTTTGTATGCTGATAGTGGGCAGAAGGAAAAATTCCTTTTATTCTGGAAGATAAGAAAATAAGCAAACATAACTCTTCCAATAGTTTTCTTTTTTCTTTACATGTCCTGGATTCAAAAGAATGTAGCAGATGCTTTGTCTCAGTTGCTCTTTATCAAGAATATTACATACAGATGTATTTCAGAAAGTTTATTTTTCTTTCAATGAAAAAACAAAAAAATGTTCCACGGGGTGGGAAACACCTCTTTCAAAGTTTGATGTGCCAATATTTTAGTGGTCATGGGGGAATTTTAATATATGAATATATGAATTCATAGCTAGGAAAGAAAAAAAAAACCAACCTATATAACCTTTGTTTGAAAATGTGCAGAAAAATCCAGAATTTGTTTTCACAGCTTTAAACATAGTGAGAATCTCTATTGACATCACACATCTGATTCCCAGGCTGCTCTCTTCTACTCGTCTTGGGTCCATTTGCCTGGTACAGGATGCTGTTGATCTCTGTGATGCATTCTTGTAAAGTTAAGATTATTCTTATAATCTGTCCTTCTTCCATTACAGAACATTGTCTGGATGACATTTAATGTTCTTGAATATTTGTCCATGACTTTGGCATGTCAAAGCCAGCAGTAGATGCCAGGGAGTGGGAAGTGTCATATGTCCCCACTGCAGTCCAGCTGCCAGAGTGGGAGCAAGATATGGGGTTCTTCAAGAGGTACTATGCCTGCTATGTGAAAAACATTAGACATGCCCTGGGTAACTGTACAGCACCCATACGAGATGCCAGTGCTTCTTCAAGACATCATATGTGTTGTCCCTCTCCTGTCTGGGTCAGACAGACCCAGCTCTGCTGGACATATCAGATTTGCTGTATGCTTGCAACCCAAGTAGGCATATTCATTTCTGTCTGGAATGTCTTATGTAGCTATGTCTGAGGTGCCAAGTCAACGTACCTCAAGTAAAAGCAACTGAACAATGGGCACATTAAATGGCATGTCAAAACCCTAACGAAAAGGCTTGGAAGAGTCAGATGTAGGCTGCCTTCAACCTCTCTCTTGCAACAGGTCACTCCTTAACTGCACAGCAATCACTCACCTGAATGCTGGGGTCCTTGTGCACTCTGTGGTCAAGGCAGATATTTGTCCTGTACGCCCTTTGTTTCATGTGCTGTTATACACTTTTAGTACACAGATATTGATAAATGATTCTATTAATTCTTGAAAATCACAACTTTATACTCAGAAGAGAGGCTCTTCTGAGTCACAAAAACGAATTGACCCTCTTTGGACTCTCTGCATGAATAAAAGGAAGTGCATTTACAATTATAATAAGGAAATGGTCATTTTCCAGTACAACATGAAAAAAAAAAATTTTTTTAAGACCTTTTTAAAATGCATATGTCCCAGGGTGTCTGGAGGTCTATTTCACGTGTGAAAACATCCGAGAGTAATAACTAAGTGTTCTTCTTTAAGGAGTAGCTGTATCACCTCAAGGAAAGAATGTATTTTAAACAAGCTCCACAGATGAAAAGATTGCTGCTAAATATACATTCTTCAGGATTTAGAGGGAACTGTATGTTAACATCTCATTTCAATTTGTCTGAAATATGGTCTTTTTACTGAAAAGTAATCTTGCCTTTTATTATGAGAAACTAGTGCTCAGTATTCCTTCTCACTACTACTCTCTCACTTCAAGGATGTAAAACTGAATGTACTTATGACTAGTTTGTCTCTCCCTCCTCATTCCCCAACACACATTCACAATACAATTCATTCAGTGAAATGCCTTGAACCTTTTTTTATTTTCTCTTTAACACAAGGAAAACAGAAAAAGCAAAGGAAAGCATTGAATTCTCATCTCTCATCACACACTGGGAGGTAAATCCTGTCTCAGCACTGGCTGGCCTGCCCTGAACTTTGGCAGATAATTCTGTTAGTGGCACTCTACAGAGGCTTGCTTCCCTGTGCAAAAATAGCTGCTGCTTTTTATGCATCTTGGCAAACTTTATTGAGAGGGCACCATGGGAAAACAAACCACAGTTTTCATTAGCTCCCACTTTACAGCAGCCCAGGCCCATTCAGAGCTCTGCTAAGTCACCTAGAGGTCTTTTAATATCAGAAAGCTTTGAATTCAAGTACCTGGAGAGAAATCATACATTGAACGAGAAAGAAATGGGGAGGAAAGATGAAAATAATTACTCTGGAAAAATGTGCTTCTTGTTCTGTGACATTTTCCTGTGACTTTTCTTCAGAGTAAGAAGTGAGCAGCTTGATTTGTGCTCATTGTTTTGGTCTGCCTAGGCTCTTGCACTGAGAAACTGCAGGAACTTAACTTTCAGGAAACTGTGAACATCATAATTTTATTAATTGCTTTAACATGTGTTTCTTTTACATGTCTGAAAGCAAATGCAATTGAAAGTTGTGGTTTCTGTGGCATTCCTGAAAATGAATATGACTAATACTGAGAACAAAACCTTAACGGAATCTAGTGTGGAGGAGAAGCAGTTATATAAACAATAATTCTTTCAGACTGATTTACACATTTCTGAAAATGTGTGAAAAATTATTGTTACAAGTATACTTTGAAAGAAATTTTAGTGTTTATTGGATTGATATTACACCCTGTAAAATAAATGCTATAAATATTTTGATGTTGTGAAGAAAGTTAATAGAGAGAAAACCATGGGGTTCTCTAGAACTTAAAAAGCTCCCATAAAAATTACTTTAAAAAATACATGGGAACACGTTTCCCACTGACTTCCATCTATGTGTCACATGCAGAAGATTTCTCAAAATACAAACCAGCCAAGAATAAAGTAAGACTTACTAGAGAATACTGTGCTTACTATATATATATATTATGATTATTAAGGATATTTCATGTTTATGATATATAGATATCTTATGGAAACATATTTTACTTGGTTTGTCACCCATTCTCCCCTTTGGTGTTTTCTCAGATTTTGTGAGTCTGCCTCTCTGTGCTTTTTCACAGACAGAAAATAATTATGGAAAACAACTTTATTTTCTGATCTGTTCTCTAGTGAGAATTGTGGGTTAGTGAGTAGATATATGCTTCAGAAAAAAAAAAGCAGTAGCTTGCCTAACAACAGCACGCTTTCTTTAGCAAAATCTGTGCTTCCTGATTTGTCTGCATCAGAAATGTTGCAAAATAAGTATTTTTTTTCTGACTCTACACTTTTTCTAACTACTATATCCCAGTCACTTCCTCAAACAGGGTGTAAACAATACACATTATAGAGATTTATATTAATACATGAAATCACTTTTAATATTTGCAAATAGCAGCTTCTGCACGGATAATTAGATGCAACTCTGAATAAATATTCAAGCAAGACTTGTGATATTAATAGAAGAGTAGAAGCGTCACTGACTTGAAACTCAGTAGGCATGTGAATAAATTGTAACACGCAGAGACAGAAGTTACAGAAGATTTCCTTATGAACAGGGACTGTCTTGCTTGTATAGAGTCAGCATAGTCCAATATCACTTCTACTGGGACTTTTAAGTGCTTCAGCAAGATTAGGGAGAATAATAAAAAGAATAACAAGATATATAATGTGGGCATACTAAACCCAACAGTACCATGCAGCGATATTCAGCAGTGTTTATTCTTTCAAATGGTAGTGCTTAGTAATTAAGGATGCAAGCTCCTCCTTTCTACTAAAAGTAGGAGAAATAACCTCTGCAAATAATTGACAATAAGAATGTTATTATACTATGGGATATTTTAACCATTACATCATGAAAGCATATCTAAGATACAGAGAGTGGTTATTAAATGAAAGAAGGAGCACTTTAACAGCAGACTCTGCCATTTGCTGTCCAACTGATGGCAGTGCTGTCAACAGGAACTGCCAGATATTTTAGCCCCCAGCTCCAGCCCCCTCCCCAGGCAGAGGGCAGGCACACAGCCAGCACATCCCAAGTCTGGGGCTAGCTGCCTTAAGCTGACAGCACAGCACACAGCATAGCTGGAGAGCTCAAGTAACTGTATGTTTGCAAAAGGGACCACTTTGCCAGTTCTTCACATAGGGTCCCTTGGCACAGTGTGACAGCCCTGTTCCCATGTGTGTATCCTTTTGGAGTATATGGATTCCTGAACAAAACCCCAGTGAAGAGTTCACAGTTGAGCCTGTTTCGTGAAAGTTAACAAAACAAGTCAGAGGCCTTGTTTTTAATTACAGTTAGCAGTTCCTTATTCTACTTTTCAGGGTAGAATTTCACATGTCCTCTTCTAAGACGTACCCATCCCACCTCCCCACACACCACTTCTTCTCCATTCCTGGCAAAAACCATCCCTCTGCTTCCCTGGTATTAATGGATGAACCATTTTCAAGGGTTAAACCTGACTGAGCTAATAAAAATTTAAAAAAAAAAGAAAAGAAAAGAAAAAAAAAAGAGAGTGGGATAATTTTCTGCTGACTGTGCTTCATGGGTCAGCTAACCATGTGGTCAGCTGGGACCCAGCGCTCGTGTGAGGGAAGAAAAATGGGCACACAGCCAAGACCCTCGGTTTGGAGAGAGAATGCTGTTTTGGTTGCACAACCTGTCAAATCAACCGTAATGTGAAACCTCACCTTGGCTTTAATGAAGCTACTTGGTAAATTGTGCAGCAGTATGAGACAAGGAGGAATAACTCAACTTTCAGAAATGAAAGGATTCACCTTTGAGAAAATTTGCAGTACCTGCTATTTGGCACTGAAGAATAAATACAAATTCCTGTAGTTCTGAATTTTTCTGGAACTATGGTTCCCTGAGCCATTTTGGAGACATATGTTTTTTGTACAAGAGCAGATTAGCACTCACTATTGCTAAGGCAGCTTTAGTATGGTGGCTTTTGCTTTAAATGGTATCACTGTTTGGAAAACAGCAGATACATACAGTTCATAAATGTCATAAATCTGAGGAAAAAAAACACAAATGTTGCATCATTTTCTAGCAATTACAGGGCAATAATAGAGAAGATGTCTTGATATTCTGCATTTGCATGTCAACAAGGGTAAAGAGCTATCACTACTCAGAGCACAAAAGTACTGTAAATATGCTTAGTCTGTATTAGTTAGATTTATTTTTGCATCTTTTGAACTGCTACTAGTTAGGACATTCAAGGGATTTAGTTATTCAGAAAGAAGTTTGCTTTGCATGGGTGAAAATGCAGGTAACCTCCAATGCATATTGATGAAAAAAACCTGAGTCTTGTATAGCACTTTTCCCAAGATCATTATTGACATCTGGAAATGTGGTGGAGCAATAAAGCAAAGCTTTAAATGAAAGCTGAAAGGAGACAATGCATACGTTTATATTGGAGCAGGAATCTAACAGAGAAGTGTAGGATGTAGATGTACTACATTTTAAGATTTATTTCTGATATTTTAGATCATAAAAAACATTTAGGACAGAAACATATCTTGTCCCAAACTCTGTGCTTTGATTCAGTTACTAATTTTACAACAGGATTAAAACCAAAGCTCTATGTGCTTCCAAACTCAACAGTTCAAAATCCTGGTCTGCAGTCCAGTTTTTCAGTTTGATTACTTAGATTCAAGTCTTCTTATTAAAGAACATTTGAAACAGATCAGCATCAAGCAAACCCTTAAACCCGTGCTTAGACGCAAATTTTTAAAGAGTTTATAGCTGGTATTAACTTTTGCTTCTTCTCCCCCTATTTATCAGCAAGGACAAACTCATTTGATTACTGCAAATGAGGATTTATTCATAGATATTTACCTTGCACCTAAAACATACAGTATTTCAAGGCACCAGGCATCTATATGATAGACTGATCTGGGGGTGGTTATAGCTTCTAGGCCGAGAGAAAATGAGGTGCACTCAACCTAATATGGGTAAACTACAACTGCTTTTAATAATTTTTTTTGTGGAAATCACTGCATAGCCCCAAATGAGAATACTTCTTGAAGTCTGGATGAATGCCATTAGGCAAAAAGACCATTCAAAAGCTATCAGATTTTTGGTACAATGAAAAATAATATTCTTATGCAGTTACTGAATATAATTCTAGTGTGTAGGATCATGGTGGAATGAAAAAAACTCAGCTTCACCTGAATTTAAACACTGCCAAACAGTACATCACAACTAATTTATTCTATGCTTCACTCACAACCAGTTAGCATCTCCTTTGTGCCTCATCACAGCACATGCCTCATTTGTGTTTCCATCTACCTCAGTGAGAAAGGCACGCCTCACAGGTTGAGAAGCAACACTATAAAATAAATGCACTCTTTACATACACTTAGCTTGACTGTTTCAATTCCTCTTGGCCGTATCACAGTTCCCTTGTAATTAAGTGTTTTAACTTTTTTGGACTGAGAGTGAAATAAGAATATGACCCATATCCCCATTCCAAGTATGGGGGTGGTGCAGGAAAAAATATCTCTATTTTCACTGGGACATGCTTTGCCTTGCCCTAGACCCCTTTCTAATCAGCTTGTAAATGACTGATCTATGCATGCAGCTGCAGTATGTTTACTAAGAAAAGGTGTGTTAGAAGCTGGCACGGTGAGCAGTTATAATGACCTGAATGAGTGGTCTAAAACTGGACTGAGTGAGATGTTTCTACTTCCTTACTTCTGGAAGAGCCTTCTCCTGCAAGAGAACACCTTTTGTGCATTGGTAACCCTGAAAAATTGGACAGAAGCTAAATCTGAAGAAGGACTATGGTGTTGAGGGATGGTATCAAAAGAAAATGTTAGCCAAAGAAAACTAGCGTCATCCTGTAGTCTATATAAGCAAAAAGGTTCCTTGTGGGAGTAACACTGAAGTCAGTCTCTTGGTCTGAAAATCTGTGAGGGAACCTATCTCCAGGTATTGGCTGGCTGTAGGAAGTAACTTCCTTTTATAAAGGAGTGGAAGTTCTGATAGAAGCACCCTATAAGCCAGTCTCTATTCCAAAACACTTTATGTATCTCATATTAAAGAGCCCTTAGGAAACCACACCTTGGCTATAATGGAGCTGGGAGACAAGATTTTTCTTCCTTTCAGGCAGATATTTCTAATTATTCAACTAAGGTGTCCTGCTTCAACTTGTGGTCTTTATTGCTGCCCTAATTACTTCAGAATTACTTTACATGCAGTGTAGAAACTTGAAAATATCTTTATATTCTGGTATTAAGCCAGAACACTCTAGTAGGTTGCATAGTCATGTGGGATATAGAAGATGTAAATTCTCAAATGCAGAGAGAACTTAACTTGGATTTTTCAAATCCATAGTAAAGTGAACAGACCACTAGATTATTATATAAACGTATGAAGAAGCAGTTGTTTAAAAAGAAAGTGCTATCCTACAGACCCACATTAAGTGTATATTGACAGTATGTTCTGACTCCATGAAAAGGGTTTCAATGACTGCCTGAAGAATTGCTCTGCTTTGTCAGTTAATGCAAACAACAATTCATCAAAGAAATATGCAGCTCTGGTAGGACTGGACTGGATTAAAACCATAATGAATTTTTGGAAAGCATCCTTGGATAATGCATTTTGGAAGGCCAAAGGAAAATGAGGATTATCTAGAGACTTCCAATTCTCACTAATTCACTTAAACCACATAAACATTCCTCCTTAACACTCATAACAAATTGTTCCAAATTAAAGAGGCCATATCACCTTTGAGATTGGCTGTGATTAAAAAACAAAACAATTAACCAATCTATGCATCTAGGGGTTATAGCAAAATACCCATGGGTATTTGTGCAATTTGACTTGTGCATTATTCAAAATGTATTGGTTACAGATTTAACTAAAAGAAATAAAAAGAGAACTAGAAATAAAGATGGGTGATGGACAAAATATTACTCCATCAGTAACGTCAGTGACAAAAAAAAAACATTAGTTTTACAGTAGGAGTGAAAAAATCTACACACAGACAACCTTGGTCTCACTGGAGTACACAGTCTCTGAGAGCTAAGGTTACCATATGTTTAGGCTTCCCTTGATACTTCCTTTTTTTTTCCACACAGAAAACTGAGAAGAAAAGCAGGGTTATGATTCTGTTCATCATTTCTAGATGAACGGAACATAACATGTGTGCTGGAACTCCTATTTCCTGGACATGAACACAGACAAAGTATATGCAAATGTTATAGAAACATGGCAGCTGTATTATGACAGACATAATTGCAATTAAGGTTCAACAGAATATTGAGGCACAGCCTTTTCACCTTTTTCCCTTGCTCTTGGAAGTAACGCTGGCTGAAGTATCACTTCTTTCTTCACTTTTCTGAGTAAGACCTCTGAGATATTGAAGGATAAATGGGATGTCATTCTCCATTTTTAATCAGCTCCCCACTATCTTTGGATGCTTAGATTTCTTCTTTCAATTTAAAGTCAAAAATCTGAAACCCCAGAAACAGATAGGAACAGCCTCAAGAAATGGGATACATGTACACAGGGAACTACATACACACACACACAGAAACACAAACGTATGTGTGCACACATGGAAAAAAGAGGACCCTAATGGCCCACAAAGTGTATCTTATGGGACATTTTGCTCTAGATGTGGCAGGGTGTGGAACTTCTATACTTTAAAAGACAAATGGGGCATGCAGTTAGAACCATCTTGTCTGGATAGAGAAATCACAACTGTACTGGGCAAGCCCTTCCTTAACTACAGAAAATGTTCACCTAAGGGATCTCAAACAGGTCATCAGGACGTCACTGTTTTTGCAAATGCTAGACATATTGAAAGTATGACTTTTTCTGAGGCTCTCTTCCCACACAAATTTAGACACTTGCAGTGCAGAATCTCTAGGTAATGGAGAGGAATAAGCACTTCTGAGGTGGTAAGCACCATATCTGCCTGGACTATATTTGAAGCCCAACTGTATGTCCTTTGGAAAAAGGACCATAACTGGCTTCAGGTAAAACACATCTCCTCATAACTGCGAATGAGCCACAACATAATTGGTAAGAACAAAAATAAAAGAAAATTCCTGCCTGCAGGTGGATAGATAAGGAAGAAAACTGAATATGCAAGAACTAAGTTGCCTTCATAAAAGAAAGCAGGACAAACAAATCACAAAAGGAAGCAATTAGGTTAAAAGAGAAGGCTAAATTGCTAAGGTAGCTGTTCAGAACCTATCCACAAATTAGTCCTGAGTAAGCGGAGGCAGCATCAGGGAGTTTTTGTCTGGTAGAGACAGGGCATGCTAGTGATCCTATGGATATTGCTAAAACCAAGTATTCAACTCAGAGAAGTAGACATATGCTTATGGTATGCATGCACATATGGACAGTCTCTTGAAAGAAACTGAAGTATTTCTTAGCAGACAAGATCCCTGATGCATCCAATCTGGCATCTTGCCTCTGGCAATAAATCAGACTCAGTGTTTCAGAAACAGCTTCCAAAATCTTATAGTGTATCTGACCATTTATGTAATGTGAAATATAAGTAAGCAAGATGGAAATTCTTTTGTGATCTTTTTGTCAATCATACATTCCGAATCATTAGATTTTTATTGCCCTTATTTTAGCATGAATAACCAATAATGCTGTTACTGGCAATAAAATTAGTGCACACTTTAAAAAATCAAGTTATTACAGCTGACCAAATGGTGCCTACAGTTCAATATATCTTTTTATTTATTCTACCTTTCTCTGATATAAAAAAGCAATACAATTCTGTAATATAAAAATGACAGGTAGGGAAAAATTACTTAAAGAAAATCTGCTTTTATCTCGGGTTGTATAGTCAATGTAACCTCAAGCACTGCATACAGTAGATTCACAGATAAAAATAAATGTTTCATCAAGCATTACTCCTTTCATCTGTATTCTGGTGCAGGTAGAAAAAGGGCTGGTTCAGCTTTTTACAACATTCATAATTATCATACATTAATCCTTTTGAGCTAAGATTTTTAGCTGATCCATTATTACAAGTACCATAGAGCTGAAAAAATATGGGGAAGGCAACAATCTCCAAGGCCAAAATAAAGACTGAAATTGCTCTGAAAGATGCTTTTTGTAATACCTGCACAAATGAAAACTCTTGCTGTAAAAAGATACATTATCTGCAAATGCAATCTACAACTCTGTAATGATGAAATTCTTTTTTTGTTGTTGTTCCTAACAGAAAAGTGCTAATTTGTCTGTCTTCCCACATCTGATACAAAAGCCAGGCACTACTCTTTCTAATTTAGCTACATTTCCGGTGGGAAAAGAGGCCATTCACTAATTCTGCTGCACCAAGATGTTAGGTATATAATCACAGAATCACAGAATCGTAGGGGCTGGAAGAGACCTCTGGAGATCATCTAGTCCAACTCCTCTGTTAAAACAGGGTCACCTAGAGCAGGTTGCACAGGATTGCATCCAGGTGGGTTTTGAAAATCTCCAGAGAAGAAGACTCCACATCCCCTCTGGGCAGCCTGTTCCAGTGCTCCAGCACCCTCAATCCATATCCATATCACAAAGACAAAAATCCATGTAGTAAACTAAGTGGCAACATCCAAAGTGTCTTCAGTGCCTTCAGAAATTAATTGAACTACTAGAAAGACATCATATTGTGGAAAGCACCATATGATGCTATGTGTTTACACATTGTATGTGTAAACATACACATTATATAGAAAGCACCATATAATGTACTGTGTGTTCATCTTGTGCAGTGAAGGTGGCCAACTAGCAATTTCCTAGTCAAACCAACAATTCAAGAAAAATAAAACCTGAAAAATTTAATGTCAGCCCACAATAACATTTCATGCTTCTTTTTTTAGCCCTTTTTCTTATCCCTCTCCTAAGTAGTGTAGGTTGGTTTTCAATGAAAAGGAAAGGTAATTCAAAATCAGTACTTGTAAAATTGCACATTGAAACTAAGTATCAGCATTTCCAAAATAAAACTGTTAACCTGTCAAGAAAAATTTCAGCACTGTTAATGACCTTGTTTTCTTTTTCTCCTACTACTAGAACTACCTAATAATTTGTCTTTCAAATACTATACCCAACCAAAGTTTCATTTTAAATTATTTTTTTGTTTAGCCAAAAAATTACCTATCTATGCAACTAAAACACCATGCTTTAAGTCAGGTCTGAAACTAAGTATTTTTTCCAACATACTAAACAGGAAATTTCTGGCAACAAAAATGACACACTTTAAGGTGCACATAGTTTGTTTTATTTGCTACCTATTGCCTGGAAAAAAAATATTTAATGATAGAATATTGGAATTTGTGTGAGTGAAGTTGAGGAAAAGGATGCTACTGTATCAGACAAAAAGGACACAAGTCTTTAATACTATTCTATCAATCTGCTGGTGGATCAATCAAATCATTTTACAGACTAATCCAATTTTGCATCTTTCATAAAGAAATTCTCTCATGTCTTCAGACATATATATATATAACCCTTGTCTGGTACACCTCTGTCAGCAATATTTTGTTGGCAAGGTGGCAGAAGGATGTGACAGGTGATGATATGAATAAAAAAGGCAAATCCAAGAACTTTTAAAAAGCCAAATTGCCTTTACCTACATCTTTTAGCTAAACTGATTTGGGATATGGATCTAAACCTACTCCTCAGACAAATTTTGCAATTCCAGAATAATTAAGAATCCCTGCACAAAGGAGAATATTTGATTATCAGCCATTTATTCACCCTTAAATTTTGATAGCTTGGATGAAATAAAATCCTTTGTCCAATATACCCAAGCTTGTGGCTTGACTCTGCAGACACCAGTATCCCCATCCAGTCCATCAACAGAGTGTTTCATGGTCTGTGTTCTCTTTTTTCCAATTCTACAGCAACAGGTATGGCCTAATTCTGACAGGACATGAGGGGATGTGAAGTTTGCCAACAAACTTCTGGAAGGCTAAACGGTAATGGAGAGGACACATTAAATGAATATCATTGTGTTGATTTAATATTGAAGAGCAGTACGTAATCAGAGCACGTTGTTCAAATACAGCATTAGGGTGAGGCATTTAACATTATTTGCAAAGGTTCTGGGGAGGAGAAAATTATTTTACGAATAAAAGTATGACAATCAGCTATTCTCTGCTAGATTTCTCTTGCTTAAAAATAAATAAAATAAAAAAATCCAGGAGGATTTAGTCTTCTCTGACTCTCCATATGATTTATAGGAGCTGAAGAACTCGATATGAGTTGCACTGAAGTGGATTTTTCAATCTGTCAATGCCACTAGCAGTGACTATGCAGCACTCCCTCTGTTCTCAAGTGCAGTGGACTATGGTATTTTATTTCATACATCATTTCATATTCTGAAATGTGTAACTGTATATCATACATGCAGCAAATTGCCCTGCACACCACTGAACATGTGGTCTGATTTCATATTCTAAGATTGCCCAGCAAGGTAAGTAAAAAAAGAACACTTTGGGAAAAACTAGGTAGTGTCACTTCGTTGCCATGCTCATATCAGGGAAAACGGTTTACAATCTACTACCCTTTTGTTCTGGTCTCTGAACACTTACTTCTATGCTCAGTAGTCCCCAAAGTTCAGTGAAGCAGTGGTGCTTGTGCTGATTTAATTTGATTCCTTCTGCAAGATTACCTTAGCACATCTGGTAAAAATTAGATAAACAGATCAGTTACAGTTCTGTTTTCAGCTAGTTTCTCGAAGCCTCTGCCCTCACTTCTCTATTGTAGAGGAACAGCATAAATTTCTGATAGTAATAAAGGTTCTCATTCCTGGACCCAGTTAGGGATTGTGCAGGCAGTGTGAAGTCTAGTAATATTTCCAGAACTCCAAGTCCATAATTTGTGACAATGGTAACGCTGCTACTGCTGCTGCACCTCAGCTGAGAGCACTGCTTGTCCAATAAAAAGAGGTTCTTTAAGCCACAGAAATATGTCACACACTTGCAGTTTTAATGAAACTATAATCAGCCTAACTCCGGCTACATTTCCTCTGTATTATGCTATGTAAAATTATTTGGTGATCTATAAAGCAGGAAAAGGACTTCTTAAAATGCTCAGGCATTCATATCTTCCTGGGTTTTAACTCTTTAATGCTGACTTTTTTCTCCTTACTATGAGACACCTGACAGCTACAGTAGGCTGCTTTAGAAGAGCAGATAGAAATATAAACATGCTATTTTCTTTGACATCTCGCAGCTGACAGGCTGCACTTGATAGGAACAAGCAGGCATTACTGTCACCATGTCTAAGGGACGACAGAAACCATGAAGCAGTGAGTATCTGTGGCCAGGGCTGCCACCTGCATAGTGCTGAAGAGGGCTTTTTCACACTTCTGAGGCTGTGCTACACCCGACTTCACTTCAGCAGAACGCCAGTTGAGAAAAATTAATATCAAGAGTGTCAAGAAAAGCTTTAAACATCCTGCCTGCCTCGAAGTCAGGTGTTTTTGAACAGGGGTGCAACACTGAATGATGAGTGAAGGTGCTGCCTTGAGCAAAGCCTTTTGTCATTCCCTTTGCTGTGGACTTTAAGGCGGCAGCAGTCAGGAATCTCTCAGAAGCAGCCTGTCTTTCAGGAGAGACTGCTCCCTCAGAGTACTGCGGGCAGTACTTTCTGCCCCAATAACTTTTAGGTTCACTTAAATCTGTCATCCTTACCTCTTGAGGCTTCAGCTGAGTGGAATCAGATTCACTTTCTGTTTATGACATTTAAATGCCAGGCTAGAAGTATATACACAGAAACACACGCAAACATATATAGCAGTTATGTTCAATTTCCATAAATTTAAGGTGCAGTTTCTGAGGATATGTATACCAAACAAAAGGTTGTACTAGGTGTCACAGTTACTTTCCTCAATTTTCACTTAATAAAGAAAGCTTTGTTCATTATTTCAGCTATGAACTGTTATCAAAACAGCAATGTCCTGCCTGTGTTTGCACAGAGCCTGAAATCAAAACTGAGTTATGCTCACCTCTTGCAGATGCCCCTCATGTTGTACACTGAGAACAAGAAATGTATGGCCAGAACAGAAAAAAATTCATCATCTTCATTGCATTCATGTTGAAAAAAAAAAAAGAAGACTGAGTCTGGAATGTTAAATACAAAGAGCGCAGATGACGTGATTTGAAGCTGAGGCTTCAGTTTCAAGATGTCGGCAACTGAAAGCTTTAATGAAGATAATCAAGAGCTGTCAGGAAAAGGCCAGTTCTTTCCAGGAGGCAATCATAGCAGGTTCCAGGCCTACAGTGTTGCCTCACTGTGGCAGCAGAGAATTTGGCATGTAGTCCTTACAGAGTGGGAATCCAGAAAAGAGAAAAGGTAAGACTTCTGAGACCCTGTATAAAACTCTCTGTTCTTAGGAGTTTTATGTACAAAAAGCATTACAATGCCAAGTATACCTATTTCTGTTCACACAGTCTATGTAAACAGAGCAAATAAGGCACAATTTGGGTCCTGATCTTTCACCCATAATTTCCTATTTGAACTCTTGTATACTTGTATGTATACCTTCTCTATATAGTGATACTACAAATATATAAATATATACATGCACATGTATATATATATGCATGATTAGATGGGTGCTGACTGAAACAAAATGCAAAGGTACACTTATGCTCTTTGCTGCTGCTTTTTCATTTTTCATTTGAGAATGATGAGTTGCACTTCAGAACATTACATTAATATATACTGGAAAAGCATTGCACTATGAGTTAATTATAATCATTACTAGTTTCTGGTTCCCTTAGATGGCTAATATCTTTCCTGATTTCAGAAAATATTCTGATTCATAAAGAGAGCTCTTAACGTTCTTACGGTTCAAATAGAAATGAATACAGCCATTTAATTAATTACTTTTAAAAATGAAGAATAAATATTTCATATTTTCTGTGCTACAGATGACTTTAGTTCTCTTAAAATGTACCATGCCATTTAATCAGATATTAGCTGGAAGGCATCCCACCCACAGCTATCAGAAACTGAACTATTTTGCAGCTTCACACTGTGGACAGTGAATAAACCTCTACCGGAGTAATCCCCATTACAAGAACTTTTCTGGATTTTTTTTACATCTGTCTGATCATTTCAGTTCCTGTGTCAAAGTTAATCATGATATTGCCATCTGAAGGTCATATGGCTGTGTCTGAATTAAATAAACAGTACATTTTCTGCTTTAACATAAACATCTCATCCCCACCGAGATGAATGCTGTAGTGTCTGTGCTGTAGCTCAGCTGATCTGCCCTCTATTCCAGGGCAGGAAATGAGAGCAAGGAGAAAGTAACATAATAATTTATTCACCTCCCCGTAAGTTTTTTTATCTCAAAGTAAATAATGACATCTGACCTTTCTCTGAGACAACATGGAAATTAAGACACATGACAATCCTTGTGCCTTCCCCTTGAGGCGACCACAACCATCTCTCACAACACACTTTGACTCCCTTTTCCCTAGCTAAAAAGCCAACTATAAAAGTAATAAACCTTTTATCTCAGCTCATGGAGCAGTTAACCCAAACATGTAGCTAACTAGAGCCTTCCCTTTTTCTTCTTTTTCTTGGGCCAGGGGAGAGTTTATAAGCCTTTCACAGGAGGGAGCATGGAAATCTGGGGGTGGGGGGAAATGGCTTCACTGCTCTGAGCATGTGCGAAGGAACCGACAGGGAAGGAGGAGCCTCCCTGGCTGCTGTGCTCACCCCTGGGCTGAGCCTGCACCCATGGCACGCGCTGTCACGATGCTGCGTGAGGCTCTGGCGAGGCAGCAACGAATCCAGCTCATGAGATGAGACAGGGCTCTGCTCGTGAAACTGAAAGCAAAACATCGGATTTTGGGGGTACAATATTAGGCCCACAGATAGTGCATGAGAGGGCAGGTATAGTGTGCAGCCTTTATGTGATTGTACAACAACACCTGTTCTTCCCAGATCCTTTCCAGCTGAGATTTACATCAGGTCTTGAAAATGACAGAGAGTTGTAGCCATTTGCAGGCAACTGCTCAGCTGTATTGCAGGTTATATCTTGTTGAAAAGCGGGGAAAATCAGAGTGTTAGACTATACCAATTCAGTCTGTTGACAGCTGAGGAAAGGACTTTTCCATTTCACAAAGAGACTGCTAATTAAAGCAAAGCAGTACAAGAGCAAAGGGAGGATGTATTCCAAGTGCCACTGTATTGGAGATGTTACGATTTGAAAAATGCAAACCTGCTAGGAGAAAAAAAAAAACAAAACCCCTAGAAAACTGTCAGACTATCATCTGAGGAAAAGTAGAAATCTGGTAGATAAGACCCAGAGAATCTTTTCTAAGATAGAAAAGATAGGATTTTAAGACAAACAGCCCTGCTCCATGCTGTCTGTACTGGTTCAGCCTGTTGGATGGTGTGCTATCTTCCTCACCTGTCTGCCATTTGATATGCTGACCACTGACTCGCAAATATATGGTGTTGGTTTGTATGTGTTTGTTACCTTGTTTCCTTCACATGCCCTTGATGTAAATCCGATAATTCCACACTTGTAGGGAAGATAATGATAATGCAAAAGATGTATTCCTGCCAGCATGAGCTGATGTTGCTTCAGAGCAAGCCTTGTGTTTACAGGTTATAGGTACTAACAAATCATACTTTACCAGTGTCCTTTTTCCCAGCACATACCACTGGGGCAGCTGTGTGGCATCTGTAATTCCAGTTCAGTGCAAGTCCATCAGCGAAGGGTTTGACCAGTTGTGTATGTATTCATTCAAAGAATCCTATTCCCTAAAACTGTCTATGGAAACTATTTTAATCACCCTATCAAGTTAATACTACTGGCAATTCATTTAAAGAAAGGAAATACCATGTAAAAAATATATTGGGTGAAGTTTTCTGGCTTGTGTTTTTCAGGAAGTAAATTCTGTCCTTTAAAGTCTCTGACTCCATGAAGATGGAATGATCCTCTTTCATGAAAGCACACATGTGTTCTTAAAATCATCACAAGTGCCTGGCTTTTATATTTACAATTTCCTGAGAACTTCTTGTTCAGTAGTGTAATCTCTGCAGATAACCTTAAAGTGAATACAACTCAATTTTACTTCAGGGCTTATCAGATAGCCTTTTAAGGATCTTTCTGCTACTCATCACGCACAGCTTTCACTCACAGGATCTCACAAGCTTTACAACAGGACTTTGGAATTTTAAAAACAAAGATAAAACAAGTAAACAACAGCAACAACAAATTCCAGCATTTCTTCCTTAATGAAATATTGCCTGTAAATCTAAAACTGATAGTTCCACCTCCATAGCAGAAAGCTGAACTTCTGGACTATTTTTATTTTGAGGATAAAGGTTCTGACCCCTTGAGGTGCTGGGGTTTTCAAGGGACATAAAGTTCTACCACAATCTGTAGAAGCTGAGAGTAGTTCAAGACTTTGCAGTTCGTAATATTGTTTTCAAAGAAAAAAGCTGTACCAAAGAGCTGAAGACAAGATGGCAAAGTGGCTTTCTTCTATGCTGAGTTTCACTTGGAAGTTAAGGTTAGCTTTGACTTGGTTCACTTTGTTAACATTCTATGTGTGGTCCCTCAGTTATCCAGTAAAACACAGCATTCTTGCTACTTTTCTTCTTTGAATTGGCATCTTCTCCAGCCCACTCTTAAATAACTTCATCTGGTGTGAGAAATCAATTTTGCTTGTTTTACAGAGATATGTTTTTCATTGGCAGATATTGAATCCTTCAACCCAACAGTGTTCTTGGAGAACTCTTGTCAAGATGAGAACTCAGGTTCAGATGCTTCTTGAAAAATATGACAGCTGCCACAAAATAAAACAGCATGATCTACCATGACAGCAAGGTGACATAATAACTGACTGTCACTGAGGGGCATATCATTTCTTCATATGTGACCACCACGTAGGAGAATTATTAAAGCAAGGCATCCTTTAACATAAATTTTGGAAGATTGAAATGGCAGTAGCAGCACACAGTACGGAGTTATTCAGTGACTGGCCTTTCCACTGCTTCTGTGCAAACTTGAGAGCCACCATACATTCATGATAGCTAAGTCACTGGAAATGGCTTCAACTTTTGGGATGTACAGACATCTATAATAAAAACTTTGCAACAGCCTCAAGCACTGAAGTACTGTCTGGCACTCAGCTGATTTTTTTTGGTTGTGAATTTCTTCTGTGCTGATGCTAGCTAGACATTTTTCTGGAGAGAATAGCAAGTTTGTTATTGCGCATTTCCCTCCTGTACAGGAGTTCAACACTTTTGCTCAGGCCATTTTTTATTCCTCTTTCCTACGCAAATGAAAGAGCAGGGGGTATGCCCTATTACAAGAAATGTTCAAAACATTCCCTCGGTGGCATGTGGATCTGTCAACCCCCCTTTCCACCCATTCACAGTAACAATGAAATGCCAGGTTAGGTGGCAGAACATGAACCGGGAAAAGCTGTGGGGAGGCAGAGTGGGTTTTGCTGTACTATTGCAAACCACTGGAGAACAAGCTGAATCCCTGTTCCATCTAGTCAGTCATCTGTCTGGAGAATGCATATCATGCCAAACAAACTGCGTGAAGCTAATCAGCTCTGAAACTAGGCTGTAAAATATTTGAAGCTTCAAATATATTCATGAGATTATGATAATGGTGGGCACCTATTTTGCTGAAGCCCCCTTTTCCTATCTGTTCATACTCCATTAACATCCTATGCTCTTCCCTTGCAGAAAATCCTTTCTTTTTCTTGAAAATGTCCAGCCTGAGACAAATCCATTAAAAAAAAAAAATCTTAATTGTGAATTTCATCATTTTTATGGCTAGATTGGTGCCTGTTGATGGAAATGCTGAAATTCACTCTGGAGTAAAGGCTGAATTCTGGCAAGTATAACATTTTTGTCTATTAGCACTGACAAAGCTGAACTTGGCAGTCTTGCAGAGCTCAAACTCGACACGTGAGCATATTCTGGCATGTATGGAGGTGAGAGACTGAATCTTTGCAGCTAAATTTCCTGTTTCAAGTGTGAAAAGAGGGAAGGGGAGAGAAGTGAAGATTCATTCACATTCATATAGCATAGTACTTGCCTCAGGACCCATGCAGTGCTGCTTTGGCCCTGGGACAGAGTGGATACTCAGAGGATTAGGTTCCTGAACAAAAGAGAGACAAAATATATGCTTCCAGAGTCATTGAGGGAGGCTGTATGTCTGAGGCTGATGGGAAGGACGGTGACCCAGGTGGCTGCTGTGTTATAGATGCCACTCAGCAGATTGAGTTTTGGCTGCTTTTGCAGCTGTTTCTGCTGTCTGACCTCCCTCCTTCCCTCTAACATAAAATTAAGAGTATGCTGTAGCTAACATCTTCTGCATATTAACAGGTAAAATCTGACAAGGAGCACAAATTCTTACCACGAGAGAGGGTTGTGTTGTAATTTTGTGGTCAAAAGCCACAGACATCTGTACCAGAGAGAAGCTAAATCAGAAATGCCTGTGATGTTTTTAAATACTCTTTCCCTTGATCTCATTTGGCACATCTTGCCATATCTAAATACAAATTTGGGTTTTTTTCACCTTTTCCACAGAATCCTTTTTGCTAAAGGGTGAAGTGAAATGTTTTTTAAGGTCTCTACTGGACCTGATCTGCGTATCTTTAGCACAATGATCTGTTTCCAGCGGTGGCAATAGCAGCCATTGTTGAGGACACCATGGGAACCTGTTTTTTTCCTGCAGTCCACTGCCTGACAGTCCCTCAGAATCCATGTGTACTGTGTCAAGGATCATATGCCCCTGCCTCATCCTTTTAATATCTGTGCTTAAAGGTTTTAATGTGCTGGTCCTGCCTGCCTCCTTCAGCTGCTTGTGGTGGACCTCACTCTCCAGAGGTTCACTACTCATATTGGGAAGAGGTACTCCCTTTACTCCTTCTTTCAGCTCCTTTGTGCTGTGGGAACTCCTACCAGGTTTTGTATCATAGGGCTTGTCCATCATCTCCACAGTTTCAAAACATTTGTAATATCCTCCCTTGTTTGTCTTCTTCAAATGTGAAAAATCCCTGTTTGCCTTTGGAAAAAAAAAAGCAAAACAATAAAACCCCTAAAAAAAGAAAAATCAAAATGCCAAATGCAGCCTAAGCTCCCTAACAAAGAACAGAAGAGACTTTTATGCCTATTCTACATGGCAGTGGTTTTACAACTGTGTAACTTCCTTGATTTCATAAAACAGCTGCTGGTTTTCTCTTGCCTAAAAGAGAGAATATACAGAGCTATTATTTTGACTGAGATAATTAACTAACTAGTTATATCTGTAATTCAGCAGCGATTTTAATATCTTCTAGAAATATACAGTATCTCTTCGGGCTTTATCTTCATTTCATCCTAAAAAGTTAATAGTGTCATGTTACACTAGAAAAAATATGGTGCAATTATTGACAAAGACTTCATAAGAGAGGATGGTAACAGTAATACCTGGGGGAAATTTCTGTTTCTCTAAGCGTAGAGACATAAGACAATAAAATCAGTGTGGTATTCATTGGAACAAAATAGAAGAATTTTTTACAAGGGAGTCTGATCCTCATCAGAGTTTTCTTCCCTTTGTTTAAGATGGAAGTATGCTTAGGGGAAAAGCTGGATAAGATACTGACTCTGGCCAAAATATGTACAAAAAAAAGACTTCTAATCAGCTACAGATTTTCTACTTCATTCCCTGGAGCTGAGTAAGGAATTATAGATTGATCCTGTTGTGTCCCTATAGCTTCATGAAGAAGAATCTTTCCCCTTCCCTCAGTGTAGCTTTCCAACATAGATATGTATGAGTTATGTATGGGAAGGGTGGAAGAACAAATGCTTTTACAGGTCTTAACAAATGTTAGAGGGAGAGTTACTACTTGGACTGATTCAGCATTTAATGTCCTCACGGTTAAGTAATCCTCAGAAAAGCTTGCAAAGGAGGGAGTTAAGTTTTGCAATACTCACAGATGGAGAAACTCAGGATATAGGTAATCAAGGAAATTGCTGCAGAGTAAACTTGGCTGTAAATTACACCATGCCCTACTACTTGATAACTTCTGGGCATCAGGTAAAAATTTTGAAGATACTTAGCTGCGCAATTCATTAGGAACTTCAGTCTCACTTTAGCAAATAACTTTTTCTGTTTTACAGACACTTTCCAATTTCTAATTTCAGCAAGAGCTAGGCAGTCATCTCTTTTTAAAATTTTAACACACCATTCTACATAGGACTGGTTTCTCTTCTGCGTATTTAGTGATAAAGTTCCTTCATATCCTGTATATGGTTTGTCAGAGTCCTGAGAAATCTGTGGCAGAGGCAGGAGTAGAGTATAAAATTTAGCTTCTAGTCCATCCTTTATGCAACCATCTATTGAGGTATTGAACCTGTATTCAGTTGTATTAGTATTATCGATAAGCAATAAAAATACAGTAGGTGATGGAAAGTGTGATGAATGTTTATGGTACATGACAGGTTATTGTTTAACTTACTCCCTTTCAAAACAGTAGGGCAGTCATATTTCTCATTTACTTCTTTGTGTTAGTCATTAATTGAACAGACCACTAAATAATGTTGGAAACAATTATTTTGATGTTAACTGCCTTTTCCAGGAAGCAAGCATATTCCTGCACTTTTTCCTTCTGTTTTGCACCTATAGAAGCTATTTTTCTTACTACTGTGCAGTCAAGGGAGTCGCATTTTGCTTTTTTCAGAAATGTACTCCTTTAAAAATTACCCTTTCAAGTAGGCTCCTGTCCATTGACCCATTCGGAACTATCTGAGGCAGTGGATTATTTGCTGCTATAGATTAATGTTTGTGTTTGTTCCCCCCAGCCCCTTTTCCCAACAGTTACTCAAGGCAGTAGCTAAATAGTTATTAACTATTTATGAGTTACTTGTATGATCTATGTCTAATCTTTATGTCTTGTATCAGGCACAGCTTCAACATGGAGAGGCAAGGAGCTGTAGTGAGCAGTCCAGCTCCATTGCTAACTGCAATGCTGCTTGTTGTTGATTTCATGTTTTTCTTTCAAGCCAGCCTTGCCATCGCACCTAATTGAAAGAGGCATGTGCTGGGCCACGTTTCAAAGATGGTCATTAAATACTGGAGAGAAATTAACAGTTCAAAGAGAAAGTGAAACAGAAGAGAAAAGGTACTTACTGGAAAAATTCAGGAGTCAGACTCTAACAGTCTGGAACTCTTAGAGTATTAACAGCATCATCACTGTGAATTTTTTTTTTATCTCTCTGATGAATTTATTTGTTCTCCAACTTGGAATCATGTTGGGAATTATTGGCCTTCAGTTCACTCATTTTTCCTTTGAAAGCTGTCATTCCTCATATAGAGGTGGATTAGAAATAACCAAACAAGAGCAAGATCTGAACTTCTGACCTTTTGATGGCTGCATGCCAGTCAGGTCTTCTGCTTCCACTTTCTCCCTCAGACTAGTTGGCAGTCTTTTTTTTAAATTTATTTAACCAGTCTTTATGTGCTTGCAGGGAAAAAATGTTGCCATAACCGCATTTTAAAAATACAGAAATACTACTGGCAATTGCTGATATGACAGTACTTCTTTTCCTTCTCCTTCCCAGATGGGCAGAAACTTGCCACAATTTTGCCCAAAAGTTTCCTACCACATGATGCTGACATACATCACTTTTTTGTTGCTGTTTGCTAAGAACATGCCAAATCTGTTATTTTTAACCCTTTTCCTATTCTGAAATAAAAATAAAAGCAAATGACAATCTGCAGTTATTGCTCTTCCTATAATATATGGCTTGCTTAGATTTTCTCATTACAGGAGTTTGAGTCCAAGGATGCTGGCACTGAATTAGTAAATGTCCCTGCATCTGTAGCAATGCTGATTTTCCCACCCAAAGTACTCTAACTCACCATGCTGACTTATGAGGTCAGTCTTCAATGTGGTGGAAAAAGCTATGTTTCAAGTGATTTAGAGTGAAGAAGGAAATAAAAACAAATATTCTGCTTTCAGTACAAGTGACCCAATAACTAGGCTTTGCCCAAGCTGTAAACACTTTTTCCTTAGCAGCCATTTTCAGAAAACATGAGCACTGCTCAGCTGGGCACCACACTGCCGGAGTAGATCCTGTGCCATAAGGCTTCTTGTAGAAGAAATCACCTAATGGTTTAGCTACCGAATATCTGTCAGGAGGAAGTAATTCAGATGCAGTCCTTCCTGTTGGCTTCCTTACCATACAAACTTTCACATATACAAATCTTCTCCAGGTGTTTAGAGAGACATATAGGCTTTTAATGACCATGATAAGGTCAGGTGCTTCACTTTCATGATCCCAGACAACTAGCTAAGCATTGCATTTTTTTTTCATGTGGCTTACGTTCCTAAGTGCTGATATCACAACAAAACTATTGCCTGTCATTTAAGCAGCTAAATGTTGCTTCAATTTTAGTGATGTTGTAAGCATTCTTCTTTATAAAATACCAGGCTTCTTTTGCAAGACTTCACATTTACTGTAATTCAGGCTTCTGTAAGGGATTTCAAATGGGGTTCCTGAGTAAGGTCCTAAAAATAGCCAGAAGTAGTTATTAATTGAAAATCTGAGGAATGAACTTCAAGCATTTATTGGAGAACATTTGTTAAATTACTTGCCTATTGGATTTACTATTACTATAATAAACACAATTGTGAATGAAGAAATTGTTAAGCTGACTGAGCTAGAAAGCTGGCCACTGAAGGATAGTGTGAGGTTTATTCTGCCTTCCACTATCACAGAAACACAGCATGGCAGGAATTAGAAGGGACCTCTAGAGATTATCTAGTCCAACAACCCTGCTAAAGCTGGTTGCTCCAGCTGATGACATACAGGTGGGTTTTTTATATCTCCAGAGAAGGAGACTACACAACCTCCCTGGGCAGCCTGTTCCAGTAATCTGTTACCCAAAGAGTAAAGATTTTCAGACAGAAAGAAGTTCAGACAGAACTTCCTGTGTTCTAGTTTGTGCCCATTGGCCCTTGTCCTGTCACTGGGCACCAATGAAAAGAGTCTGACCCCATCCTCTTGACATCTGCATTTTAGATACTTATAAGCATTGATAAGATCCCCTCTCAGCCTTCTCAGCTCCATGGGGACCTCATAGCGACCTTCTAATATATGAAAGTGGCCTATAAGAAGGGAGGGGGATATCTATTTTCAAGGGTCTATGGTGTCAGGACAAGAAGGAATGGTTTTAAGCTAGAAAAGGGTAGATTTAGGTTAGACATTAGGAAGAAGTTATTTAATATGAGGGTGGTCAAGCACTGGAACAAGTTGCTCAGAGAGGTGGTGGAGGCCCCATCCCTGGAGTCGTTCAAGGTCAGGCTTGATGGGGCTCTGAGCAACATGACCTAGTTAGAGATGTCCCTGCTTATTGTAGGGGTGTTATACCAGATGGCCTTTAGAGGTCCCTTCCAATGCAACACATTCTATTATTCTATGATTCGGTGATTCGGTGATTCTCTTCTCCAAGCTAAACAGACCCAGGTGTCTCAGCCTTTCCTTGGAAGAGAGATGCTCTAATCCCCTAATCATCTTTGTAGCCCTCCACTGGACTCTCTCCAGTAGTTCCTTGTCTCTCTGGAACTGGGGAGCCCAGAACTGGACACAATACTCCAGATGTGGCCACACTAGGGCAGAGTAGAGAGGAAGGAGCACCTCCCTGGACCTGCTGGCCACATCCTTCTTAATGCCCCCCAGGATACCATTGATCTTCTTGGCCCCAAGGGCACACTGCTGGTTCATGGTGAACTTGTTGCCCACCAGGACCCCCAGGTCCTTCTTTGCAGAGCTGCTTTCCATCAGGTCAACCCCTTACCCATACTGGTGCATGGGGTTGTTCCTCCCTAGGTGTAGGGCTCTACACTTGTCCTTATTGAACTTCATTATGTGCCTCTCTGCCCAACTCTCCAGCCTGTCCAGGTCGTGCTAAATGGCAGCACAGCCTTCTTGTGTGTCAGCCACTCCTTCTGGCCTTGTATGATCGGCAAACTTGGTGGGGATATACTCTATCCCTTCTTCCAGGTCATTGATGGACCTGGACAAGACTGGCCCCAGTACTGACCCCTGGGGAACACTGCAAACTACAGACCTCCAACTAGACTCTGCTGATCACAACCCTCTGAGCTCTGTCATTCAGGCAGTTCTCAATCTACCTCACTGTCTTCCCAAGTAAACCACACTTCCTAAGCTTACCTATGTGGATGTTATGGGAGACAGTGCCTATGGGCAATCTGTACCTGAAGCTGTGGCAAAGAGGGGGTCTAAGGGGGAATTTCAAATGAGGAAAACGTAACTCAGTAGATCCTGATTAGAGGCAGTCACTGATTTGTCAACAATAATTTCGTTAGATACATTCTCCAATTTTCTTTATAAACTGTCAAGAAAAAAAAAGTACAATCCTATTCATTTGTTAGGAATGACTTGCTATTTCCTCAGAGGCTCCTTTTTGGCCTGTATTTCTTTCATGCTAAGCTTATCATTCACTTCCTACTATACAACAACTATAATGCATTGTTAGCCTTAGCCACACAGAATTATTTCTGTCTTGTGTCAGATATTTTATGAATATAACGTCTGACACAAGAATCCTGAAAACAGAACAAAACTTATTCTATTTGCTTCAGTTCAGTTCTTAAAGATGAGGGACCGAGAAAAAGCAATATCATGTGTTGATCCCACTGTTTTGTTTTAAAGTTAATTTAGCTACCGACAACAACAATACACATTCATTGTGCAAATAGACAAAAAAAAATCAAATGAGCTGTCTGATCAAATTTAATTAAGTCCCCAGTTTGAATAGCGCTTTGAAATACTGTGTGAGGTTTGTACTCCTTTTTTTTTTTTTCAGAGAGTAAGCTTGTTTGCTCGACTTACTGTGGAAAGTGGGCATAAGAAACCCCATGTGGATGAATATGAAGAAAATGCATTAAAACAACTGGAACAGCTCTCTGTGGAAAATGCATTGCTCAGCAATAAGGATATTTCATTAATATTTCCAGGCTAGGAAGAGTTGGAGGAGAACCCTCTTGGAAGAAAACCAAGCTAGAATACGCCCAATTACTAGGCCTTAAATGCTTCCAAGATTTTTTAGAAGGTTGCACTGTTTCATGCTGACAAGTGTTCCTTTTTGGCATCCCAGCCCTTCCAGGGCATACCAGCAGTGCATGTGCAACAGCCTAACCTCATCAGCGGAGGGCACCAGTCCAGCCTTCTCCTGGCAACTCAGCTTCACCCTTGCCTTTACTATTTATTATTCACCCAAGAGATAGCTCACATAGAAGTATCAGTAATGTTCATAGACCTGTTTGAATTATTTTTGAAATAAAGTTGTCTGGTAAACTACAGGGGAAAGACAGGGATTAAAGACAATTAAATCATACCATTTCATAAACACATTGCCATTACCTTTAACTTAGTGCACTAAATTGCAGTAATATGTCATAGTGAGACATTTCATTCCTATTACAGAATGTATGGCATGTAGTAGAGATTTGATATCCAAACCAGACACATAAAAGTTAGCTTGAAACATCAGTGTCTTAAAATGTATAGCTTTCTGTGTATGGTGAGATGAATCTAACTCTAAAGTGAGCAAGAGTGCCATGGACAGACAACAGCTCTGGCTGATAGACATGAACTTCGTTTTATCACCAGACATTTACACAGACAGATTAGAGTCAGATCAGCAGTAATACTGTCAATATTTAAGGGCCAATGTCTCAAACAATGTTGTCACAGATGTGCCAATTGCCTTTTACCGATACTGTGGCTGTCCAGTCTCCCTCCACTCTTATGAAAGCTACTTCCACCCAAGTTAATGATATGAATGTGTGAAAAAGAATAAGGAATCGAGTCCTTTAACTGGACTGTTACTTTGATGTATTTGAGTATTTAATTTTCTATCTATCTATCCCATCACAATAAATAAAGCCTCTAAGATGAACGTATTTGACAAGGCCCTTTAAAAAGGGCCAACAGTTTTAGGCAGGTATCATTTATTACCACCACTTCAAGTAGCTTTTTAGTGATGTTAAAATCAAAACTCCTCTCTTGTTTTCTCTCACTTTTTAAAGCAAACAAGTCTCTTCTACAGTGATATTTACAGTGAACAACTTGCTGCCACCACACATTTCATATATCAAATATTTAACTTATTTTCTCAAGCCTCCAAATCCTTCCTTTCTTCTTGGTCTTTATCATCAATAATATTGCAGGATGTGAAATGCCAGTGTTCTCTGTCATCTCTTGTTTAGCTTGGAGAAGGGAAGGCTCTGGGAAGACTGCTTTGCGGCCTTCCAGAATCTGAAGGGGGCCTACAAGAAAGCTGGGGAGGGACTTTTCATGAGGGCATGTAGTGATAGGGTGAGGGGTAATGGCTTTAAACTGGAAGGGAGTAGATTTAGTTCAGAAATTAGGAAGAAGTTTTTCACTGTGAGGGTGGTAAGACACAGGAACAAGTTGCCCAGGGAGGTTGTACATCTCCCAACACTGGATGTGCTCAAGACAAGGTTAGATGGGGCTTTGAGTAACCTTGTCCAGTGGGTGTGTCCCTGCCCATGGCAGGGAGGTTGAAACTAGATCATTTTTAAGGTCCTTTTCAATTCAAACCATTCTATGATTCTGTGATCTCTTCTTGTTCATTGTGTTTAAACAAAAGGTCTTTCCAATACAAGCCTCTTCAGGCCATTAAAAGCTCCTTTATAATCTTCATATAATGGGAAGTACATTTATTTGCATTTCATTTCATCTAAACATAATTATAAGCAAATAACCTATACAAACTGTAATCATAAATGGAAAGATTTCTATCTGAATATACATGCTTATTTTAGGCAGATTTTAGAAAGACAGGGACATTAACATGGTCAGAATTAAACTGATGTTCAAATTTGAATGAATATTCATGGAAAAGTTTCCAGCGTTCTGTTTAGTATAATACTGAACAGAGTTAAATTTCTTATAATTCTTTACCCATAGAATACAATGGCCCAAATGCTTTTGGAAGGATTACAACACATGGACTCAAATTTCTGTTTATATTTGAGCTGGCCCCTGCCAAGGAGCCTCTGTGGCGGAGTTCCTTGTTCCTGCTTCCTCTAGCTAACGTTGTCCCATATTTAATCCTTTTTCTGTCAAGGGTGGGCAAGGGAGAGATATAAGCTTGTGCAGACTGACTCAGGTCCATCCCTTTGGTAAATTTTACATTTTTCTCCTGAAATCAGAACAGAAGTCAGTTCGGAAGGACACTCGGGAGGTGTCTATTCCAATGTCTTGCCCAGGTAGAGTCAGCTGTGGGGTCAGACCAGCTTGTTCATGGACTTATTGAGGGAGGACGGCAAAATCTCTGAGGGTGGAGATCCACTACCTCTCTGCTAAGCTTGTTCTACCTGTAACTATCTGTACAGTGATCTTTTTCCTTGGATCCAGTACAAATCTCTGCTTTTTCTGTTTACGCTCATGTCACTCACTATCTTGCCAAGCACGTCTATAAAGAGTCTGTCAAGTAATGCTATGTACCGTGCGGAGTATATAAAACTGTACACATTTTAATAGCAGAAAGTTCTCTCAGGACAGAGAGTTGTAAGTTGTATCCTTATGTGGCTGATGGTCTGACTTTGGGAAGCAAGGAGAGAAAGGCTGAGGAATCAATAACTAACTGAAGATGGTTTCCCAGGGGAGGAAGAAGACTATGGGAGTAAATTTGTTGATTACATTTGTGGAAGTAGGAAATCTCAAACAGGAGGAGGATGCTCTTCTTACACAACATGCAGGCTAGAAGGCAATCAATAGGTTACTATCTCCACTTCTGATGTGCACTAGAATAATTTTAAAAGAGAGTTGATAAGCTGGAGAGGATGGAAAAGAAAATGGAATAATTATCTACTCCAAAAATGGATGAATAGACCAAATCAATGTATCAGGAGAAGCAGAAAGGTATGGCTTGGTTATGATTTATAAGCATGTTCCTAAAGGAAATATCTCAAGATAAACAGTCATTAAGAGGGTAAAATGAAGTACGTTACATGGAAATTGGACATTGCTGCATTTGCAGGGGTTTTGTTCTAAATTCTGCGGTGACATTTTTATATACTAGTGCAGAGATCTGAATTCCATTCTAAAACTTTTTTTATTGAGTATGTTGAAAAAAAAAATTATACACATTCAATTTAAATACAGTTTTTGATGCAATATGTTCTTCCTACTATAATCATTTTACTGTGCTCAAAAGTGATTCCTCATTTTCTCAGTTTTTGTTTCTTGTCCTGGGAGATCTTGTTCCTTCTTTTTCTTTCTTTTTAGTAGAGGAAGTACACTGCAAGGTCAGACCACAGCTCATCCTAACTTGTAATAACCTCAGCAAAGGAGCTTTGGTTGGACAGACTTGCAGGCATAATCAGTTTGGAGATGGCATTCATGAACAAAGAAACTCCTGTGCTTGGAGATGTGATTTCACAGGTGATGAGTTCTATCCATATAGGAAATTTAAGTAGTATAAGTCTCTCTAATGTGTCTCCTAAGCAGCAAAGGCTGCAATGGACGTAAAAGATCTGCCCTCCTTTATTTCCCAGAGAGTGTCAAATGCAGCCCAAAGTCATAGCTACTGTTCCTCAAGGTGACATTGAGTCCTAACAGTCTTTGATTTCTGTGAGGCAAAAGCAACAAAATATTGCAGTAGGTCTACCCCCAGCCCTTTAAAAGATAATAAATGGCTGAAGTTCAGGACTTTTACAGGCCGGATCAATGGGCTGAGGCCAGTTGTATGAGTTTCAACAAGGCCAAGTGCCAGGTCCTACACTTGGGCAACAACAACCCTGTGCAATGTTACAGGCTTGAGGAAGAGTAGCTGGAAAGCTATCCAGCAGAAAGGGATCTGGGGGTACTGATAGACAACCTATTAAATATGAGCCAGCAGTGTGCACAGGTGGCCAAGAAGGCCAACAGCATCCTGGCTTCTATCAGAAATAATGTGGCCAGGAGGAGCAGTGAAGTGGTTTTCCCCCTGTACTTGGGGCTGGTGAGACCACACCTCAAGTACTGTATTCATTTTTAGGCACACAGAAAGACATCAAGGTGCTGGAGCAGGTCCAGAGAAGGACAACAAAGCTGGTGAATGGCCTGAAGAACAAGTCACAAGTATTAGGAGTGGCTGAGGGAACCGGGTCTGTTTAATCTGAAGAAAAGAAAGCTCAGGGGAGACCTTATCACTCTCTACAGCTATCTAAAAGGAGGTTGTAGAGATGGGGGTTCTGGTCTCTTATCACAAGTAAGAAGTGATAGGACAAGAGGAAATGGCCTCAGGTTGCACCAGGGGAGGTTTATGTTGAATATTAGAGAAAATATCTGTACTGAAAGGGTTATCAAGGACTGGAACAGGCTGCCCAGGGAAGTGGTTGAATCACTATCTCTGGAGGTGTTTAGAAGTCGTGCAGATATGACACATAAGAGGCACATAGTTTATCAGTGGACTTGGTAGAGTTAGGTTAAGGGTTAGACATGATGATCTTAAAGGTCTTTTCCAATTGAAATGATTCTATGATTTCTGATGGTGCTGAATAAGGGTTAGGTATTTAACAGCCTGCAAACTTCCTCCTGTTTATGGGGAAAGATCAATACCACCAGAAGGTACTTCATCCCAACTCTATGATTATGGTGTCAGACAGGGTGAAGAACTTGTCTTCTGGAAGGCTTCCATTCCCTGAAAAAGGAGCTTGGACCAACAGTTTGGATCAAACTTCTAGCACTGACATAGACATCTGTCTTAGGCTGAGCTGTATCCCACTATGAAACAGCAAGTGAAAAGGTGGTATAAGAGCAAGATCAAGAAATTATTTATTGTCACAGAGAAATTCTCTGTAATGAATTACAGATTTATCCTTACAGAGTATAGAACATCCCCAAAGGTGGTCAGAAAATTTGGAATGGACTTTGACAGGAAGTACGCAAGCATTGCTACCTTGCCTTCACCTTTTGCTCTAGGTGCAAGGAACATTTCTCCACCTCCTGTTACACAGGAAACAGCCAGACATATACAAGTAAAAAAGTATATACAGGTATGTGTACATGCATGCATATGTGTATGCACATATATGTATTCTCCAATAAAGCATTTCATTCCAGTGATCACATTTTGCATGACTGGATAATGCATAGACATCAGGTGGTACATGTGAACTAAAAACTGTACAGAATCAAATAGAAATGTAACCATTAAGACCTCTTTTCAGGGGAAACTCATTTCAGGTTTCAAGTCTGCATTTATAGGAAAGGACTATAATGCTCACAAGCTTTCAAAAGAACTCAAACGCATTTTTGCAGTACTGAATGATGATCTGGATTTCTAACAAAATCAGACAAATGTAGTGGTTTTAGACAGAGTTTTACTTTTGAGAATTTGAAGTGAAACTTGAGGATCAGCTGCAAACGAAGTGTTACTATAGTCCCATTCAACCAAGAGGAGAGGTTTTAAGCAGCTCTGGCACTGGTAATAAAAGGAATCCATCTCTTAGAGGACAGTATTGTTCACTTGTGGCCATTGACAACAATTAAACTCTCACAATGGTTAGTTTTAGCACCTAGAGTTGTAAAATTTCAGAAATGCTCATAGACACTAGAAAAGATATCAAAGGCATCAATTTCTATTTCCATAAACTATACCCATTAATCTATAATCTTTTAAATTGTATTGAACAAGGACAGTTTGACTTTTGATTTCTTTTTTTTTTATGATGATGAACAATAAACATGTCTTGCAAATAGTGACAAAATACCTATTTTAGTGAAGAATGGTATTTATTAAGCTCAAATTATTTTAGTTATGAAGCACTTCTGGAGTTGATGAATTTGATTTAAAAAAACAACAATAAAAAAAAAAAACCAAACAACCTTGAAAAAGTTTAATAACACCAGAACCAAAGAAAAACAATGAAATTCAGCTCCTTTGTTGCTAATGAATAGCCTGTTCCTTCCTTCCTCTCAGTTAAAGAATGGATTTCAGTAACTGGAACCAGAGTGTCTTATTTCAATCCTAAACTACCTCAATCTGCAGATCTCAAAGCAAAAGAAGGAAAATATATGCCAGGTGTAGTTTTGGTATTATTCTATATAGCAGAAGGTTGAATGTAAGTGGGAGTAAAGCTAATGCTTTAATGAGCGGGAATAAAACTTGTGTCCTCCAGTATCATATTTGCAAATGATAATATGATCCAAGTACTTCTGTTTTCAGAGGTGTTACTAATTAGAGCCAAAAAAGATAGTATAAATTTGCAGTATTTGCTTACAGTCCCATGAACTTTTTAAGTTTAAAACTGTTAAATGTTTATTGTGATATTCGTATGCTATTTTGCATATAATAACAAAAAATCACTGCCAATGTTCCCACCTAAGTGCATAGTGCAGAGACCTTTTGAATTCGTTAAGATCAGGAGCAGAAATGGCTGTAATGAAAATATGCTTACATATATGCTGCAGAAATACCACACATATATGGGTATGTGTAGGTGTGTATAAATACATACAGATGAAGAAAAACTAGTGTGCTAATTCAATTATTTTATTTTGCGATTAATTTTAGTAATTATGAGTTTATGTAATTTATTTTCAATGATACACGTTGTTTTCACCAGACTATGTGCCAAAGTCCTTAATTAACTAATCTCCTATAAAAAACAATTTACATGATGCCTAAAATCAATAAAAATTAAGTAAAACTCAAATTAAAATTAATTAAGCAAACCTCTTGTGAATAAAAAAAAATGGGGCCATGATTTATCTCTAGCAAAATGGAAAACATAAAAATACATTTTTACATACAGGCCAATGTCACACCTGTACTGATTTAGCATACTTCCTAGATCCCCAACACACGTATTCATGTGTGCTGAGTATCAGGACATAACCTCCTCATGCCTGTGTAAATGTGTGACTTGAACCCGCTGAATGGGTGTGTACAATGGCATTTATTGAATTGTATCAAGTTTCCTATCAAGGCTTTGTTTCCTCCCCTCCTATCTGAGTGTTCAGATTTCTAGAAGTGGTTCTTTGATGTGTGCTCATAAACATGGAGGGATTTTCCCTCCCTTCTCCTTCCCTTCAATTCTCTCTTTGTGCTTGGAACAGTAATTCAACAACTAGCCTAGGAGATGCATTTTTGGCATCTTTGCAGGCACTGCTCAGAGAAGAGCAGCTCCTCCAACCGGGAATTTTCTTTTTTTTTACTGTTTCCCTATAGCTGATGCATCACAATACAGTTATTTTCAATTTGCCAGCAGGCCTTTACAAGTTTATAGCAAAAAAAGGCCCTCTCTATTTTATTTTATTACTTATTCCCAGAATGGGCTGCCAGTCAGTTAAAAATTACTTTCATGCCCTGTATGTGTGCAAAATGTTCTATAGCAGTGGGAAAACTATCTCCTCTGTTGTAGAAAGTCAGAACCAAATCACCCCTCTTCTCCCAAAAACAAAGGGTCTGCCCTCCTCCCCACACCAAAATCTTAGTAGAAAAGTCCTTCACAGGCCTCACATATGGCCTTCTATCTCACCCACTGTATTAACTTCAAGGATGATTTGTGACACTTCATGTGTCTCTTATGTTGAGGGAAGTGTAGTTTCTTTTTTTTCCACTGTTTTGTTACCATGAATGTTTGAACTATAGGCTTCTTTATGTGTTTTCCCTCCTTGAACATGCAATACACCAGCTGGCATGAAGTCTACACTTTTTAAAATCTGAATCTCTTACAGTGTCTGCTGTTAAAAACATGTGCGACTTTGAAGTGGTTGCAATCCCACAAAGTCTCTTGCTCCATAAAAATAGTATGGGTATTGACATGATGTACTGAATAATTATTCTTTATTGAGATCCACTGTGTCTTCTCTCTGTTGAAGAATTCACACCTTCTGTGAGCAAAGGTGATGATTTCTAACTAAATATAAAAGACAAACCTCCATGATGAAGAATATAATTATTAGTAGACATTATTCCAAGCCCTCATATTTGTTCTTTTTTAAGATGACATAACATTACTGTAATGTATGACTAAATGTATCCAACTTAACCATACAATTTTTTCTCCTCTTAGTGCTATTTTTACACTGTTATATTGACAGAATTATATCTAACTCAGAAATAGGTAAGAGGGTCAGGGCTGTGGTCTTTTGCCTAAAACAAAACCAATGTTTCTTTGAGAACAGTTGTCCTGATCCCTTGCTGCTGTCATTCTCTATATAACCTAAGGTGGTAATATCAACGTAAATATTTCAGATCATGGATGCCAAATTTACCACTTGGAGTTTCAAGGCATTCTATTTTCCATGTCAAATTTCTGCACCAAAAAAATAAACTATGGACAATGTGATTTCTAATGCTTTAGCTTAGGCTATTCATAAAGCAACCTATTTTTCCAGAGGTAGAATGTGAAAGACTTTTTGAAAAAAAAAAACAAAACCAAACAGATAGACACCATACACTGCTCTCAGTATATAATTTCTTTTGTATCAAATATACAGGTTTGGGGGATATTTTTTCTCTCTTTCTTTCTGTGGGATGGACTTACTGGCATACTCATATGGTTCCTCTCTCCCTTATCAGCTTCTAGCCCAGGTCCAGCTGATCCGCACTGCTCTGGGATCTTTCCCATCTCTGCTCTGCCCTGCGCTTCTGGCTTAAAAATACTCTTTTTCTTTTTCTCTGTAATTGATTTGTTGTATTTCTCCCCCACTTTCCCCTACTTGTTGGAGAATAGTTGTGAGGAGACAACAATGTGATATATGTATCTAGTTTTGTACATTGACAAAGAAATACTGAATTTATTAAATACTCAGTACGTGTAAGACTTGCAATGCAGAAAGAGTGTTACTTGTCCATGGGAAGAAAGCTTACCCTTTTTTTGAAGGCATATGAAAAATGAAAGTGTTTAAACATAAAGAAAAAAAGTTTATTTTTGCTACTTGGAAGATACTGTGCCCTCTGTGTTCAGGTATAATTTACTACGTAAATTATAGCTTTGTTAGAAAAAGAATTGGTTGACATCTCTTCAAAATGATCTGTTATGATAGTGTGCTACCTATACTATCTGCAGTATGTCTGGCTTTGTACTGCTTGCCTTCACAAGTGGCCATACAGCGCGCACTGAAGCTGAAGTGGGGTCTGACATCACATTTGCACCTAAAAGCCAAGGCGATGAAATACAGAAGTCTATCCAAGCGTATTAGATGCATGCCATTGTCTGCCACTCAGCCAGCCAGCTGTGAGGCTCTCTTTTTTATTACTACTATTATTCTTCTTATTATTATTACAACCCCACTTTCCTTCACAGATGCTATAGTGAATTTACTTTTCCTGCAGCAAGAGCGTGGATACTGAGGAATGAGAGGATGTACAAGCATGGGAGCACTTAGCTGGGCAAACCAGAGCTAAGGAGAGGGAACATGCTCTCTGTGTAGCTTCCTGAAACTAATCTCAGCACTCTGGAAATAACATGAATAACTAATGCTCACCACAAATGCTGAAAAGCGTGCGGCTCTCATCTGCTTGCCTCCTGCTCCCATCGTCAGAGGGGGCTCTGGGAGTGAAAGGTCAGGGGGATAATCCTGCACCTGCAGCCCACAGAGGCTGAGCGTGCAGTTCCCGACCAGCCTTGCTGTAATTGATGCTAATTGTTACAGAGCCAAGGCGCCCTTCCATGGAGGAGCAGGTGGGAGCCTTTGTTGCACTTGGGACCATTATACTAATAACAAGCTTACGATTCTCTGCACAGGCTTAGGAGTACAAAAGCACAGGCAATTCTTTGGGGAGCCCCTTAAAAGGTTTACTGGGTATCTCCTAACATGATGAAGTAAAAGTCCTCAAGAGTGAAAGGGCACAACAAACTGAAGAATAAAAAAGACAGTACGTGCTGGTTGGCAAAGCCCTGAACAAACCTGGGAGACGTGACTCTGGGAGCTTTAAACTGCACCTGACAGCTTTGATGAAGACAGAGAATTGCACCCTGTCATCTGTGGGAAGAGTCAGGTGTAAGCAGCTACTTCAGGGAGCTAGGGAGGTCTCAGGGGAATTTTCTCTGGAGCTGCCCATCTGTTTGCAAGTTTTGATGTGAAAGGATAGACTCAGAAAGGAGACTGGGAAATCAGAAAAAAGAGAAAGGAAAGGAGTCCAGCTGCTGATATGATGTTGGGTTATGGTCAGACAAAAAGCTAGTAATTGCTAATACTAAAATGATGCTTTTTTTTTTTGTCTTTTTGCCTTCCTCTGTGTTTAAATGGATTGTTTTTCCCATCCCCTGCAGACCATCAGACACCCAGCTGGAGGAAAGGAGTGTAGCTCCCATGAGTCTGAGAGAGTGAATGCAGTCCATACTGAAAGATGCATCCCAGGGTTTTGCAATCCTATTGTTATAACTTTAGTTAGTATCACAGCATTACAGACAAAATCCAGACAACACTATCAATAAAACTAAACACCTTTAAAGGGAAAAAAAATGGGCTAAATTGATATGTTACAGTCTATGGTTTGAGTACTGTGTGATGTGCAAAAGTATTGTGAAAATAGTAAAGCACTTCTGAAAAGCCCACACAAACATTCCTATGTATTCAAGCAAACAAACAAAATGAGGGAAAATAAAAGAAGGAAACAAACAAAGTGTAGGCTAATTTTAACAGGCTTGTAAATCAGTCTGGAAACACCATACAAAATGGCCTGTGAATTTCCCGGAAACCAATTAGAGAGTCCTTTTAAAAACCCTGGAATAGATGACCTTTGCGATAGGCTTTTCTCATCACTGATACACAAATATGTGATATATAATGCAATCAGCAGATTGCATTAAAAAGTTAATACATGCTGCTTGAGAAAGTCACATCCTGCATTGGGTGGTATAGATTATATTGACCATTTTATGTAATTTACTGTTATTTTTTTCAGGGCCTGACACTGAGGTGTATTTAAACTCCTACTTTAATCGTGTCTTTTAGCTTTATGGGATCACTATGCCCAGGGAAACTGACATGATGATCCGTTGAAAAGTCTGTTACATCTTAAATTTTTTTTTAAAAAAAATTAAATAAATAAATAAAAAAAAAATATTGAAGGCATTAGGTTAGAAGCAGAAAGGGGAGAAATTATTTATGGAAAATCATAAATCCATTCAGATATTGCAAGGAAACACTTTTATATAGAGATGCTGGGTTACTCAGGGGTCAATAGTCACAGCCAAGCATCACCTGCTCCTCTGAGTCCCTTCTAACCATCATGAAACTATGAGCAACCTGTCCAATTTTAAAAACAAAACCTGAACCCTTGAATTTGGTATACAAAGTAATTAATTTGGCTTAAGAATCATAGCAATTAAATACAAACAACAAGCCCAAAAGCACTAGCTGAGCTTCTTTTTATCTCTCCCTTCAGTGCTTGAACTATAGAGGCTTGACTTTCCCTGTAGCTGGAGCATTAGCAACCAATTTTCTTTCTTGAGAAAAAAAATTTTGAAGAAATTTTTGAAGAATTGCAGAGTTCTAGGAAGAGTAAAATCTGAGCTCCCACAGTGTTCTTTGAAATACAGCAGAACTGGCTTCAGTTTATGCCATTAGCGCACCTGGAAAATTCAGAATCAATACTTAAATCACTAAGACATTGAAAGGAAAAAAATAATCACCTGTAATAACTGGTATTATGTTTGAATTACTATATGGGCTTCTCTGTGCTGTATCCCACTAATTCATCAGCAGATTTGCTGGGAAACAAACCTTCAGAAAGGATATGGTTCCTGTTTTTCACATCTCATCAGCGAGGAAGTGATGAAGTGACTTTTGGTGGCCTGGCCTGGCCTACTGAACCTAGCAGACCACATTTTTTTTGCCAGCAAGATTTAAATCATTAAGCCTGTTGGGAGAGGTGCAGTGAAGTTTCAGGAAAGATGCATGCTCTCAGGTAGAAATGCTGGCTTCCTAAGTGGCCATGCAAACTGTCTGCTGGTGAGAAGAGGGTATAGATTGTTGCCCTGCTGTGGGTATGTGAGCACCTGCAGATGAGAGAAAGCTGCTCTGGGTAGAGGCTTCAGCTGCATCTTGATGCTGTAGTATTTCCCCATTCAGTGCCTCAAGTTCCAGGAAAACCTGCTTGCCCACTGTGAAGGGCAGTAAGTACGCCTGAGATCTTAAGGATGTGGTCTTTGAGCAGATGCAGTACGGAGTTAGCCTTGTAATAGCAATGGTAATGGTAATGGAGGAGTGTTAACTGAAGTAAGGAGACAATACTCTTAAAGCACCCCTGAGATACAATTTACTTGAACATACAGTTCCTGCCTTAGCACTGGAGTAGGAGTTGCAAAGCTCCTCATTTAGTGATCTTGTTGGCTGCCCTTCATTACAAATTCAGGTGGGACATAATAGAAGCAACAGGGTAGTCACCAGCCAAGAAAATTAGAATAGTGGCAGCATCGAAGAGCAGTGCACTAGTATAATTGCCTGAAAATTAGTAATGTTTTGCGAAGAGCTAATGTTTGTATTCATTCTAGGTGCTGAGGACCAATTTTTGTGGTAAGAATGCAAATAAATGGGATGTTATTTTTCACATTTTCCTTCAGCAGCCTAGATAAAATAAGAGACTACAAATTAGCAGACATGCTAAGTTATCTTTTCACTTTTGTCCTGGATTTGGCTAGGATTGAGTTAATTTTCACCAGAAGCTGTGAGGGAGCCATATCCTGCACAGACAACCAAAACAGCCAATGGGATTGTCAGTAACATACTGATGTGATGCCTGCTGTATAACAGCAGAGGGGAGGGGTGGGCAGGGTGCAGGTCTCTCATGCGGAGCCATTGGGCAAGATTTAGGTGGTTTGGTGTGTTTTATATCACTGGCTTTATATATTGTTTCATTACTGTTATTGTTCTTACTGTTGTTTCTTCTTGTCTTGCATTGTTCTATTGAATTCTCCTTATCTCAACCCACAGGGTTTTGCCTTTTTTGCTCTCTATTCTCCTTCCCGTTCAACTGGGAGGAGGGAGGGGGGTGTTTGTGAGCAAATGGCCACATGGTGCTCAGTTCCTGGATGGGTCTAAGCCATGACAACCTTCCCATCTTTCATGACAATTCTGGTCTAAATAAGAAGAAATCTATTCCCTTTCAAGGAATTCCTGTTGTGAGAAGTTCTGTATTCTTATCCTACATTGATAGAGACTACAACACTGACTAGAGAAGGGAATAAAAAACAAATCCCAAACAGAAATGGAGCCATACAAAAAGAAAAAGGTGATTATTTGTGTGCTTTGGTTTGCTGCACCCACAACATAGTATCTTTCAGAATATCCCACCACATTGTTAATATATATCTGTTTTGGGAGCAGCAATGGACTAGTTTTAGATTTGATTTTGTCAGTAATCTCTGCATAGATTCTGGAGAGCTGCATGAACTCTCCTGCTTTGCCTACTGCTAAAGTAGGTTCACCTACAGCAGGTTGTACAGGAATGCAACCAGGTGGGTTCTGAATATCTTCAGGGAAGGAGACTCCACAATCTCCCTGGGCAGCCTATTCCAGTGCTCCATCACCCTAACAGTAGAGAAGTTTTTCCTTATGTTTAGGCGGAACTTCCTGTGTTCCAGTTTGTGCCCATTGACCCTTGTCCTGTCACTGGGTGCCACTGGAAAGTGTCTGGCCCCATCCTCTTGACATTTGCATTTTAGATATTTATAAGCATTTATAAGATCCCCCCTCAGTCTTCTCTTCTCCAAGCTAAACAGACCCAGGTGTCTCAGCCTTTCCTTGGAAGAGAGATGCTCTAATCCCCTAATCATCTTTGTAGTCCTCCACTGGACTCTGTCCAGTAGTTCCTTGTCTCTCTGGAACTGGGGAGCCCAGAACTGGACACAATACTCCAGATGTGGCCACACTAGGGCAGAGTAGAGAGGAAGGAGCACCTCCCTTGACCTGCTGGCCACATCCTTCTTAATGCCCCCCAGGATACCATTGATCTTCTTGGCCCCAAGGGCACGCTGCTGGTTCATGGTGAACTTGTTGCCCACCAGGACCCCCAGGTCCTTCTTTGCAGAGCTGCTTTCCATCAGGTCAACCCCTTACCCATACTGGTGCATGGGGTTGTTCCTCCCTAGGTGTAGGGCTCTACACTTGTCCTTATTGAACTTCATTATGTGCCTCTCTGCCCAACTCTCCAGCCTGTCCAGGTCGTGCTAAATGGCAGCACAGCCTTCTTGTGTGTCAGCCACTCCTTCTGGCCTTGTATGGTCAGCAAACTTGGTGAGGATATACTCTATCCCTTCTACCAGATCATTGATGAATACATGGAACCAAGACTGGGCCCAGTACTGAGCCCTGGGTGACTCCAGTAGCTACAGGTCTCCAATTAGACTCTGTGTTGCTGATCACAACCCTCTGAGCTCTGTCATTCAGGCAGTTCTCAATCCATCTCACTGTCCATTCATCTAAAGCATACTTCCTAAGCTTGGGTATAAGGAGACAGTGTCAAAAGCCTTAATGAAGTTGAGGTGGACAACATCCACTGCTTCTCCCCTCATCTACCCAGCCAGTCATACCATTACAGAAGGCTATGAGATTAGTCAAGCATGATTTCCCCTTTGTGAGTCCATCCTGACTACTCCCAACAACTTTTTTTTCCTCCACATGCTTAGAGATGAGCTCCAGAATGAGCTGCTCCATCACCTTTCCAGGGATGGAGGTGGGGCTGACTGGCCTGTAATTTCCTGGGCCCTGCTTCTTGTGCTTTTGGAAGACTGATGTGGCATCGGCTTTCCTCTAGTCCTCAGGCACCTCTCCTGTTCTCCAAGATCTTTCAAAGATGATAGAGAGTGGCTTAGTAATAACATCTTCCAGCTCCCTCAGCACTCTTGGGTGCATTCTATCAGGGCCCATGGATTTGTGGGTGTCCAGCTTGACTCTAACCTGATCCTCCTTGACCAAGGGAGAGTCAGTCTTCTTTTCTCTGGACTTTCACTTTTACTTTCAGGGACTGGGATTCCTCGGGGCCTGCTTTAGCAGACTGAAGCAAAGAAGGCATTCATTAACTCCATCTTCTCTGTATCCTCTGTCAACAGGGTATCCACTTCATTCAGCAACAGGCCCACATTTTCCCTAGTCTTCCTTTTCCTACTGATGTACTTGAAGAAGCCCTTCTTGTTGTTTTTGGCATCCCTTACCAGATTTAATTGAGCATTGGCCTTCCTTCTTGCAATCCTGCATACCATGACAATGTTCCTATATTCCTTCCAAATGACTCTTTTTACACATTCTGTAAACTTCCTTCTTCCATTTAAGTTTTTCCAGAAGCTTCTTGCTTATCCATATAGGTCTCCTTCCTCCCTTGCTTCATTTCTTACTCAAAGGGATCCGCCAATCTTAATCTTGGTGGAAGTAGTGATTGGATATTAAGCAGCTCTCTTGGGCCCCTCTACCTTCTAGAACCCTAATCACTGGGATTCCTCCAAGTAGGTCTCTGAAGAGACCAAAGTTAGCTCTCCTGAAGTTCAAGGTTGTAATCTTACTTATTATCCTGCTTCTTCCAAGTAGGATCCTGAACCTCATCACCTCATGGATACTGCAGTCAGGGCTGCCCCCAACTTTCACATCCCCAAACAGATCTCCTTTCTTTGTTAGCACAAGGTCCAGCGACACACCTGTCCTTGTTGGCTCCTCCACCATCTGTGTCAGAAAGTTATCATCAATGCTCTGCAGGAACCTCCTGGACTGTGTGTGACTAGCTGTGTTGCCTTTCTGGCAAATATCAGGATGGTTAAGGTCCCCCATGAAAACCAGGGCCTGTGATTGTGATGCTACTTTCAGCTGTCTCTAGAAGGTCTCATTGACTTCCTCTTCCTGATCAGGTGGCCTGTAGTAAACACCCACAACAGAGTCACCCACATTAGCCTGCCCTTTGTCTATTCTTTGTCCCCCTCTAGGCAGAGCTCAATACACTCTAGTTGCTCTCTCACATAAAGGGCAACTCAACCACCTCACCTTGCTGGCCTGTCTTTCCTAAAAAGTACATAGGCGTCCATGACATCATTCTAGGCATGTGAGCTATCCCACCATGTCTCTGTAAATGCAATGAGATCATGGCCCTGTGACCACAAACAGATCTCTAGTTCTTCCTATTTATTTCCCATGCTGCATGCATTGGTGTAGAGGCATTTCAGAGATGTGATCAAACACACAGGTTTCCCTGAAGGGATACAAGGGGATTCACCATAACCATACACATTGTTGAGGTGGCAGGCCTTCTGACTCACCTCTTGGAAGGCAGCTAAGGAACATTTGTCACTGCTGTGTTTGACCTGGCTTATTCCCCATGTGGTGGCATAAGCATTGCCATTTTGACAATGACCCTACTGCCCAAGTCCTTCAGTTTAATGCCCGCCTCACCAAGTTGGCCAGCCTGCTGCCAGAGATTGCTTTGCCTCTTCTAGACAAGTGGATTCCATCCCTCCCTAACAGGTTATGGTCATCAGAGAATGCCCCACTGTTGTAAAAGCCAAAATCCTGGCAATGGCACCAGCCACATAGCCAGAAGTTGATAAGCATTATTAATCTCTTTCCGGCTGCCCCTTTTCCTCTAACTGGTGAAATGGAGGAAGAGATAATTTGGGGTCCAATACTTTTCATTTGTACTCCCAGGGCTTTATAATCATCCTTGATTCTGCTCAGTTTCTGACTCACAACATTATGGAAGGGTAGTGGTGGTAGTAGTGGTGCACTTAAGTTGTGGCACCCTCTCGGCAATGTCTCAAATCTCAGCTCCTGGAAGGCAGCATACCTCTTGTGACTCCCTGTCAGGTCAGCAGATGGATGCCTCAGTGACCCTTAGCAGAGAGTGACCCACTAAAAACACACATTGTTTCTTTTTAGAGTATCCACCACATGCTGCTGGTGTAGTTTCTCCATGCAGACATGCAGTTTCTTGCTACAGCTTTATTCAGTCATGCTTATTCTTGAACAGATACAGCAAAAAATACCAACATTATTGCACTGATTGGTGTATTTCTGCCTTTGCATGATACAGAATCTGTAAACTTGTTTCAAACACTGTGAGAAGCAGCTTAAGCAATTTTAGGACTGCTTTGAAGGCCAAGTTATTAAATGCATATTGTTAATAATGGATAAGACTGAGAACTAGTGTAGTAGGCATTATTCCTATTGAAGATAATGGCTTTTTGCCAAATTAGTATGTGGTAATTGTGCCAATTGTGAAATCTACTGGGCATAAACTGGAAAAAATAGGAATGGCTCTTCAATATATTCAGTAATTATTCTCTTAACTACATTTTAAAAGTGCATCTGGACACTGGACAAAGTCTTCAGAATCTAAATGAGCCAAAGACAAGCTCTCCTCACAGCACAACAGGGGAATTCAACCAAATGCATTTATTATAGTCTGAAATCACAGCTGACTTCTAGTAGTGCCAAAAAAGAGAGGTTTACACAAACTGCTCATAATTTTTTAAGCACTGATTACAGCTGAAGTGCTATTTTTTGTGTGAACAGAATTTATTACCAAGTGCCATATCATAGAATATAAACTTTGCATAAGTCCAAAGACTCAGCTGTTATTGCAAGTGTAGTCATAGGAGGAAAAAAAATGGTTTTATCAATCCTTAAAATAAAGTGTTTTGCACTCCTTTTCTAACTTATCCTTGCAGAATTGTAACTTGTAAACAATAGGAGACAGAAGTTTTATTTTACAAAATTACTGCCCATTAAGGCAAACAAAGATGGTTTCCTTGATTTATTTTGTTTTCCCAGAGTTCACAAATCAAAAGTAGCTAGTATAAAACCATGAAATCCTTGGTCAACAATCATAAGTTTCTGAACACTGTAGAACTACTGAAAGGCAAAATGTCATTTCAAATATGTCTTCTTATAATTTTAGGAAACCTTATCTGTATAACTGCTTGAGGATTAGGCTACAAAAAGAAATATGAATTTCTTATTAATTAAATTCTAAAGGTGATAAAAACAGAACTTGCACCTTGAAAGAACAAGAGAGAACTTTGTAAATCAAGATGTCTTTATGCATAGTCACCAGAGATGGTTACACAGATAAGGAACATATCAAAATATTTTGCAGTGATCTGATCATGTATTATTCCATGCAGTTATTTAATGAATGATTTTCTGTACCCTCAATTGTATCAAAGCCTCCTGGTGCTTTTATTTTTTCCTATGGTCCTCTCCCATCTCACAAATTAAGTACATTGCAAAAAGGTTTGCTGAGTGGCCATTAACACGTGTATTCTATGAATCTATATGACTACCGCAAGGGCAAACCTCCAAAAACCTTTGATGTTCTACTCATAATTTTTATTAAGTTTACTCTCTGTGATCTATTTGGCATCCATTACCCTGCTTTCATACTTGCATTCCTTCACAGAATCATAGAAACAGAGAGTATAAGATAAATGTCTCCTTTCTAAGACACATTTGTTTCAAAAAACATTTTTTGTATTTGCTCAAGTAGTTTCTTTTAAAATCTGGCTTACACCAGTATTACATCAGTCTGAATAAGTAAATAAGTACAGAATGGTCTAAGAATTTCCTGTCAGTTTGCTCATGTGTTTGATTGCAAGGTTTGATTACAAGCAAGAAGCATTTTGGTGTTTGCAGCTTATAAAAGTTAGTTTCATTTCTTCTCATTCTCCATCAAAATTTAATTTTTATTATGTTGTCCCCTGTAGTTAATCTCATTTGCTTTTTGGTGTGTTGGCATATCTTTTTGGGGATTGCTCTCTTCACAAATTGCAGAGGAGAATTAATCACACAAAAGAATATGATGACACCCTAGTCCTCAATATTAACTTCAGGACACAGTGCTTCATTAAGGCATTGCTTTCACCTTTGATATATTTAGATGTTTGTTCCCTGGGGGAACAAAGAATAGATCTGATGGCATAGTTCAAGCCTCAGACTGGAGGCCAGGGAATGTTAACAAGGAGATTAAGGAGGTACTTTGTGGCAGTTCCAAAATCACTGATTTATCTCTGAAAAAATAAGAGCTTGAACAAGGGTTGGAAACTCTTCACCTTGGAAGGCCTGGACTGAAACACTCATGTCCCAAAGGGTGAGAGGCTGAGCAGTGTCCTGAACTCAGAAACGATGATTACACTCCTAGCTTGCCAGTTTGAATGGCAAGTATGTCAAATGACATGGATGCCAAATAAGGCTTAGTCTGGGAAACTACCTCTCCTCTCATGGGGGAAACAGCTCGGACTTCTGCTTTTAGGGAGTTTGACATATCATCACTAGCCCTGGAGAGTAATAGTTGGCTTACAGATATATCTTACCATTTTGTCTGTGGTAGCGCACCCATACTTAAAAGTATTTGTTACCTGACTAACACTTGCTAAAATAACTGTAGTATGAAATAATTAAGCCCTCTAGTACCTTGGTTTTGCAAAAGATTCAGATTTGTTTGGGGTGAGGAGTCAAGATCTGCAACTTAATGTATGTGTACAAAAGAGCTCTTGGAGTGATTAAAAGGCAATATATCTCAATGTACTTGCTGCTACAAATACTTTTGAAGAAATAAATTTTAAAGGGCCAAAGCAGTAACATGTCCCTTCTAGGGTAAATATGTGGTGCAGTAGAAATAAAAGGCTTGTAATTAAGTGCTAAAATAGTCTTAACCTTTCAGAAAGTTTCGGAAATTTGGAGATTTTTTTATTCTTCTTGTTGTTTGTTTTTTTTTTTTCTTTCTTCTTTTTGTTTGTTTTGGGCATTTTTTCCTATTGACCTTATTGTAACTTTCAGATGTAAACAACTGTAATACACTCAGAAACACTTTCTTAGATGCTTGCAGTCTCCTCCCTTCTTTGTAAAGTCATAGCTCCCAGCCCAAGCAGGTAGGCATTCTCCTGCCACAACTGTCAACTCAAAGCACAAAAGAAAAAGAGAGCTAATACAGCTTCCATCCCTACCCTACTTGTTTCATCCCTTGCCACTCACAGATACACACACAGATACAAAGAATATGCAGCAATAGAGGGAAAATATTTCTAAAGATTCAGCCCACAGTCCTAACTAAACCCAGAGAATGTACAAGCTGCCAATGCTGAACTGATGGGGAAGAGGGGAAGTTGATAGGTACCAAGGCATCCTTATCTAATGAAATGGCACGGCAAAAAAACAGTTCTGAAAAGTATTTATCATCTTAATTGTAGAAATATCTTGAAATCACATAGGAAACAAAGTTAGCTTAGGTCTATACACCATATCCCACTGAGAAATAGCTCATTAAAGCTATAGATAAAAAATATATCATAATTGTTCATTTCCTGTGCAAAGTTTAGCTTAGCATCCCAATAACTAGGGTTCTGTACCACTGACTTATAGTTAGTGGCTGTGTTTTTCAGTGTCATGTTTTTTTCATTCTCTTTGACTGATCTTGTTGAAGAAAATTCCTGCATGCAATTCCCATTCTACATCTCTCTGTGTCTCAGGACCTCCACATACACCAATGAAAAAAAACCGCAACAACCCAAAATACAAAACAATCATTCTGATGGATAGGTTTTGAAACTGGACATTGACTAAACAGAAATTTCCTCAGGAAAATGCGGTTGAAAAATTGTGCATCACAATTAGCCCTTAATCTATTTTTATTGTGGTCAGATTCAATGCAAATTTTAAGCATGGGCTTTCATTTTCTAGGAAAGATAAATGGGACAAATCTGCTAAATGTTAAGAATGTGCTTAAAAATTCTTTACAGATCCTTTTAAAATTACTAAGTGATAGAGGGACATAATTATTCTCTAAAAAATGTCTTCTACAAGTTTTAGCTGTGGCCCTGTGAGAGGCAGTGCTGATTTGGACTAGATCCTCACCAGAATAAATAAATATGATCCCAACAACTATAGTACAAGGCATGCATTCTGAGCCCAGTTTTTCTGCTGGCCTACTATGTTCTGGCCTCTTGTCTTGTGCATTAACAAAACATTAGTCCTTGACAAAGAGCCAGCAGTGATAATAACATCAGTACGAATATGGAGTTGAAAAGTTCTTACATTAATAAGTCAATGTTGTTGTTGTTCTAACACAGCAGTCATAAATTAGAAGGTGCTATATTAGGGTACAATGCAATGGTATCAAACTAGCAACAGGTTGCTTTAAATTACAGTTAGTATAGTCTGGCTTTAAAATCTTATCAGTGTAATCTCATTATTGTCAGTCATTTATACGAATTGAATGAAACACTCCTACTTGTTTTAACTTGTCAAAACTCAAGAACAGCATAACAAAAAATCGTTATTGTCTGCACCTATGGCTACTCCTAGCCCCTAAAAGAAAAGCTCGGGAAGTGAACACCAAAGTTTTTCTGCTTTACAGACACAAATTACTTCAAGCAAGAACTACCCAGAACAGAGCATGGTATGAAGCTTTAGAAAAGGCAATAGCACAGTGCTGGAGAAGAATAAAAGGAGAATATTAATGTTCACAGTAAAATAAATCAGTGCATTGGTAAGTAGACTATTTGGACAAAACAAGAAATTGAGGTTTTCAAGTACACTGTTGCTTCTGCAAAATTCATATTCCTAGATTTCGTAGTTTTGCTTGTTTTGCTTTCCTTGTTTATTTTCAAAATTTTTATTATTTTCAAAGAGATAATATTTCAAAAACCTCTACAGTATTTCTTGACTTTCTGTAGAAGCTATTTATAGAACATGTATATTAGCATAATGAACGAAATTATATGCATATATAAAATTTCTTAATTTTCTGCTGAAATAATGAAAACCCGTTTTCTAAATGAGAAGTCTACTACTGTTCAAGTGTGAACCCTTTTTTAAATTTTATTTTGCTATTTTATTTTATTTCACTCACTTTTAAAATCATCACTACCAATGCAAAACATGAGTTCATTCACATAGTGGACCTGTCCAAGTAAGCATACACATTTTGGGCTATTTACTGTTGCATTTCTAGAAGCCAGAAGGTCACATCAACTTTGAAACTGCATGGACAGCACCTCAGACCTAACTGATTGATACACCTTGGCTTCCTCAGGCAAACTCTGATTGAGATATAGAGTACATGAGAAAAAAACCCCCAAACCTGCCAAAGGAGAGCTTCTGCTACTATGACTACATCTTTACTAATGTTTTTGCTAACACAAAAACCTTTCATGCATTTTAATTTTGGACGTAAGTAAATATTCACCAGGACATATATCTCAGTCTTCAGAGAAGTGTTCTCCTGCAAAGGCATTGCATGGGTGGGAGAGCAAACTTATGGGGATGACCTCCCCTCACTGTTCTGTGGTTTGATATGAAGGTGGGAGCAAAGAAGACCCAACTTGAGGTCCATCTTTACCAAGTCTTTGGAGTGGGGGAGATTACTGTTGCCAGGAAGGGAGAGAGGGCTGAGAAACCAGTTGTACTTCTCAGGGTGTTTCGTATTTGCAGTTTTCTGAGTTACCTTCACTCAAATTAGGAACCTGCTTTGCAATCACAGAGAATGAATTTTGCTGAGAGTCTATCCAGCTGGGCTACTCCTGTGTGCTTGAAGGTTAATATGGCAACTGATGTTGCTAGTACATTTCTTACGCAGTTCTTCTTACTGTTGTGTAGCACCCTTGGTGGAGAGGTGAGATAAGTTACCCTAAGTCATAAGCATATTCACCAGTGTTGCTACAACCCCAGCAACTATAAATCAGAGCCCTGTGTTTATCTCAAGGGCAAAGTGGCCATCTACAAAAGACTACTACTGCTGGGAAACATAATAGGAAGGGAGAACAGGTACCTCTCTGCTGTACTGACAAAGTAGGAAGCGTCATTAACCATTAATCTTTGCCTCAATGGGCCAACAATATCAAGTTTAAAGCCTTACTTAGCTCAGTCCCTGAAGTACTCTGAGTAGGACTCAAGTATGTGGAAACACTTTTGTTCTGGCTATCGATAGCATTTCCAAGAAGCAACTGAGTTTGCCATGTAGTTTTTACCCTATTTCTGAAGCAGCTGCACATTCCTTACCCAGAGAAAACTGTAACATATCTACTGTGTTTCTGGCAATGCAAAAATTATTCAAAGTATACACCAGTTTCCAAACCTCTACTTTGCTGTGTCTTCAAAAGAGGGCATTAAATCACAATGGAATTATATCAAATTCTTAAGTCATATTAAGATAATAAAGTTTTTTTAAAACCTGGATCTGTAATGCATCTTCCTGTTGAATCCTTTTCCACTCAGACACTGCCTATACAAAACATTTTAAAATTTATTTACCAAATAAAGTTAAAAAAAATCAGATATAAGGTTTTGGTTTTACAGGAATCTTTTTGTTCTTACTTCTAGACTGACTTAGAGAACATCAAGCATATTTCTTAGATTAATTACAAAAGTAAATTTACATACTCTGAGAGGACCTTAAAATAGATTAATGTTATTAATAAGCATCTTACTGTTTGGTTGAAGAATGCACTTCAAAATAATTTTCAAAGGAGCATCCCTAAAAAAGCAAACAAACCTCATATCAAGACATATGTCAACTGTTCCATTTTCATGGTAAAAATTGAGGAAAGTATTGGCAATTAAAAATTAATTAATTTACACTAATAAACATTAAACATAAAGTTTTAGAACTGAATACAATAACATCTGTGAGACTGCATATGTCTGTGTACATCTACATATGCATAGAAAGCCTGAGAAATACGAGTGTCATCAAAACATATGATTAAGAGTGAAAATTGTTGCATTAATGTAGAAATACTGGACATCTCACGAAAACTGACTGATTTTACATTGGGTGTGTACTGACCACAGATATAGTCAATCTTGTGTGCCTGGTACTACACTGTATTCCTCTAGTCTTCTTCAGCCAGCGATATCGTATTAGAAACACTCATTCCTTTAGGCATACTAGAGGGATATGCATAAATGGAAACACTTCCTAATGGACTAAACATCATATGCTGTAGAATGATTAAGAATTTACTCTCAAAATGTGAGTATATCTGAAGAGAATTCTTCCCCTCAGGCAAATTCAGGCTTGTAAAGGGCTCTAATGATATCTGGAGGTCTAGCACTAAATTCTCTGTATTATTACAGTAGCACTCTCTGCTTCTCTCTCCTTTTTTCAGAATGTTTTGCAAAGGACTTTTTTTCCTACAGTTTTTCAGCTAACTAGAATAAAGAATTCAGTATCAAACAAAATGTAGGAAAAGAAATAGCAATGATCAGTTCTGTGCCACTTTGACCCAGCAACTTTATTCTATGCTTTTGGTTATCCTCTTGATTCCTTATGTCTTCTTCATTTACCTGAAGTACAATTTCTCCTAGATCTCTTTTATTATTTTCAAGATGATTCTTGCAAAAACTTTTCCAAGTTTCAATACGACTAATCATGGCAGTAAAAAAATTTGGTGCAGATCTGCAACCTCAGTAAATCAGCATGCCCAATAACTGAGGACCTGCATTGAAGGTGTTGTTGGCACCCATATTGCATGTGGACAACAGAGGAAACTTCGCAGCATAGAGCATGGTCATCTTTCAGATGAGTTTCCACTGGCTAGGTTTTTCTTGTGTATCTCTTAAAACATTGTGTCTATCTTGCTAAGCTTTATGCAAATGGTAAATAATGACAACAATAATTGGGGATGTCAATACTTAAATGTTGTCAGCAGTGAGCTATTCTAGTTTAAGCTGATTATCCAGTTTCGAGGAAACTTATTAGTAAATGTGCAATGGATTTAGCTAGAAATGTAAGACCAGATTGTTTTGCAGCCTAGCTATCTTTTCCATGGTTTCGAAGCTCATGAAAAACTCCTGTGAACTGGGAAGCCACAGTATAATGTTTTCTACTGAGACAAAAATGCACTGAATCCTTCAAATTCTATGAAGCTATTCAACTTTGGTATTATTTCTGGCTACTAGGTTTGATTTCTCCTGGAATGTACATGGCTGACTAATGCCGTGAATCATTGGTGCTCCACTAACCTAAATTAAACTGAATTTATTCTATTTTCAGCCGGTAACAAAGTTGTTATGAGATGTTTACTGGCTTTCAAACTCAGTAGGTTCCTAAGCAAAATACACATTTGTGGCTTCACTCATAGATTTTTCTTTCCTTTTAGTTATTTGTTTTTAATTCAACTTCCTTTCAAGGGCAAGTTGCTGGAGCTTTCAGTCTGTTATGCTTAAGGCAGATCATTTACCTCAGCTATAAAACACTTCACCGTAGTGTGGAGGACAGGATGGAGGGATGCTGGGCACAAGTGCAGCTGCTCTTCTGAAAATCAGAGGCAATAGACTTACAATGGGTAGTGGGCTACAGCCCCACAGGCTCCTCACATTCACAGTCAATCTGCCCACAGAGTTGTCTCCAACAGAGCTACGAGCAACTTTATATTTCTAGCACTCAGCATCACAACTCTGACCTCTTCACTTCAGCCTCTTTCACTAAGTTCAGTCCTTTCCTTGAAGCCATCAACCTGTCCTTGGATCTCATTCAGTTCAGGAGATTGAGATATACCTTCTTTCTTCTTGGCTGACAGCTGAATCTGTAGATAGCAAAGGAAGAAGGCTCCTATTCATACAAAATTTCATTATTTTAGGAAAAGAGTTTTTGTTGTTGAGAAGTAGCAATTTCAATAAAGAAATCTGAAGATGTCACACTGTTTTGCAATAGTTCAAAGGGAAAATAATACTACATTTGGTAGAATGCAAAGAAAGGGGGAATCTTTCTGCAGTTAACTTCTACCTCAGCATTTGACTCAGCAGTCCTCAAAACTACCCAATACCATCTCATGCATGCTATGAATTCAGAGGTGTTTGCATTTACCACTTTGCCCTGCTCACTTCATGCTGCAGCTGCAGCTAAGGTACAGGTAGCCGAACTCGTGTCTGATAGTTCAGTGTTATCCAACAATTCCCTGGGCCTATTGTCTACTTATTCTCTGGGGGCTTTTATGTCCCATAAACTGCTGTTCTGTCTGCAACTTTAATTTGCACACCCGTGGACAGCTATTAAATTCTCATCACTCACTTTCGACATAGCTCCATTGTCTTGTTTGTGTTTCAAGAGCAGACACTGACATTTCTGTGTTCTCTCAAGAGTGATAGCAGCTAGAGGTAGGAGAATACATTATTCCTGCTGCTCTTCAATGCAGTGTTACAATGATTACAAAATTACAGATGTGAAATTACTTGAAATGGTGTACACCGGTTTTGGATGTGCAAATGATTGAGCAATTTTCGGGAAAAAAAAAACAACAAAAGAAACCAAAACTAAAAAGATTGCACAAGGAAGAAAATGGGCAGGAAATCAGACTTACTATTCTTAAAACTATCCAAAATCTGTGGTTGTAGAGCAACAAAACTAAGGATTTTTTTTCTATAATGTAGTGTCTGTTCTATTCTGGTTTATTTATGTATCACCTTATTATAATAATATTTTAGAACATTCCAGTAATAAGAACAGTGACAAAGCTAACATCAATCACCTAAGATTTGTGCTTTCTAAACCTATGTTTTAGTATCCAAAACATAAACAATATGCCAGGTGTGAGATTTGAAAGTGTTATACAACGGATTTTAGATTTTCCAAAACTCAAGTCTAGCAGTTTATACTAATCTCCAAGGTTTTAATATAAAGATGAAATTATGACTGTAGTTCATGCCTTGGAATAATTCCAGTCATCTCAGTGGAGCTCCACTGGGGATGTATTTATCTCTGTTGTTTTTCATGCATCCACTTATCTGGTTCCTAATCTGCAGGATATTATTTTGTATTCTTTGAGGGAAGAGACTGAAAAGCAAAGGAAAGCCGAACTAAGTGAGATATCCCCCCTTATATCCACTGATACTCACACCTTATACATCTTTTTCTCTTACAATTGTTTACTAAACCCAGACCCAACTGTGTGACTCTTTTGCCAGTTTTCCAGATATAGGTGTGGTTTGTTTGGTTTTTTTGCATCCTGATTTTACTCTGGTGCCACAGCCTAGTTGCAGTGCTTCTCCCACAGCTAAATACTTTCTTCCTTCTCCTGCATTTGACTCACCTGCCTTGTCTTCAAAGGTTGTAAATATAGCAAACAGGCTTGAAGGCTTCAGGCAGAAGTGTCTGCCACGGAGCAGTGCACCAGACTGGAATTTTGAGTGGCATCATCACCTGCTGCACCTTTTTACCATTGCCCTTTATGCTATTTTCCGAGACTCAGTGCCAAAATCTTGTAGCGACGTTGCAATAACTCTGTCTGCAAAAATGAGCCTTCTCTGAGTTTTGGATCTGTCGGAGTCCAAGAGAAAGGATGTATTTCTGAAGTACTCAGTGTAATAATCTCCTCTTAGTCTTGTGCTGTATGATGCTTCCTCAATACTTACTGCTATTTTTAAAGAGTTTTATTAAATTGGTTATAAAATGACAAGGACACTTTTGTGCAGAGGCGGAATGAAAAGGGGAATCATCACAGTAAATACTAAGAATAGATCCATAGAAGAAATAATACAACAAAACAGTACATATCCATATTAAAATATAGTCATATTTAAATGTATATAGATTGATCTTATATGTTTGTGTGAATAGCTATGTATGTCTATATCTGATTGTTTTGCCATTATGAACTGTCACACTTTTCCAAGCAGTCCCTTCAGGGATACATATTCCAAGCATAATAAGAACCTAATAAAACAAATAACTTGGCAGCCAAGAGTTGAAACATGCTCAACACTTTTAAAAAGATGCATGCTTTACAGTTGGCAGAAACTATTTATTGTTTTAAGTTTTAATTATGTGAGGTTTTTTTTTAATGAAAGTGATACAGTATCATTGTTATCAGAATATGTATGACCACTCTCAAGTTTAGCAGTTCATCTGTACAGGTGAGGAGCAATGCTCCATTAAACCAGAACAACCAGTGTATTAAAAACCCCATGTTTTCCTTCTAAAGAATGAGAAAGCTTCAACTAATGGAAATGTTTTCATTGTGAGCTTTTGCCCTTGTGATTAATGCAGATGCATGGGAAGATTGAGACAGTTACAGATTTCAATAACAAGCTGCAGCAGCTGGTTTAATGTACCAGTAGCAACATTTTATAGCTGTGAGAGCCTGGTAATCAGTTGGTGTAATGAAATGTATTGCTTCTCCCTCCAAGTACTACCTTACTTAATACAGCAACAGGGTACAGCTCAGAATTTATACAGCATCAATCTCACAACAAACTTTTCTGAGCTAAATGTATTTTGGCCTACAAATAGGATTGAGTTTAATCTCAAGAGTGAAATATGGCATCAAAGTGTGTTTCTGGAAATATTTTAGACCAATATTTCTGGTAAAATCTGATTTCTCCTTTAGCCTTTTACTTGTTTAATCTACGTTGAACACTAGTTAAAAGTTATGATGAGCTAAACATTCCTATCAACGAAAAATTACTAGTTTTTAAATCCAAAGCTTAAAAATGCCAATATTTAACCTAAGAGGAAAATTCCTTACAGATACTGCCCTTCGTCTTCCAAAACCAGGCTATCATTGATAACTAATAAGTAACAGCCTTTTTTCTGCAGCCGCAGAAAGGTCAAGGAAGTCACAAGGAATAAGAGACTTAAAACATCTGCCTTTTTTTTAAGGTAAATGTCTTGAGGGATCACAAGGTAGTAAGTAAGTTCCCATCTCTGTTGACTCTTAAAGGGAAAGTAGGACCTTCCGCCCTCCCTTATCCTTCACATGCACTCTCTAGAACTGCTGTATCTCAATCCATAAATGATGGGAGTGTGTGTGCACTGGCTAACTCAAGGTCCCCAAGCCCAAAACCTTTAGGGAGCATTTGATCTATTGCCCAAGCATAGATTGACTACATAATACCAATGTAATAAATCTGCTGTTGTTACAAAGAGTGGGATTTACAGTGAGTGCTTATGCCAGCTTTGTTGTACATGCCAGTAAAGCCTCAGAACTACAATGAAAGTGTTGAAAATAGTTACAATCTCTACAAGCTGTAGATGTCTCAATTTCTGGACCTATGGTAGTCTATGAAGGATAGCCCAATATTCCTTTACTTAAGTAAATAGACAGCGGGCAGCAACAGCAGAAATTTCCATCAGAAATATATCTTGAACTGGAAAGGGAATCCTTGATAAGAATCTGTCTAGGTAAGATTTTGGAATAGAGATAGGAAAAATACCCAGGAGTACATTTTGCCTCTAAAATTCCCTTCCTCTCTGAAAACAGTTCATTCCTGTGAGTCTGAACAAAGTTCTGGTTATATTTTTATAAATCATAGTTATTTTTTGTTGATCAGAAAAGCAAATTTTCACTTTAACAACCAACATTTTTTCAAGGCTGAGGTTTTACTGGCAGCTTGGGAAACTCCCCCTGAAAAAACATATCCGAGTGAAAATGTTTGCAGCTTCTTCAAAGTTTCTGTAGAAAACAAATTACATTTTTCGTAGCCTGTTATAACCACCATTTAAAAATTTTGGGACTATATTTATCCTAGAAGCCATTGTTGTGCCCTGTTCTCTTAAGCTATAAACTGACTTCACTTTCTAATTAATTTAGTATTGCAAAATACTGTAAATACTGTTGAAATTTCAAGTACTGTAGAAGTTTTCCTCCTGCATTCTTTTTCCAGCTCCTTTGGGAAAAGGCATTATGCTTTTCTGTTTATGACTGAGGCTTATGCCCACTGTTCCATTTAACCACCTTTGGGATTAGTATTTCTGCTCCATTCTCTTGGGCAGTCTCAACAATTATTATTCCCAAAGGAACAATTGAAGTTATTTTGTTCATAAGGCTTCAATTAAAAGTCCCAAGGGAGGACATTAAAAGAGGTATTTTATTTTAAAAACCTTTAAACACTGCACAACTGCTGCATTCTGAAGAGCTCCCTGCCATTCCCTCCCAGTTCTTTTTCTGTCTTTTCATCTATCTTAGTCACTAATTCTGGCATGCTGTGGCAAACTGCTTTTTATTGCAGTACATGTGTGAAATCGTTTTGGTGGGGTACATTCTGTGATGTGTTCGTGCTACTAACATAACATATCTAGCCTCTGCACCTAGATAAGGGGACTAGTCTGACTGATGTACCTCTATAAGCAATGGAAAGAAACAAAGTCATCCAGAGGGAAAGGCAGGGAAGAAGCATATTCCAGTTCTCTGATTTGCACTCTGGAGAAGACTTTCAGTACTCATTGAGGGTAGCAGAGGGTCATCAAGCAAACAATTCACCACACCTCTTGCACAGCTGTTACATGACTAGGAGAGCCAGGTTGGCAGGGCAATGCTGGGTACTTCAAATTCCTGTCCAGGGTCAGGAAGACATTACAGGCAAGTGAGACCAGCTCCACCTCATTAAGGAGAGGTGGCTTCTTGTCTTTTTCTGCTCATGAGCTGTTCCTAATCTCCCTTTACCTCTGAAAGACATATTACATGTACACCATGGCTCTAAGCCATTTATATGACTCACAGATCCAGGATGTGTGTCACACCTGCTGGTAAAGGACTATGAAGAGACTGGCCTCCAACTCTAAGTATTTCATTCACATTGGTATGTGAATATTACCTGCTCCCTTGTACCTTCATGTTACTGAACAGTTCGCTTTGTATTTCACTGGGAATGATGTGAAAGCATTTTGAACCTAATTTCTGATCTATCAGGCCTTATTTTCTTTCTTTGCTGTCATTTCCACTTTGCCAGAGATCAGAAACCTTGGAGAATGTTCATATTATGCATTATTTTAATTTGTATTATTATAATTAACATCATCATCTTTATTATCATTACCATCTTTATTATATCATTATTAAGCAGAAGCTGGCCATCCATTGCTATAAAAGCAAAATATAAGTCTCTCAGAAATCATCTCCCATGTCAATCACATGGCATCAGAAGTCCTAAAATGTCCTAAATTCTCATCTAAGATGAATGCAAAAACTTGGAATTTTATGAGGGTCTGAAAGTTCATATTTCCATTGTTTATTAAAGAATATACTAAGCATCAGAAAGGAAAGAGCTTCAGCATTTTAGAGGAAAGGAGATCTATTCATATACAACAGCAGTCTAACTGCACTTGATGAAATAAAAACACTGAATAAATAACTAGGTTTTTTTACTGATGCTCATAGATACAACAGTCTCAGTCATATTTTAAGAGGCAGATTTATGCCAGCTGTAAAATGATTGGGAGCAAAAGTAGGATGTCATGTGTTGCTAAAAAAAAAGAACAGAGAAGATAAACCTGACATTTTTAACACTTTCAATCAAGTTACTATTTCTTTAAAATATTTTTAACAACAAACATTCCATCAGTGTTACGTCAATATGGTCATATTAATTATCATAGTTCTTGTATGTTTTGTTATGCCTATCCAAACTGATATTAATTGAATTACAAAACAAAAAGAGCCTTTTCTAACTTTCTAACCTTCCTGACAAACCAGAATAGGGTCAAAGAGATTTGAAGAGTCGTTGAAGAAGATGTTTTGGCTTACTTCAGATAGACTCAAGGGAACTTTGTCCCAGATGGTAACCTTAACTTTTCACAACAAACTCTCTGTGGTAGTCCCTTATTACAATTAGAGCCGTATCTGTCTGATATTTTGGTAGTCAGGAATTTCCTTGTATCATACTACCTATCATAATTTATTCTGCATCATTTATTGTGAATACGTGAAATAGTAGAGGAGAGTAATTTAATTTTAGTTTCTCTCATTTGGTCATTAATTATTTTTTAAAGTATATTCAGTGTAAACTCTTCAGAAAACAGCAGAAAGCAGAAAACATCCTCACACATAAGTGCTTTTTTAGCAGTTTGAATGTTTAAACCACTTTATTTCCGTTTTGCTTTGCAATTTTTGACTATAAAGAACTGAAGAGCAGTTTTATGTCAATAGTCAGTTTTAGATATATTAAAGCCACTTGCACATCTAACTATCAATTATGGGCAAAAAACTACACCAAAGTATTTGTGAAACCTTAGTTGTGCTTAGTATGATCTGTATTTCCAGTTTAGGTTGACACAGTAAAGCAAATGAAATGCAGTTTGGGCAAGTCCTGAAAACAAGAAGATTATTTTTCTAATACTCCCCTCCCCCAAAAAACTCTATTTACCATATTTACCATATATTTAGACTATATAACAATTATTTATTTTTATTTCATGCAATACCTAATATTGTAGGAATTACAGCTGTTCAGTTTTTAATACAGGTCACCATACCCTGCATTAATGTCTTATCTAGATCCAGACCCTATATTTCTACGTAATACAGATCGAATTGACCTATGTTCACACTTCTAATATGATATTGTACAGTCCTTCTCCATATAGAATGTCAAATACAACTTTTTTAAAAGCTTGCAGAATATTATTTCCTTCACCGCCACCCCTACTAAACAGAATCAACTTACCTTGAATACTGAACAGTAATTTTCAGGCTGGGATCCATAGATCCCTTGGTGTTTGTGGTGTATTTCCAAATGATTTGTGTAAGATAAATAAGGAAGTAAGAGTGTCATTAAACTTAAATTCTCTTCAGATAGTTTAGCCTATCTGCTGCAAAATTTTACATACTTGTCAAATTAGAAAAAAAGGTTGAAAATTGCCTTATGGATGGATTTGATGAATTACAAAATCATAGGATCATAGAATGTATTGGGCTGGAAGAGACCTCTAAAGGCCATCTAGTCCAACCCCACTACAATAAGCAAGCACATCTCTAACTAGGTCAGGTTGCTCGGAGCCCTATCAAGCCTGACCTTCAATGACTCCAGGGATGGGGCCTCCACCACTTCTCTGGGCAACTGTTCCAGTGATCAACCACCCTCATATTAAAGAACTTTTTCATAATGTGTAACCTAAATCTACCCTTTTCTAGCTTAAAACCACTTCCCCTTGTCCCGTTGCTATAATCTCCTCCTGCCTTCTTATAGGCCCCTTTCAGGTGTTGGAAGGTTGCTATAAGGTCCATACAGAGCCTTCTCTTCTCCAGGCTGAACAGCCCCAACTCTCTCAGCCTGTCTTCCTAGGAGAGGTGCTCCGGCCCTCTAATCATTTTCGTGGCTCTCCTCTGGACACAGTCCAAGACGTCCACATCCTTCTTGTGCTGGAGTCTCCAGAGCTGGATGCAGTACTCCAGGTGAGGTCTCATCAGCACAGAGTAGAGGGGCAGAACCACCTCTCTCGATCTGCTGGCCATGATTCTTTTGATGCACCCCAGGATGCAACTGGCCTTCTGGGCTGCCATTGCACATTGGTAGCATTGGAAGCATTAAGACTTCTGAAGAAGCCCTACTGCAAATAGTATTATCAGTCTTTTCCTCTTACAGATGTTTCATTTCAAGCTACAGGCACATTTCAAGTGCTGTTTGTAGTTTCATTTATTTTTTCTTCATAGTCAGATGTTAAATTATTTTTCTTAGCCAAATATTTATGCACAATGTATTTTTGACCACATACTTAAGATGCTTCCCTTTCTCCCGCTTGGAGGGACACAGGCCTTAAAGCACACAAGAAAATAAATTACAAAATCTGTTTTTATAAAGCCTTTTCTTCCACCACAATGAACACTTGCCATTTCCAGTTTTCAGTTATCAGGCTTAAGCCTTTCCTCAGACCAATTTATTCATATTTCCAACCAGTCTACCTTTACAGAATTACTCATATCAATGTTGCAATACAACCTGGACATACAATTTTCGCTTTACTACGCTGTCAGGCAGAAATGTTCGGGGTTTTCTTTACTTCTTTTTAGTCTTTGCCAAATTATTATTTTTCCCTGCAAACTTGGGAAGCTTTTGGTATGGAGTACTTTAAAATCACCCTTCTGCCTGTCCCATGCCTTCCACTAAGAAAAGCTTTGGAAGCACAATGAACATATATGTGTAGGCACCAAGTGTCTGTGGAAAACAAAGCAGTGCTTCTGTCTAGCACAGAGACAGTCAGTCTGGGAAGATTCACCCCTAATCATGGGACACTGCTTCATCTTCCTTGGAGATATCTGCAAGGCTATGTCTGCTCATTACAAAACATCCCACTTCAGTGATGGCTAACACAGATGAACATATGCAGTATATTATGGCTGTTTGGAGTGTGACGTGGGCAGGAAGGATTGCACAGCCCTCAATCCTTCCCCCTTACAGTGAATGGAATAGAGATGATCTATCTGATCCAATTAGAAAATATACTCGATAATGAGTTGTATTAGGCTCTAAATTTTCCTTTCTTCTTAACTATTCCCCCAATTAATCTATAATGATTTTCTAATACCCAGGTTAGCTGGAATTCTGAGAGCTAAGGCTGGTTTATCTACCTACTTGGTACTCCTCCAATAGCCTTGTAAGAGATTATAAGACATGCTCAGGTATGCATGCAAACCTCTGAAGAGATTGTGTGTCTCTAGCGCAATAGCTGGGGCTTTACTAATTGGATACAATTTAAAAGCTTTGTACATCTTAGTCATGCACTTAAGTTGAGCACCTCTAATTCCAGGTTTCAAATTTGACTGGAAACTGCCAACTGGACCAACCTTTACATAGATCTTGAAAGGGAGCTCAAAAGAACTTTTTTTTTTTTTTTTGCACTTAAAGAAATCCTAGACCTAACATGTTTCTTGTGAACCTTCTCATGATGATTTTTATAACCTGGACATGTGTTGAAAGGCTGTGATGCTTCTGATCATATTCAGCAACATAGTTCTCTCTGATAAAGTAAGTTTTTCTGATCAGCCACCTGAGGGAACCTGGTTTTGAAGGATGCTGTGATATTCTTCCCGCTGACATGGCTGTTTTTACTTTCAATGGAAACCAACATGGATGGTAGTGGAAAGGTGATAATTTTTGGACCTTGTTCAACATACAGCCAAGAGGCAGCTAGTGTACATATCTGAACCTAAAAGCTGGAAATCCCAGAGTTTATATTTAGTCTATGATGGTAATCTAAAGATATTTTCAAGAACTATAGTGGTGAATCATCCTCTTTATTTCACCCTGTTTGTTATCTGAGCTAATTGGTATGTGAGAAATAGCACAACATTAATTTTGTTAGCAACCTTCTCATGGAGAGACTATTAGATGGTGTAGATATCTTAGCCTGTGTTTTTCCTTTGATATAAGCACCAACAAAACCCAGAAGTGTTATTATATTTTTTTTGTTAGAAAATATGTAGTACAATAAAATGTGACTTAATGCTCATATTAAATGCAGCAATTCAAGAGTAAATCAGGTCCAGTCATTCAGAGCTCATCACAAACTGGCCATTATGTCCCTTTCATCATAATCAGGAGAAGAAAAGCCTTGAGAATGATATTCACCAGACACAGAGCCTTAATGATAATGTTTCTTAGAGCACTTAATCAGGCATATTTTATTGTAGGACAACTCCATTAAAAAGACATTCAGAGTTGTGCAGTGCTTTTCAAGTGAATCCAGTGAATTTCTGAGAGGAAAATATGCTTAGGAGTATCTCACTTTCTCCTGGATATTTCACACAACCTCTTTGAAGTCTTTGGAGTTATAGGAGGGGTAAAATGAATTCTATTCCTGTTAGACACTGATATAAATCAGATAAAACTCCTGAGAAACTGATGGCACAGATCTTTAGCTGGTTCCTGTCAGTGTAGCTCACTGATGTCAATGGAGCTATACCTACTTGGAGTCATTCTGGTTCCGTTATTTCTTTTTATCACTGAATACAACAACAATTTCTGCAACTGAATTTCCAATTGCACAGTTATACATGTGCTATTTATTTGTCCTGTGGCATCCGACATGGCATATGGCCTTTCTGCCCTTAATATTGCTAAAGACAACTGATAATAATGAGGCTATTCTTGAGGAAGATTACTAGATTTTGAAAACATTTCACTGAGTATTTTTCAGTTGCATCTCGCAAATAAATCCTCTCCATTCTAAACCACGTTTTGCACAATAATTACTTTCTAGAATACATGTGATTTATTTATTGTAGAACTGCTGCTAGCCTCCAAGTACACAGTGATAAAACATGAGGCCAAAGTTAATCTAGTGCTGTATCTCTTCTGTAAGCTAGCAAAAGTGAATTCTTAAGGAAAGAATATAAAAATCAGGAAAAAAATAAGTCCTTGAGACTATCCCCTTTTCAGCATCAAGGAAAGCCAAGACTGTTGTCTGTGTATCAACAAGCAACAGAAAATCAAAGAGAATGCTAAAGACTGAGTTTTTTGGAAAGGACATGTCAATCTGGTATCGGTTGTTTTCCTCTCTGCATACTTACTGAGAACCCAAATGCTATGCCTTTCAGCAGCAAAATCAGCTGAAGTAGTCCAGAGGCCAAGCTGTTCTAGAAACATCTAGAAGCATCTGCCCCTGTTCCCTCACACTCCTCTACACAAAAAGGTGTCAGGCCTGGTTCAAAGCACTGAGTTTATAGCAGCCTTTGCTATCATGTCATTGACTGCCATGAGATGAACTAAGTGAATTTATAAATAGGTGCAGGATAGTGAAATATTCACAGTTCAGTTTTACTAAGTTCGACAGTGCTTTGTTATGAAGCTAAACAGAGAAAATGGATCGCAAGTATTGTGTTTTGTATAGTAAGATCATGAGGCAGAAGAAAGTGCTAGTATGCATTTTGTTACTTACTAGGGTGTCCCAAAGTGACTCATGTTGCCTTTAAGGTTAAAATATTCATCCATTTTACATTAGAAAGAATAACAGAAAAGCAAACCTATATTCAAGGTGAATATGATTGTTGTATTTGCTGCTGCTTTGAGAGTTTCATTGTATATGAAATCAATCATCTTTTATGCATAGCAACGATTATTTTAGGAAAAGAGAAATACACAGAATTTATTTATCAACATGTTTTTCGGCTCTTACTCTGAATATGTGTTTAGGAACACAAATATAGAAGAAGGATCAAAAGAGGAGGAGAAGAAGGATTAGAGAAGAGGTGGAAAAGAAACTCCCCATCCAGCCTGTCATCTCCAAAACAGCAAAAAAATATTCTGGTATGATTGCATATCCCTCTGTATTATTAACTTTATAGCACAACCACGTGTGAGTCAATGCAGTCAAACTCCTTTTATATCAGTCCTATTGGAAGAGGGGTGAAGGCAATTTAAGGCAATTCCCTTGGACCAGGAATTGGTAGATTAGCTTCTGCTTCACCACCTCTACCCTGGTTACTGCCACTCTCCTTGTTCATCCTGGCCCCTCTGTTGCTTGGCAGCTGCTGCCACCTGGGCATGGCTTGCACGCTGCTGGAGGGAAAGGGTGTCGAGCCTGGCAGCAAGCCACATGTGAAGAGAAGAAAGAAAATAGCTGAGATGAACAGCAGCAAGGATTGCATTTATCTGGAGGCCTGGAACAACTCTGGGCAGCTCTGGAGGCCTTATAACCCTGTGCCATCTTCATGATCAGCAGAATTACTATACAGCTTTTCATTAAGCATGCAGCTACAATTCTGTATTGTTTGCTTCTGATAGCATTGGGAGCCTGGAAAATGTGATGTATGCAGTATGTTAGGTTAGGATGGAGCAGCAATTGTACTGTGCTTGTTGTCAAACAAACAAACCAGACAATGCCAAAAATGCAGTGTGCCCTAAAACACAAAGTGCAGTCATTTGATATTGTAGCTGCTTATTTTTTAAGGCCACAAATATTCAAGAACTGAAAGAGATAAATCTTAATGTGTGAATCTTTTCCTTTTCCCCTGGTAAAAGTGCTTGGGGAGGGTAGCAAGATGTAGCAGAAAAATATTGCAAATCAAATGGACAGCCTGTTCAGCCTGTTTTGTCGCTCCATGGCTTGCATTGATTAATAACTGGTCTATAAAAGAGGACATTTGGAAGATGTGCTTCAGAGCACTGCTTGAAGGCCTAGAGTGGCTTCAGTGCTGGGTTCAGATGTGCTGGCAGTGAGGACTGTGACTTGCTCTGTACACTCAGCAGTGTTAATGCAGGGGAAGTAAAGACACTCTCTTTCCCTAGCTTTTCTTCTTCTCCAGTAAATACATCTTTACTGTAACTGGATAACATTACTGAATACTGTACCAGCATCCAAAAGCTTGTTGTTTAACACTGATACATCTTGATGCTCTATACTCCAGGTATATTGATGGTCTATACTCTAGGAGTAGCTGCATTTCAGTGGTGAACTAAAGAAAGCGTTGCTTATATTGGGTATTGTTAGTGGTGTTGCTTTTAATTAATGAAAATTTTTGTCTTATCCAGACTCTAAAATCCAAGATCCCTTTACTGAGACAAGTGTCTCACTCTTCAAAAGTTAGTGCCCTAGGGATAGGAAATGGGAGTAGTATTTGTTCCCCTTCAGGCTTCTCATTCAAATGGGTGAAAAGTTGATTTTAATTAAATGCACAGAGAATAAAATACTTTTTAAAGGGATCTTTAAAACAATACTGTTTAAGACAATGAAAGAATATTCCCAGTGGCAAGTTTCACACCCAGACGAAGATTCCTTATATTTGCAGTATCAACAAACAACACATTCTGGTAAGTAGTGGTTTGGTAGAGCAGCTCATGACTTTAAAGTTATGAACTATTTTTGTTTTATTTAGTGAAGAAAGCCTTTTTCTTTGGTCTAAAGGAAATTTTCATGTCTTTTGAAAATTTCCATGTTTTTCAGTGAAAACACCATGTCGATCTTTAAAAAACAAAATCAAAACAATGTAATTATTTCCAAATGTACAGATTTTTACTGAAATATATTTCAGATGTGAAATAGTTGTAATTCCCTTCAAATTTCTTTTCAGAAGAGTAGAATATTAACTTCCTAATTCTGAACAGAATGAAGCTTGAATTATTAAAATAAGACTAAGCCAGGTTGTTAACCTCAAGTAAGTAATATTTTTTATATTTACAAAAAGAGCCCTATATATGTGGAGTATGCTTCTAGTTTAGTAGTGACCCCATCGGTGTCTGTGCTGCAATATGAACACCCTGCAAGGCATACTGTATTCACAGGATGAATTTCAATGCCTGAACTTGTGCAATTCATTGGCAAAACCTGCAAAAATTAAAGCAGTTCAAATGGCTTGGGTTTTGTTGGGGGAAGGGTGAATTCATAGTATCATGTCTTGTGTTTTCATTTATTTCAGTAATATATGTGTTTCAGGGCTAATTCATAGAAGAGACAACTAATGTAAAATATGCTGAAAAAGGAGCATTACAGAAAAATTCTTAGTTATTTTATAAGTCAGAGGACAGTCTAATTTTCTGTTTTAAGAAAAGACTGAGTGAGAGAAAGAGAGAGAATAATTCAAGTTGTGAGGACTAAAATCTTAAGCTGAATCACTAATTAAAAAAGGTTAAGTAAGCCCTTGGGGCAGGGACTATCTTTTCATTATAGCCTTGTACAGTGCCTGCCACAGCAGGGTCCCTTCTTTCCATTGGGAATTCAGGGCATTGCTGTAATGCAAGGAGTAAAACCAACAACAACAATACTGAGGGGGTGGGGAAAAACCACAGAAAAAAGAACAACGCTTAATATGCAGAGTCTCTTTCTCTGCTCTTCACTGCATTGTGGATTAGAGGAGAAAGCGCAGCCACAAAATAGCATTTGATGGATTTGTGTGGTGAGCAGCTGTTGCTGCTGTAAACTCCATAGCCTCAGTTGCCTCAGCCAGGTGCAAAACACTTCCATCAGTAGAGGGTCAGCCTTGGAGCCTCTGTTTGTATCCATCACATCAAGAGATCATATGCAGAATGATGCACTGTGGATGATGGATTGTTTCACAGCTGGAAATTTTGTTGACCAGGTTAAAACTAAGGAAAATAACACTTTTCTTCTGAAGTATGTTTAAAGAGATGTCTCATGGAAAGCCCATTATTATGCTAGTAAACTGTTCTAGAAAAAGAGATATCAAAGAAAAGAAAAATAAAAAATAGAAGAAAAGAGAAAAGAGAAGGAAAGAAGAAGGATGTGATATTTTATGTTTTTTTTTCCTGTCTGAAGTGTGTAGGATCAGGCTCAATCTGGAACAGGCACTGTGTTTGGGACACTTGAATTCTGTCAGCACTCAGAAACAGATTTTATTGTATGCTTTGCATATGTATGAAGTACCCTTAAACTCAGATTTAGGATGAGAGAATAGGGAAATTTTCCATCATGGAAAGATACACTCTTCTCTTAGTTTCTTCCATAGCCATCTGTAAATATTGTGCAGCATGGGTGACCTACAAGGTAGGAGTGTGAAATGTCTGCCCAAAACTTAACAAAATGACTGTTCCCAGATTCTGCTAAGGAATTAGGTATAAATTTCTACAAGCAGAACACGTATTGTCTTACCTATGCTATTTCCCTGGCTGAGTTTGCAACCAATAGCGTCTATGGTGGTGATGAGACTTACTAAATATAATCTTAATTATTTTTGACACAGCAAGGTGTACCCCCTAAAAGTCTGGATAGAACATGGAGACTAATGATAAAAATGTTACACTGACATGATGGACATTTTTGGATACTAACATCAATGAACCCTTTAATGAAATTGTCTTGAAGTTTTCTGTTATTAAGTGGGTTGACACCTTCTATGAGAGACGCAATCCCTGTTCCCTTAAGTGGTATACTCAGAAATACCAGAGTTGAAAAGCCTGCTTCCTGTGTCCCAAACAGCATATTCCTGTGGACTAGACAATGCATCCCTCAGTTGCTTTGCACACAGTTTAGTTTCTGCCTGCGCAGTTTTGATCACTTACACCAGTACCACAATAATTTTCTTTGACTTTTCCTCATACTTACTTACCACAACTTCTCAACAAAACTTTTTTTAGTAAGAATTAAGAATAATATATATATATATATTTCTTATATATTCTTATATTCTTATTCTTATTCATAGAATCATAGAATCATTAAGGTTGGAAAGGACCTCTGGGATCATAAAGTCTAACCTTCATCCCAACATCTCCCTGACTACTAGACTATGTCCTGAAGTGCTACATCTACTCGGTTTTTTTAACACCTCCAGGGATACTGATGCCACTACTTCCCTGAGCAACCTGTTCCACTGCATGTCCACACTTTCAGTAAAGAATTTCTTCCTGATATCCAATCTAAACATGCCCTGGTACAACTTGAGGCCATTACCTCTTGTCCTGTTGTTAGTTACTTGGGAGAACAGATCAACACCAACCTCACTATAACCTCCTTTTAGGTGGTTGTAGAGAGCAATGAGATCTCCTCTTGTATTACACTCTTTCATTTTTTTCCTGTTTGTCCTATTTATGCTAATTGCAAGAAATTTTTTAAAAGCCTTTAGTCTCTGACATCAGTGGCTGTTGCTCATGAATATCCACTATCAGATTTGTGTGTGCAGCAAATAAGATTTACCTATCAACTAAACATTCTTTTCTGAGCAGATTGCATGTTCTAGATTATATTCAATAGGTTAGAAAGAATACTGAAAAAATAATCTCAATTAAAAATGTACTTCTCAAATAATTACAGTTGGAACTACCAACTTTCTGTGATTTTGCTGGGGCTTTGTTTCCATGCAAGCTTCATCACCTAGATCCTTGTGTCTTCAGATGACAGTAGTAGTCTTGTGCTCAGAGAAGCAAGATCTATACTTACAGAGATCCTCAGGGCATGTGTATTTTCGTTGGTTATGGTGATGACGGTTCAGTTACTTTGGAACTAATTCCCCTGAGATCTTATGCACTACCACTGAAATAAACAGAAACTTTGTCCCAGATCTAAGAAAAAACCCAAGAATGTTCTTGTGTTTTGGCATTTAGAACTTGATCTCTTCAGCAGAGTCTGTTTCCCTGAAATACAATTATAAGGGCATCCTTTAACAAGCTGTTTGACAGCCAATATGCAGAGTGGGGAGCCATATAAGGACACCTGCTCATAAGGGAGAAGACATAAGCAGGCAGTCCCTTTGCATGCTACTTCAGAGCCCTAACCCCTCAGCTGTAGTGCTAACCAGATATCTGAAGAAGACACTAATAGAAAAACATCACTATCCCATTTTTAATAAGAAGTTATAACCATCATCCACTTTCACAGAGCATTTTTACTCAGTGGACTCCCAAGACACTTACTGGGACAAGCTGCTCAGGTAAGTCTGGCAGAGAAATTACTTGTTTGTGCATCCAAAGTGGGTGTTAAAGATGAACTAAGCCACTGATATGCTCAACACTAACCCACTAGAGAAGTGAAGAGCCTATGAGCTTGGGTGAACTGAAATATTAAATACTGATGGTATGTATTGAGTTTAGGTGTCTGAAACATAAATGGCAGGAAGGCAGGGAGGGATAAAGGGATCATGATTTTTAGACTCATCTCTCTCATTTCTACTAGAGTGGTATTAAGAACTTAGGGTTATTTCTGAGTTTGTGCCTCTGTCTTTTTTTTAAATGAAAGTCCATACACATGGAAAATTCAGTTTCCCTTAAATCAGTTCGCATACTTTGTCTATAATAAGCCCTGCTATTTACACAGGAATTATGCTGAGTGTGAGGTGAGTCACCATGAGAAGCTTTACAATTAGATATTAATCAGCAAGCTCTATAAGCCCTAATTACTAGGTACCTGTGAAGCTGATACTGCATGGGTGATGAAGGAGAAAGATACACATCTTTCTCCTTTTTTCCAGTGAACACAACGAGGCATGGCTAAGTGAATAAGCTAGCTCATTTACTTATATTAGAAAGAGAATATTGAGGTACCCAAGTTTCTGTATCCCAAAGGAAAAGGTTTTACTATCTTGGAGCCATGTCATAATGGATTAGCTGAAGACATAGTTAGTAATGGGTTCATTGAGAAAAGAGTAGGTGTTCAGTAATTAATTCTTTACTAGTAACATACAGATGTCTCAGCAGCATGTTTCACAACAGTGTTTCTCCCCATGGAAATCATTCAATGTAGTACATTAACCTGCTCTGCCTTCTTTTGACTCTCCCTTTTTTATGATACTGTCAAAGAGGAATAACTTAGCATCCTTTGTTGTCTGAATGTCTAAACTAGTTACAGACAGGCATTAAAGCTGTATTTGCTGACTTGGCTTCTGCTGACTCAGCTTTTTCACTGTTTTAATGAATGTCTTTAAATTCAAGGGTATTAAGAGATGGTTTTGCATACAGAATATATCTGGGTTAACTGTAGAAGTGTTATTTATCCAGTGGGTTCTACACTACTTACACATTATTCAGAAAGCAAAAAAAAATATCACCCTTATCAATGGCCATATCCCCAGGGATATTGTCTAAAGTTTATACAACAGGTTTTAAATTTCAGGGCCTGTATTCTGTCCAGAGGCATAGTCACAGCTGGCACAAAACCCAGAATGTTAGCCACCCATATAAACTACTTGGGTTTTGACTGGTATTACTAGTTTCATTACTCCATCTCTTAGGAATTCATTTCTTTACTCCTCAGGGAGTAAAAACGAAGTTAATACACCAAAGTTAATACAGAGGGCCGTAAAAGTAGAGGAAAGCAAAGATTATACCTGTCCTGTTCTGCAACCCAGAGAACATCAAGTATACAGTGGGAAGGATCACTTAAAGGAAGAATGTTATTTCATGCTGTGGGAGTCCACAGCTGGTCTGAGGACTCAGGGATGGACCTTAGCCTTGAGCAGATAATGATGTTTCCCTGAAAGAGGCTGGGAAGTCCTGAGGCTGAAGAGTCGCAGGGAGTGAAGGAGATAAGAGGCCTAACGAGCAAATTCCACAGAACAGCAACCTGGCAAGAAGTCAGTGGAGGAACAACAAGAATACCAACCAATCAGCATGTGTAGGAAGAATGGACTGAGCTATCCTACAATAATGAAATCTTGAAGAATATGTGCTACCAATTAGAAATTGTTGCTAGGTAAATGATATGCACAATGTAACCAATAGCAGAATAGCTCGTACTGCGTGCTATGCCAAACAGATTATAAAAGAGCGATGTTTTTCTAAATAAACGGCTTTCACTTGATCACATTGATCATGGTGTGATTGACCCAAACTCCTGCACATGCAGTTCTCTCAGGATGAGAGGATTCCTTCTTCTAACACTCATCATTGGGTTGTTGAATGTACTGGAGACTCTCACAGTTAGCTTGTTCGTATATAGTGATGGAGCTAACTGTTGTTATGTTTCTTTTCTTCTCATTTTTAAAATGACACTTGGAGAGACATCTGGATGACTCAACAGATAATATTTGTAGATCTCAGAAAGATTCTGATGCACAAATTTCTTAGAGGTAATATTCAGGGAATGCTTTGTGAAGTGTTCAAGAAAACAAAGAGAGGAAGTTTTAAAGAAAACAATATTGATAATAATACTATCTTTGCCTCACTCTGCTTCTGGAAATGGCTGTGCTTTGTTTACGGAATAGATTACTAGGAATCCCAGACTCTTCTCCTTTCCACCCTTCCTTCCATCCTATCATTGTTTTGTACTTCCTCCCTTCATCTCTTTCTCTCTTCCTTTTCCTCCTACCCTAAGCTAGATGGGGAACACAAGAGGAAGACATACTTCTTCTGTGGGGTCTGGGAGCAGGAGGAGAGGTCCTGCACAGAGGTGAGTGGGCACCTCATGGCCAGGCATGCTGATGAGATCAGTGAGTAGGACATTGCCTCCTCCCTCACTGAGACAGGGGCGAACTGAGCCAGAGGAAGTATGTTGCAATTTGCTGCTGGCTCAGTTCACAGAGAAATCTATTTTCTTTTCCACCCAGATACAAGGAGCTAAGAAGCTAGTTGTGCTTTTCTATTTACTCTGCAGAGTCCTTTCCCTTTTAGATTCTTGGCTTCTAGGGCTACAAAGGCAGCTCCTCCCCAAAACTTGTGGCAAAGTCACAACTGAGTCCATTAAAAATTTAATGGCTTGCCAAATACATGCATTTTTACTTCAGTCCCTGTTGTTTGAGTTACAAAATGTTCCTTAAATAGGCAGACTGCCAGCTCTTAAGATGCATGCATTTTATTAGGAAATATACATGGAGTTTAAAATGGATTTTGTAATGAAAATACGCAAGCAACTATAATGGCAGTGATACTAGCTGGTGACATTTTAATATCATGCATGCTTATTCTTACATGGCAGCCACAAGGTGACATAATTAACAGCTAGTGGAGGATTTGGAGTGTGCAAAAAAGAAATTGAAGACACACTGTTTTGTGAAAACAATTCAAAAGCTATTATTCTTTGCTTAATCTATTCTGCACTTTCGGTAGTTCATTTTGTTACCAAGATTTATTGTCAATTCCATGTTTTCATATCTTGAAAAGGGTAAGTACAGTTTGAGAAAAGAACCCCATGATTCTATGATTCTATTTTGTTATTGTTATTATATGAGAAGTACTACTTAAAATCATCTACCTCATTAGCATTATGGATCATAAGATGAAGTAACAATCCACTCTGCTGTAAGAGCCTGAACACTTCCTCTGTATGGATTAATGTAATTTCATTTTAAAGTAATATAATCCCCAGAAATGTGTCTAAGTATGAAGACTCAGTTAACAATGATGTCTCTGGGTGACTTTTCGGGGCCAAATAATTACTGTGTTCCTTTCTTTGAGATGTGATATAACAAGGTGCTGTTTTAGATACTGCGGTGAAAAGCCTTTTACGGCAGAAATGCCCACTATCTTTCATACCAATCCTAGTTATATGGAGCATTAAGTACAGATATAAAACATTCTGCATGCTACCAAGTCAATTGCTTGTTTTGGGTAGATTCTGTTATATTTATTGACATTTGGCCATTTACATGGAAGTATTTACCACTTCAGAATTATATATTTTTTTAGAGATTTATGAGGTACCTGAATACATTTTCCCATTATTCATCCATTTTTTCATGAAAATTTCAAAAAGGCATTCCTGGATCTGTCTTATCAAAAGTTATTTTATAATCTAGCTGTTCAAAAGTAGCCATGATGTGTGATCTCATAGTTGAATCTATGCCTTAATATTTGTCTGAAATGTTAGGAAATATGGGTTGGAAATCCTTCAGTCACAGAATGAGTTCTGAACACAGGCCTGTGAATTGCGAGTATTTTCTCATTAATCTATGGAAAAGCATTTCTCCCTGGTCTCTTTTAAAAGCAAAAGTATTCCTCCTGTTCTGTCCTATTTTCTTTTCCTGCTTCCCTGTAGCTATTCTTTCAAATAAAAGGTCCAAATTTCCTCCTTCAGGAGAAGGCACTAGACTGCATTTTGTGGGCCAAACCCCACAGTGTGAGGCAGGGTTCAGACCTACCCCATGCCCAGGACTTTGTAGTGACCAAGCTTGGTCACTACAAATGTATGGATTGAATCGATTTCATTCTCAGACATGTCCAGGTCTAGGAATGCAAGTCACCTTATTGTCCCAGTGCTCAGCACTGTGATATTGAAGCTTCTTTCCAAATCTTTGGACCTCAGTTCACCATCTGTCAAGGGGCAATTATTGCCTCATTGTAGCTGTGCATGGAAAAAGGTATTAATTGTACAAGTACCACAGCAACAAAGGCAAGATGAAAACATAAGGGGGTTAATTTTTCAGAGATAATAGTGAAGATAACAACAACAACAAATAAATTAAAAGAATAACCTGGGAGACTCCTAAATCAGGACAAATAATAACTCCTCATGCCTAATCATAACCTCATTGTTCCCAGAATAAATAAAGCCCAACATTTGCTTGAGAAAAAAATATTTAATTAAAGTAAAAAGGGCTTCTTGATTTGCTTCATGATCTTGGAGGTATGAAGGTTTAGGGTCAGTCCACTAGATCCGTAACAGATGCTCTCTTTTATCTACTCTTTCCCCTCAAAAAAGGGAAAGAAAAAGGGAATAAGGGAGAGAGACTTATGGATCTCTGTTTCCCCCACTACCCTGCCAAACAGGAGAGAAAGTGAATGAGAGAGGGACTTCCAGATTAGAAAAGAAAACTAAAATATCTTTAATGAAGATAATAATAATAATAATAAAATGGAATATGCACAAATATGTACAAACCCAGTATCAAACCAAGGTCCCCCCCAATGTCAATTACATCACCATCACCAATGATGCTGTGGATTAGGCACCAGGAAAGTCCCAGACTGGGCTCAGCGGCAGATCGGAGCCAGGTTCAGGAGCTCGATACTGGAACTGGATTCAGGAACACATGAATCGGGACTGAAGGCAGAATCGACCGAGTCCTCCTTGGATGCTGGCCATTGAAGAATAACAAGCTAGCCAGAGGAAGAGAAGGAAGAAGGCTTGACGCTCATGACCCTCAGCTTTATACTGAATATGATGTATACAGGATGAAATATCTCCTTGGTCAGTTTAGGGACACCTGTCCTGGCTGCTCCTCCCCGCAGGTGCAGCCTTTGACTTTCTGCACTCCCCAAAGTGGTGCACGAGATTGAGCAGTGATCTTGGTCTGCATACCAATCCTTGGTAGTAACTCTAAACATCAAGTGTTATCACGGCTAGAAGCAGACGCTGTCTGTGAAAATGTACCATTAACTTCAGAAAGTGCAGTTAGTTAAGAGAGACTCAGCTGAAAACTAAAATCACTGAACAGAATTGGTTTGGTTCTAACTCAAACCAGGTGAGATCAGCAATTTACATTCTACTTGCTGACTTTCTACAGTTTTCATAGTGTATTCATGACTTTACATAGTGTCTCTGTCTGAAAAATAATATCCAAAAGTAAAAATTTTTCTTTTATTATTTATATGGACATCTAAATATAGATATTTGGGGAAGTAAAAGAAAAATTGCCAAAACCAATATGGTATGATATGATATGATACGATACGATACGATACGATACAATGTGATATATACCTCTACAGAGCACCCCTCACATTCCCTTTCTTCAGTCCAGGCTATCTCCTCTCTTGATCAGGCCCCTCAGTCCCATGAAAGGATCCAGCAGCAACTTTGGCTGTCAATGATGTACATTTCTAAGTCACCTGGTGCAACTTGGTGCATTATATATGTCATATCGATTACTGATGGAGAAAGAAACAAAGCTTTGAAAAATTCCTGTCTTTAAAAAAATCCAAACATACGCAAACAAATGTGGTCCTACTGCTTTGGCACTGCATACCATTGAGTTAATTCATTCCTATGGAACTCCAGGGGTCATTTTATCTGTTATGATGAAAGTAGGAAATATAATACTTCAGAGTAAATGAAATCTCAGCACATCTAGAGATATAATTTTATCCGAAAGATCAGAGATATACAAACTAACTCAGAATATCTATCATATTTAAAACAAGTTTCCACCTGTCCTATCATATCCAGAGTCCTTCTAATCTGAGTATAAAGCTATTTAGGGATAACAATTTATAAGTAAGTAGATATTGCAAAAGGCCACATAAGGAAAAATTCTTCATCCACTTTCTTCTTCCGAGAGTTTTAGATGGATATCTGTCTTTCTAATTTGGTGAGGTTAGCAGGTCTTTTAGATAGGTGAATCCTGAGTAGGCTGTGTGGTGGAAAAACATAAAGGTTAAGACATATGTATGCTATTGGTCAGGAGTCAGATCCAGATGAGGGCAAATACCTTAGTCGTCTTGACATAGCTGCCTACAAGCAAGTCCTTAAGTCACCAGTACATCCAGCTCCAGGTAGCAGCAGGTCTCTTAATCAGGAGGTAAATCTCACTATTGCATTTTACATTTAGAATAAAAGCAATGGATTGTCAGAAATAAACATATGCACAAGCTCAAGGGAAAAAAAAATTTAAGAGATAGAGAAATTTTGTGCAGTAGGTCATGTGGCTAGTCTGTGGCAGGTTAGAGTCCAGCTTTCAGAAGTCATACTACTCCTATAAGTGTGTATTTATTTACATTGTTCCATAAGGTGCTCATATGTAGCATATATATGCATATAGTGGCTTTCATCATGTTTATTTTCAGCTGTGTGAAAGTTTAATGTCTGTCTGAACTTCTTGTTCAAGCTGATTTTCCACACAGAGACAGAGGGCACTTCTAGAGAGCAAATCATTCACCTCTGAGACACCAGTTCAAGTTGAACAGCCACAACCACAGGTCACTTTTCGAAATGTAAGTGCTGTACAGGTTAAAGGGAACTGCTTCTGCCCATTGAGCATAATAGAATACTGTTTGAAAAATATTAGAAGTGGAGAGAAATACTACAGAAATGAGTTTTTGAAGAAATATGATTGAGGCAATATTGTTTTTGTCAAGGCCGGATAAAAAGACTTTCAGCAGCAAAGACACACACTTGAGAGAGATTTCATATAGATAAACCACTCCTGGAATCATAGCAATGGTTTTGATGAGCTGGCTTAGCATATAGAAGTGGATGTAAAACCTTCTTTGATTTCCAACAGCCAAGAACACTGTGGCCCAAGGCTTTGTGAGACAAAAAAAAGAGCTCCTATAACTTTATCATATGGAACTTCAGAGTCTTGAAATACTAAGTCTGTAAAGTGAAAGGATTTTATTTAAAGTTTTCTTTTCTGTTTATTTTTCCTTTGATGCTCTATAGGCCCGGAGTTACACTTATTCAAGCCTGAGAATCTTTACCACAGGTAAATAAGCTGATTACCCCTGAAAAATACTTGGTTTAAGGTGTTTTGTTTTGTTTTTGTAAGATTAACTTTCACATAGAAAAGTCATTCCTACTTAGAAAAATACAGTCCATTTTAATAACAAATCATTTCAAAAGCAGTGATCTGTAAAAAGAAAGCATAAAGCAAGCATGGATTTGCTATAGGTGGTGAGAATTGGGCTCTAAGTCCATTCCAACCAGCACAAGCTGTAGAGCAGATCATCCTTTGCTCTATGATTGTCTGAAACTATGCAGATGCATTTTCTTTCCTGTCCTTCCATACTATCCTGATCTGTACCTCTTACTACAGAACAAAAGTTTTGAGAGATGCAGGATATGCATTTGCTTAAAATGCATACTAAAAGATCATGCTTCTAAAAAATGAGCTGTCCCCATGACATATACTGGACTGCTAAACCTCAGATCCACAGTTCTCAATTAAACAGCAGAATAATGTGTGGAAAACCTGTGCAGCCAAAATTTGCTAATTTTCATCAATCATAGTAATTCCTAGTGGTGAAATAGTAATCCTTCAGCTTCTAACTCCTTTCAAATTTCCTAATAAATGTGACAATTAGATATGGTGGTTTAATGATGTAGATGCCTCTCATTCATGTAAAACCACAAAGCCACATAAAATAAGAATGGCATTCATTTACTTGGATTCTTGTTCAGAAGCAAAATAGTGAATTGTGGGACATTGTACATGGCATAATTCCTTAAGCCATCGGCTTAAACATGTATCTGTATCACTCTGGAGTATATCTTCTCTGTGAACAAACTCCAGTGATGAGTTAGATCTTGCTGGGGACCATGTAAGCTAAACCAGAAATCTGTTTTTTGGAAAAAGAGCATCAGGCTTTCTAGCGTCTGATGAAAATAGAGGAGGCTGTCAGAAAGAAATAAAATAGGGCTGAAGTCAGGAATCACTTCCAGAAAATCTGTGTCATGAGTTATGCAGAAATAGAAGTCGAGTAGCCAGGAGTTAACTTTGTTCAAGTATGTTGTGAGTGTTTAACAAACATCAGTAAAAGAGGTTTGAGTGGATGATGAGGAACATAGAGGAAAAACTAATGAAATAAATTTATACAGTTCCTTCTTCTTCCTTCCTCATTCACTTGGTTCACTATAAAGAGAAAGGTAGAAAGCTTTCCTTGTTGTGGTTCTAAAACACATCAGCTTTGCAGCCTGAGAACAAACATCTGAGAGTGTGGTCAAAGATTTATCTTGCTAGGTTAGCCTGATTGTGCAGAGGGCTAATTCTGAGGTAGATAGTATCTTATACATAATGACAGAGACACAGAGTCAAAAGTATGTCATGTACTTCAGTGACCAGAGGAAATCATCACAAGAGCATTCTGGTCTTTTAGTGGCAGTGTTTTCAGCTCTTAACCTGAAAATACAAAAGAGAAAAACCCCTACCAAAATGAAAAATGTTTTATTTAAAAGCTACCCACAAATGTCAGTGTTCCTTTTCTTCAAATAATTATTATTTGCACAAACTTTGCCATTCAGTTGGAATTTTCTTTTTATGGGATAGAGAAAGAAAAGGGAACAAGGAAGGGACTTTGCACTTGTAGGCAAAAGAAAAAAGGTTTTTCTTCATGGAGTGTGCCTTGTGGTGTTCGCATTTGCTCAGCAGTTCACAGGTCAGAGTGTGTGTTGAAGAGACAAATATCTCACCCAGCTTCAGTTTGTCTGTCTGCCTTTAGCAGGCTCTCTGCATGGAGGAGGCTGAGGACAGCTGTCCTCTTCCAGGCTCAGCTGTGCTGAGAGTTTTCCACTCCAGCTACTCCTCACCATGCCTCCCCCAAGGCTACTGATGCCCTACGCTGGCTGACTGACTACATTAGCTCCATCAAACCCACTCTGACAATAAAAACCCAATAGGTTAACTTCAAAAGTTTAAATAGTAACTAATCACTAATTTGGCACATGAAGACTAAAGAATAAGGTGTTTTCCCACAAATAGTTCAGCAGGCATTGTGGAAAAGAGGCAATTTTGTTGGCAAGTGGAAAAAAGCAGCTTTAGATGACCTTTTTTCTCTTTGAAATACCAGCTTAAGGCATATTTTTGTTTCCTACATGAGAATCAAAAATCATTCATGAAAGCAAGAAATATAGGTATCCCACATTTGAGACAAGTGATCCCAGCTCTCATCCTACATCTCAAAGTCTTGTTAAGAGAACCCAAGCTATAAATGGTTGGCTGGTACTCTGACCATGCCATAATTTTTCACTGTCCTTAACCAGAGTGACTGAAAGTGTGTTTCACAGATACCCTCATTGGAGCGATATAGAACAACACTAGGCTACATGACAAAAAGAGAACACAACTGTTAGAAAGTTAGAAAGAGAATCTGCCTTTTGCACTTTCTGTATTACTTCAACCTTAGAAAAGATGCTGTTTTTTTGAACTTTGAGCAATATTTAGAAAGGCTAGTTTTTGTTTGACTGTTGGAAGAAACAGATTTCAACATGTGTCAAGTACTTTTAAACAAAATTCATCAGAAAGGATAACCCCGGACCTCCATTCAATATCTTATCATGCAGAGACCCTTTGATTCAAGTGATACCACTGTGAAACTGTATTTTATGTAAAATTTCAAGGAGTAAAGTATAAATATTTTCATCAAAACATTCATAACATAGGTTTGTTTGCTAAGTGTGTTTCTTCCTTTGTTTCTGTTGTAGGAAACCTTTTTGTTTTAATGGAAAAACAAAATGGATGGATTCCCCAGATTTTCATTTCTACCAATCTGCAAACTCACAAAATCATAATGTAAGGCATTTGTGAAAATTCCCTAAGAGTAATGTTTGAGAGCCCCTTGCTAGAATATCAGCCAAGAATACTATTTCTGTCACTTCCTGTTTCTCATCATGCTGAAAAGAATTGTAAACATGACATTTCTCCTACTATTTGTGCACTTTTAAATTCTGGTCTCAGCAGGAGCCAGGAAAAGGACAAGAATACAAACTTAACTGCTGCAGAGTGAGGGAAGCAGAGATTTGCCACAAATGACCATTTCATTGCTTTAGATATGTATTTCGGTACAAAATACTGCAATTCAAGGCTCTTAAGGCCTTTTCAGAACATATGGCCTATTTCTGACATCTATTTTAGAATAGGGTGAATCAGATATGTTTATTTCTTTCCACTGGTTGCAGAGGTATGACCGGCTCTGTTGTACACATTTACATGGTACATGTATCCCTTTGGTCAGCTGAGTCCCATCTTCTTTGCTTACCTAAGGCAGATATGTCAGTCTGGGCATTGATTTTTGCCTGTATACATCTTGTAACAACCATATTGCATCAACTGAAAGAGACATCTTTGTTTTACTGTCTGTAATATGTTTTAAATACAGCAGGAGTTACTACAACCTATTTACTCAACAAGCAAGTTAAGCTGCATTCAGTTCCGGGGCCCCCAGCACAAGAAGGACATGGACCTTTTGGATCAAATACAGAGGATGGCCATGAAGATGATCAAGGGGCTGGACCACCTCTCCTAAAAGATATGCTGAGAGACCTAGGATTGTTCAGTCTGGAGAAGAGGAGGCCCCAGGGAGATCTTATAGTGGAGTTCCAGTACTTACAGGGGACCTATAGGAAAGGTACTTTTTACACAGGAATGTAGGTACTTTTTACACAGAAATGTAGTGACAGGACAAGGAATAATGGTTTCAAACTGAAAGAGGGTAGATTTAGATTAGATACGAAGAAGAAATTCTTTACTATGGGAGTGGCGAGACACTGCAACAGATTGCCCAGACAGCTTGTCAACACCCCATCTCTGGAAGTGTTCAAGGACAGGTTAGATGATGCTTTGTGCAACCTGGTCCAGTGGAAGGTGTCCCTGCCCAAGGTAGGGGGATTGGAACTAAGTGATCTTTAACTTCCCTTCCAACCCAAACGATATGATTCTATGAACATCTAACCTCCAACTACGCAATTCCCATCCAATAACCAATCCATATATTCACCTGTGCTAATTTTCTTGTGTCAGGGTCACAGTAATAGAATCATAGAATCATTTAGATTGGAAAAGACTTTTAAGGCCATCAAGTCGAACCGTAAACATAACACTGCCACGTCCACCACTAAAACATGTCGTCAAGCACCACATCTTTTTATCTTTTAAATGGTTTCACTTCCCTGAGAAGCCTGTTCTGATGTTTGATAATCCTTTCAGTGGATATTGTTTTCCTAATAATTGATCTAAACCCTTCCTGGTGCAACTTGAGGCTGTTTCCTCTCATCCTATCACTTGTTACTAGGGAAAAGAGACCAACTGTCACTTTGTTACAACCTTCTTTCAGGTCCTTATAGAGTGTAATAAGGTCTCCCCTAAGCCTCCATTTCTCCAGACTGAACAACCCCAGTTCTCTCAGCTACTCCTCATAGGACTTGTGCTCTAGACACCTCATGAGCTTTGTTGACCTTCTCTGGACATGATCCAGCACCTCAATGTCTTTCTTGGAGTGACGTCCCCAAAGCTGAAAACAGTATTTGAGGTGTGGCCTCACCAGTGCTGGCTACAGAGGGATGATCACTTCCCTAGTCCTTGCTGGCCACACTGGTTTTGGTATTAGCTATGCTTTATTTTGTTATTGTTATTCTCTGAGGAATACAGACATTGCATGTTTATAATCCTTGATTGTCTCTCTTTTTTAAACTGCATCAATGCCAGAAGTAATTCTTTGTCATGAAGGAGAGTCCTAAATATCTGTTTGACATGCTGTTTGCTATATGGTATAACCTCTAAATAGAAGTGTCTGCCCTCACTCCTTTAAGCAAAGGGAGGAAAGAAGCCCAAAGAAGAAAAAACAGTTTGTGACTTTACAGTACAGAATGGCAAAAAATTGCCCCTTGTTGCAAAAGTCATTAGTTATGGCCACAGAGTATTTGTTCAGTCATGTGGGTCTAATTCTGCAGCTCCTGTAAATGAAAGAAGAACCTTCTGCAATGCAGAGTTTCTCCATTATGAAGGGCATTCTTCTGCATAGATTGTCTTCTGTAAGAGAAGGGTTTCTACTGACTTTGTTACCTCATGCTTAATTGTTAGCATCTTGTGGAAGCAGCTGTGTAATAAAGATTTCAGAGGATGAAATCTGTGTAAAATGGTCTCAGAAATCTTCATTGTTACTGAATGAGTTCATGTATTTAAAAAAAATAGTTATATGTTATATTAAATAATGAAATTATTGGCCAGTTAGCAAAGGACTCTGGTATTCTTGGGAAGATCTGAATGTCATCCAAAACCAATTTGTTGAGTTGACTGTTGGCAACTTAATTACAAAACACACTTCCGTAGTAGTACCGAAATAGCATGCTTGAATTTGTACAAGTTAATCCCTGATTGAATTTACAGTATGCTAGGACAGATGCTTCCTCATATTTGTGCAGTGTAAAAAAATCCTGAGCTGGAAAATAAATAATAGCAAAAAAGTGCTTGCCTCCATGCTTTTTATTAGATTGTTTGTATAAAGGTAACTGGAACTCTTTTGAAACAGTTTTAACAGAGACGTAATGTAAGTATTCTATAGTGAAAAAGGACCAAGCTACCATGGTAATTTTACTCTGGTGATATTATGGGCACCAAAATAAGCAGAGGAAGCTATGACCGCACTTTTTAAATATGCGGAGAGAAGTCACATGCAGTTGGAATGCCTCTGGGCATATAATATAATTGCATATAAATTTTCCACTAATAAAAGTTCAAAGATTCAGATTGGCTTCTGTTTCAAAGAATGCACTGAAATCTTGGCTGTGATGACATTCGTGGGCATGGATGTATGCTTTACATAACCCTAAATCTCTAGAAAGTGAAAATGCTTTCTCCCCTTACTGAATTTTTAATCTTTTGTTTATTTTTTTTGGTTAAAAGTGTCGCAATATCTTAAATATATGGAAGTAATATAAGATATATAGCTTCATTATAATATTTTAGCTTTAACTCATAAGTTCATTTCAAATAGTGGTTAATATAATACAATTAAGACAAATTTTACCAATGTGAAAGTAAATTAAAACAGACTATTTGTTCATGGGTGGTTTGTGACTTTACAGTGTTGGAGTACTCCATTTAATGCATATAAGAAGGCCAGACTGTGAAGAAGCTCAGCTAACATTTTCAAAAAAATTAGGCACCTTTAGGTGGAAATTATTCACTTAGTAGAAAACTTAAAACTAGTCTTTCTGAAAAATTATGCCTTCAGGTTTTCAAATTTTCCATTCTGTGCAAATCTCAGGAAATATTTTTTTAACAGAGGAAGGGACAGTTCTGTCAGATATTCACTGGGATCTGTAGCACATGCCACTTATGCCTTTCAGATGGTAGATAAGTTAATCTGCACTGGCTCTACAACACCCTACTCCATGTTCTTTCTGTTCAGTCCACTTAATCATATAGGATGTTAATGATACACTCCAGTTTTGGAGTTGTACCTTTGTGTACACCATGACTACAAAAAGTACAAGATCTAGGACAGAAAGACATTTAAATACAGTGCTAACAACTAAATCATATATCCTGAATTAAAAACAAACAAAAATTCAACCCATGGAGCCTGTTTAAATGTCTCCATCTTTTTGCTGTTACAATCTGGAGATCTAGCCCAGTGAAGGACTTAATTATGTGTTGAACTGATAAATTCCATGAGATTATATATGTGGTTAACTGCTTTGATGGATCCAAGACTTAATCCTTAATGGTTAATTTTTATTGTGGCTTGTTTGTAGTAGGGCCAAAAGTAGTTTAACTGTCTTATTTAATTTTGACATACAAGATGTAAACATGGTGGTTTCATTAAGAATGCTATAGAAGAGTTATAGAAAGCATTTATTGTCAAAACCTATAAAATATTTTCTAGTAAGTTTGCAAGTTGCAAATACAGAAGTACATAATGTTACTGTAAATCCATGGCTAAGCATTTATTAATTGTTTTGTAAAATAAAAAAGAGCTGCATAGATTAAAAACATAAGATACAGATTAAATACATACATATATAAACTATCATGCTCTATTTAAATGGCAATCTTCCCAGGGTAATCAAGCGTTGTTCTACTGGCTAGAACTGGTTGACTTAAATGATAACACACTGCTTTAATGATTAATTATGTTGTCACCTTCATTATATCAGGGAGTGTTTAATATGGATTTTGTAAAAGATTAATTGCAGTTTAGCTCCAGAAAAGTATCACCTTTTACGGAAAGCAATCCAACATGAAGTAATACAAAATGGCTAAAGAGATAATCAAAGATCAGGAGTGAAACTCAGGCTTTAAAAGTGCAAATGTAACTTTGAAGTGAGCTAATAAAATCAATCAGAATCCAGTCCCAACAGAAAAATCTTCCATATACACCAGAAAATTGGTGTTCAGTCTCTAATCCTGTCTCTTTCTCATTGTTACAGAACTATCTGGAATTTCATTGTTTTTCTGTCTTTTAATGCTGTTTCACTGACATTCTTGGACTCTCCAAGTTTTCAGTGATTTGGAAATTTACGTTATACATTTGATACTTGAAATTTGGAAAGAAAACAAAAATTGCAATCCAGTAAACTACAGTTCTTATACTTTCCTAACATGTGATTGTGATTCTGTAAGTACTGCATGTGTGTGTGATCACTGTGTATATCACAGAACTAATTTAAAGGAAAAAGCCTCAAAACATTAAGATGAGAAATAACCTGAAGATAACATGGTGATCAAAAGAAGTAATGATGATCATCAAAAAAAGACTTCCATTGGGACTGTTACAAATAGAGAAATTCCGTCAGTGTACTTTAATTCTGCTTTTCAAATTCATTAATGATCTAGAAGACTGCAAATATGCTAGTAAATTTCCATACAATATGAATTTGCAAAAAACAGAATGCAGAAAATTAGAAAGAAATCCCAGAGCTGTTAGACAAATGAACAGAGAACAACATTAGTAAAGTATAAATTGATAGATATCAAAAAAATAATTCAAAACCCTTGCACAATTGCAGAAGACAAGCTGGAAAGCAGGAATGCCAAAAGTAGCTTTGAAATTATATTAGACAGCAAGGAGTTTGCATTATGATATGGAAGAAAATCACCAATGTAATTTTAAAATGTCTCTATGGAGAAGTTATACCATAGAGGAGGAATATCGTAAAACCTATTTACTTACCCTGCAGCATATATAACTTGGATAGTTAGTTGAAATTTGGGTTATCCAAAAGATAATAACTGGGCTGTTTGCAGAGATTAAAAAAAAAAGAAAAAAAAAGGCAGTTAGAAGGAAAATTAACAGATTATCTTGATCATACAATAAATACCACTGAACACAAAGACTATTCACTGAGCTTAAAGATTTTTAAAGTTCTGAAATCCATTTCTAAAGGTGGGGGAAAGTTTTTTTGAGATTTTATTTTCTAGGAACATTATTTTTTTACACTGAAAGAAACTGTTTTTGAGAAATATATGAAAAATGAATCTTTTAACTCATCTGGATGCATTTGTAGCAAGAGAAGGATGGCATAGAAATAAGAATGTGCTGTCAAGTAAACCCATACTTGAAAACTAGCCTTTTTAACTGTTGTCTTTATTTTTGCTGTGTCTGTTTGTCTGCTGAACTAAAAAGTCAAGTCACACATGTGTGTGTTTAGTACCTTGCAGCAGAAAACCCTGAGAAACTTCCAGTGACTTACTTTATTGAGACAATAACCCAGACAGTGCCATTGCTCTGAAGGGAATAGGCATGATGAAATACTGCAAGTACTGAGGATGCATCAACATCCATAAATGTGATGAGTGGTGCTAATTAATCAACAGGGTTAAAAAGTAAATTATCCAAGGAAAGATATGAAGACAGGGAAAGCAGGTTAGAATATTAGGGGAAAATTGTTGATGGAAAAAACTATTTCATCATTAAATAGTGTCTTAAGGTGTAAGGACTCTGATCTTGTGTTTAAAGGCTAGCCCACTCTACAGGAAAGTGTGGATATAGTAATAATGTATTTGAGCAAGATTACCTCTGAAACATTTAAAACTAACCTATCTGCAACACTGGTGTCTTTGTGATAAAGGAAATCTCTTGCGCTGGATAGAGAAGGAACAAACAGACCTTTTTAGTTATAGATAGCTTAGGTGAAGTTAAATGCCTTTAAAAAAATGGGCATTCTCAAGAATGCAGTTTCTGCTGTCAGTATTATAGAGAGAATGTTTCCCTTTCTCAATTAATATTCAGTCAGTGTGGCAAATAATCTAAATGTTTGTGTAATTGATGCAAGATTGTGTAATCAATGGTTCTGCTGCAGAAAACAGGGCTCACAGGCTGGCAAAAAAAAAAAACCCAAAACAAAAACAAAACCAAAAAAACCCAAATGAAAACCAAGTACCACATCTGGATTATGTTACAGCTACATATGCCATGTTATACATCATAGAAATTGAACCAGTGAGGGCAAATTCCTCAAATAAACAGGAAAGGGACTTGGTTGCACCTGAGAAGAAAGGGAGGACATTGGCTTCTATATGCCCTGTGCAAAAAAATTTAATTCATCACTACCCAGCATGCCCTGTGAGCATACTACTTTTTGTGGTGATGGTGAAGACACATTAGGGACAAAAGACATTACTTACAGAATTAAAATGTCACATCAGTTCCTTACCTGAACAAAAGCAGTTACAAGCACGTGCTTTTTTTGTGAATTTGTTTGGACTTTTAATCCTTCAAGCTGGTTCCTTTTGGATGTTTGTTTCCTGAGTAAATATTTAGGCACCTTATAGTAGAGGGTAAAACTGTTTAATGTGTTTGTTTTCAGTTTTCTGTATAAATACTGCATATGGCCTGTGCTTCTGAAGGGACATGAAAGTGGGCAGCTGAGAGGAAAGCTACTCATGTGCCTTGACGTGGCTGCTGCTGGCAGGGTCAGAGTAAGCATGTCAGAGGGGTGTAAGATGCTCTGAGAGCAGCTTAGGCTTGATGTGGAGAATCTACAACATTGCCTCAAGAGGCAGGCAGGGATAGAAGTAAGGCAGCTGAGATACTTCTGAGAAGAGCTAGTTGTCTTGTTTGCAACAGGGAACAGGCTCCTAGCTAAGCCTTATAATAAGGAAGTTAATAACCTGGAAAGCAGGAGAAAAGGGCCTATCTTGCAAAGATACTGCTGAGAAGCCAAAGATTTCTCTTCAAGACTTCCAATTACTATGTGTGAAACACTAAGCTTGCCATAGTTGAAGAGAAAGTTGCCCTGATGAAGGTTAGGAGTGGGAATTTCTTTGGAGGTTTCTGTTTTGTTTGTTTTTTTTGTTGTTGTTGTTGCTGGTTTCGTTTGGGTTTTTGTGTGTGTGTGTGTTTTTGTTTGTGTTGCTTGCGTTTGTTTGCTTTTTTGCCTTTGTTTGTTAATTTTTTTCTTTAATTAAAACAGCCTATTTTTAGAGATCAAGCAGCATCAGTGTCATCTGGCATAATAATTTCAAAAGAAAAACAGGGAGGATGTATTTCCACTCTGGTCACTTTAGGACTCTATCACATCTCAGTAATAGTTTCCTGATATTTACATGTCCTGAGTATTTATCATTCATGGTGATCTCAATGGAATGTGTAAAACCTAAGCAATTAAAAAAATGCAGGTGCATTTTCATTAAATAAGTCAAGGTAGTTTTTGTAGCCTATCTCCAGGTATGTGAGGTCAGGTTTTATTGACTAAATATGGTGATAAAATGCAATGGTTTTCACTCTTGAATCACCTTGCTAGCAATTGAATAGTACAAAGCCACTTTAAAGAAGAACCCTCACTAATGTTCATTGAGCCATTGTAGCAAAAGTTAAAACTATTATCCCCTAGCAGATGTTTTGCACTTCACCTGTCTGTCACACTTTTCTTAACACTCATTGTTTAATATTTAATGATTTCCATATGTCTGGTCCTACTCCTGTGTTAGTCTTCAATTATAAAAGAGAGCCTATGAGTTCCATCATATGCAAAAGAAAGAGTTTTTAAAGTGTGTCAGTCTGAAGCTGTGAACTGTTTCGATACATGATTGTGGATTTGATAGAAAATCTAACATTTTTTTTAGTCAGGATAGACTATGATTTTTCCACTTTACTTTGGCAGACTCATTATACCACAGTGCACGTATACTTTCCCATAATTACCCACTACGAGTTGTAAAGTGATGGTCTTCATTTTGAAATTAGGTTTCCATAATGCATGTAATATAAGATGTAAAATCTGAGCGCCAAAATTTATGTAAAAGTACTTTTAGTCTTTGACCTATACAATAAGCTGATGCTTTGAGACTGTAAATATTCATTTAGGTCCCAGGTTTATGCCAGAGACAACTCAGACAAATAAACAAATGAAATTATTTATGCTGATTGTTTGCATAGTGACTAGATATTAGCTTTGTTTTGGGGAAATATGTAGAATATTTCTCACTGCCTCCAATTCTTCCAAACATAAGAAGATCTTAAAAACCCCAGTCACTGAAAGAGAAGCATGCTTGTGATTTCATATGACACCAACAAGGATTTGATTTCTTTCCTGTAATTGACATTAAATTGATATCTTTTCTCTTGAAAAGTATCTCCAGTTAGAACATGACTTTCATGTTCTTCAAGTTCTCCTTCATGTTATTCTTACCATTCTAGGTATTCAGAAATCTACATTGATATTTCCCTTTGGTAATTTGGAACTCCAGAAGAAGGCATGGAATAAGAAAGATGGCTTATTAAACACAAAATGCACTGCCTTGGGAGGAACTCATATTATGGTTATCTGTTAAGTGTGAATAAGACCTTGTATACGTGTAAATGCATACTGTGGTGAACCGACCACATGATTTTTTCTGCCTTATTAAAACAGTGAGCGAAAAGAACTCGATTTCCCATAAATCTAGTCTGCAATTCCCATAAATCCTCCAGGAAGACGGAAGCGAGATAACGCCAGCCATAAATATCGAAAAAGAAAACAAACTCTCTCTTTTTTCCGCCTCACTGCACAAAGGGAGCACATCGCTCCTGCTGAGTGCACCCCCCCCCCCCCTCCGCTGCTGCCGGAGAGGAGCGAGGAGGAGGGGGGGGAAAACGGAACTGAGCTGTCAGCGCAGCCCCCTGAAGAAGCCAAGCAGCC
>VZZY01006358.1:0-10671 GCA_013400335.1 Eurystomus gularis | reverse complement strand
TATTGTAATATTTCCATAGAGTAAATAAGGTTTTATTAGAATATATTTAGTAATAAATTTGTTAAATACTCTTTCGGTCTCCGTGTCTGCTTGCAAGCCTGGAGGGGAGATGTCCCAATTTACCCTCAACCCTTCTCCCTTTGGGAGGTGGTCGGACCTCTGCGCGCCCGACCGTGACATCTTGGCGCAGTCAGCAGGATGATCCTGACCGCGACATTTTGGTGTAGTCGGCAGGATCCTCCCGACCCCGACATCTTGGCCCAACCGCGACACATACATATGCACATACATAAGTATTCTGTGTCTTTGACCATGTCCTAAACTTTATGAATCCCAAAAATCATGCTCCAGCCTGGTATACTCAGGTTATCACAGAATCACAGAATCACAGAATCATTATGGTTGGAAAGGAACTCCAGGGTCATCAAGTCCAACCTTCTCCTAGCATCACTCTAACCACTACACCACTACACCATATCCTCTCTAACCACTACACCATATCCTCAAGCGCCGCATCTATTCGTTCTTTAAACACGTCCAGGGATGGTGACTCCACCACCTCTCTGGGCAGTCTATTCCAGTGCCTACCTACCTTCTCAGTGAAGAATTTCTTCCTAATATCTAATCTAAACCTCCCGTGATGCAACTTGAGGCCATTTCCTCTCGTCCTATCATTACTAATCTGAGAGAAGAGACCAACACCAGCCTTGTTACAACCTCCTTTTAGATAGTTGTAGAGGGCAATAAGGTCCTGGCAGAGTGATCTCAGTCCAGAGCAGTACCTAACACAGTGATATCTGAGTAACTATGCCATTGCTGTGTTTTTCTTTTGAATATGTATTATGAGGTTTTTAAGACCATAAGGCAACTCTATATTCTAATATCAACCTCAGCATAACACAGACAACATATTAAAATAAAATAAAATAAAAAATTATTACTGTCTTTATCTTCTATGAACTGAAGTACGAAAAATATTGAAGTCCGGAAAAGTTCATAGATAGTAGATGGGAAACACTCTGGCTATTGCAGAAAAGACTCTGCAGTATATGTGCATACCAACATAAATCCCCAGATCCAACAGTTACCAGGAGATGTATTTATGCAGTATTACACAGAACCCTAGTGATAAGACTCTTTCTGAATGTGGTTCTACTGTATGTATAAGATTTTCTGTGGCTTTGACTTCCCCCGTCATTCTTTATTTTTGTTTTGTTTTTGGAAGAAATGAATATAGGCATACTTATCTGTGTTGATGTGTATTTTGGGATTGTTCCAAATTCCGCTGAAATTGGCGAAAAGACTCTCAGTGAATTCTGAGTCCTGCATTAGGTTCTGTTTCTCTTCATTATATCATATCTGTTAAAGACTTCCCGTTTTATGTTATTCTGGTCTAGTTTTTATGCATGCTTATCATAGTTTCTACTAAAAGTAACATTTTCAAGTGCTCTGCTTACCTGACTACCATTACTGTTCCAAACATCTATCACACCCAAAGCAACTGTGCTCACAAACTGTCATACAAATCTAGACAGCTGGTAGCCCTACTTATTACCTGTATGAACATTCAAATATTTCAAAATATAGAGAGGACTCTGTAAGAATATTAAGATACTTTTGAGTACTGTTTTGATAGTTCAGAAGAAGGACAATCTTTTTGCAAAGAAATTTAGTAGGAATAGACAGAACACAACCAATGGGGGACTCATCTATGCTGAAGGGTGATGACATTCCCATTAAATGTACTTAAGGTTCCCATACTTCACTCAAGATACCTGGGAAGAAACAGAGACTGTGCAGCTCATAATCTGTGAGTCTAACACCATTAGGATGCACTAGCCTTGTTTTATGTGAACTGCATAGTGAGCCATAACAGCCTTAATCACCTTCATATAAGGTGAACTTAGTATAAGTTTAGTTCAGCCTAACCGTACTGGGAGTGTGCATATGCTCTGAGCATGCACTGTGGCTGTTTGGCTGGACCCTGCTGCAGCTCTGAACAGGTCATTTGGGGGGATGCTAATAAGGGGCTCTCACACACCTCGATGCCTTCACTAAATCCATACCTGTTTATCCTAAAGAAGATGTTATGCCCATACAAAGATCATATCCGGAAAATAAGCTAGAGAGTCAACATACTAAAGACAGAAGGCTTATATTTAAATTATTTGCCTCTTGTCCTAGTGTCCTGGTTTTGCTGGGATAGAATCATAGGTCAGCCAAGAGCTTAGCCTGGGGGGGGGTAAAAAGCTGGGGTAACTGACATGATTTGGCTCACAGCTATATCCCATACCATAAACATCATGCTCATTATAAAGAAGGAACATTGTTGGTGATTGGGCCTCCTCTTATTTCTCCTATTTCTTCCTGCTTTCCTCCATCTCTGGAAGGGCCTGCTTGCCATTCTGCCCCTAAGAACTACTTTCTTGTTTATTGTGACCGCTTTACACTCACTGGGCTGAGTATAGTTTTGTATATTTACATTGGCATTGACATTAGTGTTAGTTTTTCTGTTTCATTAAACCCATTTTCATTTTAACCCACAAGTTTCCTCTCCTTTTTCTGATCCCTCTTCTTGGCTGGGGCATAGTCATCACGTGATAGAATGACTGTTATAGTTTAGCCCTGGATATAGGCTAAATGTAGACAGCTAGTCTTCCTGCAAGTCCAGATTTTGCAGTCTCATGACCTAAACAGACAGTGACTTGTTTTTCCTTTTGCTGGAATTCTGGATGAATGCATTCACCTACATTCAGCTGGGTGTGAAATGTGCAGAAGGGATACACGAAGTTGCAATTAACTCTGCCAGGATTTAAATGCTAGTGAGCAGAAGCACATTGTTTCTAAGAGGGAACCTGCAGCGTTTGATAGATTTTAACAAACAGTGTTTAATTTCACACGTTTTGTTAATTCATTTTAGCTTTCCAGTATCCCTTGGGAGACAAGTCTGTAAACTATGTACTGTTTCAGCAGAGACCATAATTCTGTTTGCAGAGTGCTTTGGAACTCAGATCTCCACAGTGCCTCTAGGACTACCAGAAAACAAATGTTAAGTAATAATACAACAATAACATAGTAGCTAGATGCATTGAATGTCACAACAGCATTCCTTCTGATTCACAAGAGGTCAGGCAAAATCAAGATTAAGCTCTTGGTGTGTAATAGATACCTATTACAAAAGCCAATTGTTATGAAACAGGACCACAATTGGCTTCAGGCTGTCCCAGAGAATCTCTGCAGTTTCTTCTGGATATTCATGGAAAAAATTAACTAGAGGGGCAAGCTGCTGACACCTCTGGTGCTAAAGCTAATATGAGAGAAGTGTTATATATATATAAAAAACCAATTCTTACCAATGAACAATGTTCATTGGCTGCCAGTGAGTGATGAACAATTATTTTATCGAGACGTTGAGTTGCATCACTCTTTGCTCTTCCCTAATGCTTTTTTACTTCACTGAAGAAACTACTAAGGCGCTAAGATTAACGGCTGTTGCAGCACCATTAGATGCTCAATTTTGTGCAGAAGTCTACATGTTACTGAGTTGACACCTTTCCTCACAGACTAAGCAAGTGTAGAATTACTTATTCCTCAACAGAAACAATCTAACCACATGTTCCACAAAAAATAAAATCATCTGGAAAGCTATAAAAACTAATTCAAGTTTACTGTTCTTAATAGATCATGGAAGCCCAGCTTCAAGATGGGAACACTGAAGACTCCTTTTAGTCTTTTGGTGGACATAGTTGTTATGGAAAGGTCATGTCCGACTCCCTGGAAAAGGACTTTGACCACTGTTAATGAAGAAGCTGGCTATTGCCATTTTAGTAGGAAATGTATACACTTGAGATAAAAGTGTGACTCAAATTCTAAATTTCAGTTTCATAGCAGTATGTCAGAGTAGTCTTGAGACAGATACTGAAGAATGTGTTCCACAGTCTTTTGTATGCCTGGTTTAAACTTCTCTGTGTGCTGACTGTACTAAAGGCTAGTAAACACCTTATTCTATTTCAGTAACAGTACATGCACCTGATTTAGGACTCTGAAACTCACTTGAAGACTGTGTCCATTTGATTAGCTATACCTCCGTATGGAGCAGAGCATTACCTAAGTCCTTTGACTCTGGACAGTGGCTATTCTGGGTCTTTTCCAAATCTCTCCTGAGATATCTCTTTCAGTTTACATTCAAGGGACATAAATGAACTGGGTGTTTTTATGTTCACATGCTTCCAACAAACACTGTCACACTCTTTCTCTCTCCATCTGAACATTCAGTTATTTACAAACAGTAGCTTAGTCTTCACTTTCTATTTCCATCTTATTAGGCAGAAGATCTGCATCCTAAAGGTGCACTCAGTTCTGAATCCTGCTTGGCTTTAGGCAGTTCAGTGAAGTAGTTCAGTGAAGTAGTTCCCTGTCAGTTCAACAGAAAAAGCTCAAACAGATGTACAACACAAGAAATATTTAGTGATAAAGGGTATAGTATACTTGTGAATTTTAGGAATAAAAAATACAGACTACAAATATGAACAGCCAGAGGTGGAATACCAACAGGCACATTTATCTACAACTTCTGCTTTGAGAACAGGGTTTTGTAGGGTCTAAACAGTGGTGTGAGAATATTTCTCTTTTATCTTTATTATATCCATTCTTTGGGGATATGTCAGAACATTCCATAAGAAATTCAGGATATATTATTTATACATTATTAATAAATTAATAGAGATAGGGGTGATTTTTAAAGTATTTATTATATTTCAAATAATCTCTGCAATAATGTGGAATACTGCACACAAATTTAGCAAAAGAAATGTACATTTACAAGAACATAAAGATGAAAGTGATGGTTATTGACTTAAGATCACCAGATATAAAGAGAGGGAAAAAAAGAAGATGCAGAGATGCAAGTTTCATTTTTTATTTCCTCCACAGAGAGGAGGAAAATGTATTGATGCAGTCATTTTATGTCCAGTATGGATGTCTATGATGTTTCTGTCAGTAATAAGCCACAGACTGGATTTGACCAGTCACTTGGAAAAGAGCTAGCTCATGTGAAGAGAAGAATCAGTATTTAATAATATGGAATGACAGAACAATTTCTAGTACAAATAATGTGATTTTCTAATGGCTGTTCTTCAGATTAACTGCCATGACAAAAGCTATGTGATATAGCCAGCATTTACAGTGAAAATGAAAGTGAAGCCATGTTCTAAAGGCTAAACTTGAAACTTGTCTTTAAAATTTTAAAGACACTGTGTGAAGCCATTAAGAAATTGTCTCATTTCTTTTTCGCCTCTTGAAGGTTTTTCCCTGTTCTTTAGAACTATGCAGGGATTTAAGACTGAGCATCACTCTTACTTTATAAAACTTGAAGACAGTAAAGCCTCCACTGTTGTAATAATCCTAGGATCAGAAAACATAAAATAACACATATCTGAATATCCTTGACAATAATGTAAACAAACACTAATATTTTTGCTTGTGGCAAGTGTTGGCAATTTTGCAAATTATACTTCACATTTACATGTACTAGTTATCATTTTAAAATTCCAGCTTAAAAAAGAATCTCAAGATGCTATGAAGTAGTTTTATCACATCGAAAAAAATGGTTTTACCTGATTGTACAATCCAAAACATATCTCCTCTAAGATGTTTGGGTAGTACATGCCAAGAATCCATCAGCAAAAATAAGGTTCAACATCAGAATTAAGTCTCAAACAGCATTATCTTCATGTACATAATGGATCTTTTATAAAGAGACAGAATTTCTTTTTCTTTAGACTTAGAGAGATTAAGGTCACATCACAGTACATTAAAATACACAAACCCCGATAATCTTTGGCAGATTTATTACCTACCACACACTCACAGATCTCTGTGAATCTTTGTGATTCTTAACATGAACAGCTGGTAGTAAATAACCAAACATAAAGTACTTGATGGAAAGAGAAAAATACTGTCTTATACTCCCAGTGAGGTTCTTCACTGGAAAGCTAATCAAAGAATGATTCAAAAGAAGAGCTAAAAACAATGTTCAGTTTATTTTTGCAGATGTTCCAACTTTTAAGCTTCAATTTAAGGTGCAAATATTTCACTAAAACAGCAAATACAAAAGTCTGTGTTAGATGAAATTTATCAAGAACTTCCAGTTTATTTTTTTAAAACCAATGTTTTCTATTTGCAAATACATCAGAATCAGCTAGTTGCATAGGAGAAAGCATTTAACACATTAGGGGGTGGAAAAAAGGAAGAAGAGTAAAATGCTACCTAAGCATTAAGTAGCATTAAATAAATTTCTACATTTTTTGGTTTCTATGCTTACTGTCTTTAAATTGTGGAAGGTTTCTGTTGGAGGCTTGGAAAAAGGGTCTTGCAAGAAGCATTTTCCTTGAGTTTTTTGAATGCTTTCTAGGTCTGGGTTGTTAACAGACATCCTCTCTTTGCCTGTAAGTCTTTAAACCTTGTTTAGTTTTAACAATAACTCACATGAATAGGATGAATACTGTATTCCCAGCATGGTGCAGAGAACACACACTGTTCATACACTGTCCTCATGGCAGCCCAGTAGAGCCTGTAGAGAGTAACTGAACCCCTTTTGCTATTTTTAACATCTTTGTCACTGGCACAGGATGAATTGCAGCCAGTCCCACTGGAGGAGTGAGATTCAGAGGGAGACAGTGAGAAGGTGAAGGGAGCTGGATTCCAGATACTTGCTCTCAATAGTCATGTTCTGTCTCCTCTCAGCCTCCTCTCAGGTCTTCAGAGGGCTGAGGAATATGTGGAGTCCTGCAGAAGGAGTATGTAGCCACATTATAGCCTCATTTGGTGAAAAATGCATTTTGAAGTTCTTTTTACGCTCAGCAAAACTCTTTGTATATGCTGAAGATTCATATGCAACCAATACTTTGTATCATCCGCTGCATGGTAAATGATGACCTCACCTCCAAGTGTCTTTGTAATTTCTCATCTTAGCAAAAGCAGAGCAGATCTGGGAACAAAGATGTCTCACTATCAGAAATGCTAAGTAGTACAGAACACAGCGTGCATCTCTCAAGAATCAGAAGCAGTATGAGTTGCATCCTGTTGCTTATATTGGCTTCAAAGGAGGTGCTGAGTCAAGTTCAAAGTGCATGTCACTATCTTTTAAGCATTCTAGTGGTCCAAGGCACATTATAATTAACTAAAATTATAAGATGCAGATTTTCACTCTTTTGGAAGGGCAAAAGTGATGGTGAAATAAACTTTTGCAAGAGAAAGAAGTTTTCTCAGAGACTAGATTGTACTCCCTGGGGAAAATAAGCCTCTTAAAAACTTCTTTTAATAGCCTCCTCCCCCCTTTATTCTCTGTGTTTAGTATAAACTCACATCCCAAAACCAAAATAAGCCTTTATCTGTCCTCTTTCCCTTGAGAAGACAAAAGAAACTACAGATATTGCTGTCATATAAAGCAGCTGGATGCATTCAAGTGTTAAGGTAATGAGCATGGAACAGGATGGAGTTGAACAGAATACAATAGCATAGCAACCCCATCCACAGGGAACTGTATATTTTTGGCTTGTATACAAGGTATGGGAAAAGAACATTTAGACATCTTGCTACAGCTCTGCATGCTTGAAATTAAACTTCATTCTGCATTCAAGTCAAAAATCACTCTCAATCAAGCTAACTGTAAATGGGTAGCTCATCAGTGGTCTAGAGTTTAAGGCAGTTAGCTGTGTTGGCCAATTTCCTAGACTTTCCAAGCTTCCCTGGGGAAACCAGACAGCTTGCCTGGGGATGCTTGCCTGTTTTTAATCTGCTAAGAACGTGGCCCATTTCTTTTTGTGTATCATCTCTCACTAAATTCCAGGAAGCAATTTTCAAAAGCCATGTCCCCATCATCAATAGCGTTATGGGGTTATGAAATTATAGCTCATGAGAAGAGAAGTTAAACTAACATTAAGAGCATTTCCTAATTTGGGTCTCTAAGAACTCACCAGACCAACTATGATATATCACAAAAAGTCCACATGCGTTTTTCTGGTCTCATCAGATCTAGGAATGTAGCTTTGTATATTGAATGATTTGAACCCGTTATTCAACAAGTAAAAATCGATCTTTATATGCAAAATCTTTGATGCTTTAAGGCAAGGAAACATGACAGAAAACACACATTCAGGTTATTCAGCTTTTAGCCCTGGTCATATGGATAGTTAATTACCTGTACACTTACTTTTCAATTCAGGTTGAAAGGAAATGCCTGATACTTTGGTTTTATCAATTCAGTTGCCTGATAATGCAGTTGCTTGATTGAACAACTGGAGTACTGCAGAGTGAAACAGAAATTTTTGTGTTATTGTAGGCTAGCAGTAAATTAGCACTCAAACAAGCAAAGGCTTGTTCGGCTGGGCTGAAGTATGATCCTGTGATGTCTCTGAGTCACAATGTCTCTGGATCTGGGGTTGTCTAGCTCATATATCAGCCCTTGTTCAGGTCTCTGCTTGGTTCCAAAGTCTATTCTTATGAGTTTAAAGCAATTCAGATAGAGCTAGAGGTTTATTCACTGAACCCTTTTACTGTGTCTTTTGCTTTTCATTGTGTTCTTTGTTTTGGATTCTGTTATGCCATCTCCCCCCATGTATATGCCTCAGCTTTGTACAGTTCTCTGAGCACAGTAAGCCATGGTTCTTGCATGCTAATTATTAGCTATTTCCTCTTACCTTAGGAACAGGAGAAAGAGTCTGGCATCTGAACTTGTTTCACTTTTACTTCCTGCAAGATTTATCATTGTTCAGCTCCAGAGTGGAAGTGCCCTTTTCTTCACCCAGTGAGCGTCCTCTGTTGAGCCTTTTGATTCCTCTCCCAAACCAGCTTTTAAACCACATATTTGCATTCATTCCAATGGTGTCATTTTAAGTTTTCCTTTCTTTGCTCTTTCCATACCTCATCCTCCACTTGAGTTGCTGATTCTTCTGATTTTTCTGTTGGCAACAATAAAAATTTTCTGTATATATAAGTTACCAGAGTGATTAATTCTTCATGACTGTTGCCTCTCATCTTCATTTCCATTTTCCCAAGCCTTTCCGTATGTCCTTGAATATTTCATTTCAATAATTAAAGTTTCCAAGTTGGCCTATAATGCAGAAACCAGCAGCACAGACTTTTTTTTTCTCCCTCTTCCCCTTTCTTTCTCCTTGGCATGGTGGGAGTCAGTATTTCTACAAAAGTCTGCCACAGACATTGGGCTCTGTGCCTTTGGGAGAGTGAAACAATGTTGGGAGTCACTGGGAAGCTGTGTGTGCCAGGGAAACCCTCTATTTCAAGTGTTCCTGTTCAACTGTTATTTTTTTCCCCTCTGGGTTCTTTTCATGGTTTCCAGATCTCTCTTCTTGGATTAGACTGTTTTATTTGCTGTTGCTACTAGGAAGCATCATCAACATGGAGAAGTAAAAGAATCTTCCAGTCATTTTAGTTCAGTTAACTTGATTGTATGAGTAGCATTCAGTAGCAAAAACACTTAATAAATATGCAAGTGCAGTTTAATTATATCTAGACTAGTGAAATTAACATTAAAATCCTCTAAGAATTAAAATAAATGTGCTGGGGGATTTTATGTTTTAAAATCATGAATTTATTATCAACAGAGCAATCCTGATTGCTCAGGATTGACAACTGATGCAGTTATGTGATTCTTATATTGCTTTTCTCCAGGCTTTTATTCCATTATTAATTCCATTAGACTAGCACGAATACAGGATTTATTAAAATAGCAAGCAAGACTGTATGATAATTTTCAGTGCAGTCACTTTATCATTCCATTTGTTATGTTCCATGGCTTATATTTTTCTCTTTGTGTTGCTTTTAATGGCAGGTGTCCTGTCTTGTACTAATTGTTCCCCTCATAAGGTCACAGGTCTTGATGGAAACTGTGTTGCATATATCTGCATATCAGCAATATCACCTTCCATCAGACTGAGAATAAATGTTCTCCAAGGAATAGAATCACAGTATCACAGAGTCATAGAATTATAGAATCATAGAATGGTTTGGGTGGGAAAGGACCTTAAAGATTACCTAGTTCCACTTAGAGGGAACGTCCCACTAGACCAGGTTGCCCAAGGCCCCATCCAACCTGGTCTTGAACACATCCAGTGACAGAGCATCCACAACTTCCCTGGAAAACTTGTTGCAGTGTTTCACCATCCTTACAGTGAAGAACTTCTTCCTTACATCTAATCTAAATCTACCCCGTTCCAGTTTAAAGCCATTACTCCTTGTCCTATCACTACAAGTCTTTGTAAAAAGTCCCTCCACAGCTTTCTTGCAGGCCCCCTTCAGATAGTGAAAGACTGCAGTAAGGTCTTCCTTGGAACCTTCTCTTCTGCAGGCCCAACAACCCCAACTCTCTCAGCCTGTCCTCACAGGAGGTGTGTTCCAGCCCCCTGATCATCTTCACGGTCCTCCTCTGGACCTGCTCCAACAGGTCCATGTTCTTCTTGTGTTGGGGTCTCTAGAGCTGGACACAATGCTTCAGGTGGGGTCTCACAAGAGCAGAGTAGAGGGAAATAGGAACTCTAACTCATCAATTTCACTTAACTCTGTTGCTGGAAGTTGTTCTGAACAAGAGAAGTCAATACAAAATGCCTATAGTAATTCACATCCTAAAGTAGGCAGGGGACACAGAATCACAGA
>VZZY01006356.1:209-17796 GCA_013400335.1 Eurystomus gularis | reverse complement strand
TTCATTCCTGGGTTATGTGTCCCCAGGTGCAAGACCCTACACTTGTCCATGTTGAACTTCATAAAGTTCCTTCTTGCCCACTCCTCCGGTGTGTCCAGATCTTCCTGGAATGTGTCTCTCCCTTCTGGAGTGTCAACTACCCCACTTATTTTTGTGTCATTTGCAAATTTCGTCAGGGTGCTCTTAATCCCAGCATCCAAGTCGCTTATGAAGGTATTAAACAGCATTGGGCCCAATATTGATCCCAGGGGCACCCTGCTTATGACCTGTTGCTATGTTGAAAATGAACCATTTATCACCACCCTCTGGCTACAGCCTGTAAGCCAGTTCCCCACCCACCGCACGGACCATATATCTAGGTCATAATGTATCAGTTTTTCAAGGAGGAGGCTGTGGGGGACCATGTCAAAAGCCTTGGAGAAGTCTGGAGAGAGACTATGTCCACTGCTCACCCTGCATCAGCCAATCGAGAAAGCGGTCGTTTGTTAAGCATGATTTGCCCCTTGTGAGTCCATGTTGGATTTTCCCAGTCGCATGCTTCAGCTTACTTGTGATGGTCCCCAGGAGGATTTGTTCCATGACTTTCCCAGGGGTTGACATGAGGTTAATGGGTCTGTGATTACCTGGGTGCTCCTTGGGACCCTTCTTGTGGATAGGAGGGACATTAGCCCTCTTCCAGTCTTCAGGCGTGTCTCCTGTTCTCCACAACTTCTCAATGATTATGGAGAGCAGCCTCGCAATGACATGAGCCAGCTCTCTTAACATCCTTGGGTAGATAGCATTTGGGCCCATACATTTGTACGGGTCAAGCTCCTGTAGTGGTTGACACACCAACTCTTCCTTCACTGATGGCAGGTCTGCATCTGCCTCAAACTGGATTTTTGTTCCTATGGCCTGGGACCCATAATAATGTGGTTGAATGCTTAGGTGGAATGAAAAATCTCAATTTTTTCATTCTCCATTATCTTTTGGTTAGACTTAAAACTGATAATGTAACAACATTGAAATAGTGAATTATGATTTAACATAACTGGTCATCTGCTTAAGTTGTATGTCTGAGGCTGACTGTCTTGTAGTACTAGAGCTTCACGTTCGTCTTCCACTCAAATGCCTCAGTGTGAGGCTGTGAGTCAGTGCTACTGTGGCTGAAGTTTATTTGCTCTATAATATGATCAGACCTTATAAAAAGGACAGTTAAGAAATAACTGTATGAAGATAAGTTAATAAGAAGAGACATACAGAAGGCATTAAGAGAAGACAGAATAACAGTCTTACCAGCTGTTGAAATAAAGTTCTGGTCCAAATAAGTTTAAGCTTTGGAAAGCAGAAGAGAAATGGCAGAATTATGTATTTTAAGGTAAGAAAATGAGGAAAAGGTAGGAATAAGGAAGAGAGGGAAAATATAAGACTGTTTTAATAGCCTTTTTGACAGTTATTTATAATTCTGTAATTTGTTATTCTTAAAGAGCATACAGACATCAATGATTCCTTTTGCAAAATGTCTTAACTGCTGAATGCAGAATTTATAGGAGTATCAGTATCTTAAGCTCTGCTTTCTGATCCATTTGAGAAAAAAATAGCTTTCTGCCTGTGCATATCACACACAGGCTATCTGCTGAACATTGTTATGGGTGATAGGAAGATCTTGAATTCTTGATTCTTAGTTTTCCATAGAAATGTGTTCCAGTAGGCAATTATGAATACTGATGCATTTATTTATTCCTGCTTGAGTTTTTTTGGCTTAAGTCTGTAGTGATTTGTCCTTGATTTATATTTGTCTGTTATGCCAAAAATGTCTATTCAATACTTACTTCTCATGAATATGTTCTACCTAGCTGTTGATAAACAAAGCAGTTTGTGAGGAACCTGTCTTCTAAATAATGTTCTCCATCTTGCTTGCATATGTAGTGTTTCTGTCTTTGCTCTATTTTTTTACATTCTTATATATTTTTTTATTTCAATATTTGTCTCAACCTTATGTTCTAAAAAAAGGGAAAAATCACCTTCCAGTTTCAGTTTCTTTCTGCTTCTACATCAAAAAACTGCCTTAGCAGTTTTCCCCACTTGGCCACACCATGAAAATGTGTTCAATTTCTTCTTTGTTATGAAACTCAAATCATTCTGAGTCTGGGACTTTCCAAGATACATCTTTCTGGTTTTCTGAACTTGGCACAAGCTTCTTATTCAGTGTTAAAATGCAATTTTAATTGAATGGGCCTGATTCACCAAGCAACTCCATTCCTATTCATCCTATCACAAACATCTTTGTGTGATCTGTGTGTTTTGTTTGCCTTGACAGTCATTGAAAAACTTTAATTCTGTTATACAATATTTTATACAATTTGTTTTATGTCCTTTCTTAGTAAATAGTACTTTTTCTTGTCGGTCTTGTTGTTTGTTTCATATACTCTCCTCATTCTATTTCCGTGATTTTTTTAAAGGTTCATGGAGAAGAGTAAGCAGACTGTTTTATACGCATCTTGTGTTAGGTTTTGAATATTTTTTTAATATCACTTGCTTGTTACTATGTCTAGATAAATTTTGAATGAGAGATACTCTACTACTGCAGCTCAATTTCTGTCAGGTTTTCCCTACACAGAATTAAAGAAGCATTATTTCTATAATGAATATATGGCCTTCTTCAGTGAGCATTTCTGTTTCTAACTTCCTCTTTTTCTGCTGTTGTCAGTCATGAAATATCTGTAACAGTCTTGCACTGGAACCTTAATAATGTCAGACTTTTAATAGTGGAAAGAAATTGACTGAATTTTACTACTGCATACAAGTATGTCCAGATTTTTCCTATAAAAAATCATATAAACATTATTTTCCTATTAAGTGTTTATCTTCTACTGTTGCTTCATGCTTTGTACAAAATTTGCATCTCCAAAGAGATACCATACTAAATATATTTGTAAAACATATGTATTTCTATAAATACTTTAATTTGCAAGTAGCTGCAAGAATTTGTGGCGTATTTCCTAAAGAAAATAGTAATACTGGCCTTACTTATGTGTATGTAGATTTTGACTGGTTTCATGGTTTGTGGTAGAAGGTTTTATCAAACTTGCTTGAATTTAAAGAAAATTCTATGTAGGAAATACACTACAGAATTATATCACCTTAGAAAGTGCAGATCTCTTACTAGTTCAGAAGAGCTGGGATTATTGTCGTGTTAAAGCACCTGCCTTGTATGTAAGACACAGCTCTTTGTACTTAATAGCACTTAGCCCCTTGCACAAGCTGAAGTGATCCCATCAAGGTATCTATTAAGAATTTTTCAAACGTGATAGTCTTGTAATTTAAATGAAAGCTCTAGAGCAGGTAACCGCTTGCTAGAATGTGTTCCCTTCCTCAGAATTTTTCTGATTTTTTTTTTTTTTTCTAAAACAGCTTTTCAAAAGATGCAGAAGCCCAATTTTTTTAAGGCAGGATTAAAATAATTTTCTCATGAATACGTTGCATCCAGATCAGTAGCCTTGTGCTGGCACACCTGCTGTAGAAGGACAGTGACACTGAAATTGAAAACACCTTTTTCCATGCCTTGGATGATGTTTTTTCTCTGAGTAAATAGAACAAATGAAGTCACACTTTTTAAATTGAATTGCTTTATTTTGGAGTGTTAAAACAAAGGATAATCTTCCTGCACAGGATCGAGGAGATGAATTCACTTACACTGGGAGTGGAGGTAGAGATCTTTCTGGCAATAAAAGGATTGGAGAACATTCATTTGATCAAACATTAACGCACATGAATAGGTAAGTTTTGAAGATAAAATTAAAAAGTATTCTAAAACAAAGAGCTGAATTGTAGTGCTTTAATTTACAACTAACATTTTGCTATATTCATTCAGTTCTGTATGTGCTGCTGTTGTAAACTGTGGTGCCTCTTGCTGCTAACAGGCATTTTATCAAGCATTATGTTTTGTTCATGTAAAGAAACATGCACCTGATGAAATACTTTGCTGCATTGCTGGTGCAGCTAGTAGTCATGTCACTGGTTGAAATTGTCTTACAGTGTCCTTCAGAGGACTGTGTTTCAATGAGAAGTTTGTCAAAACTCTTGGGTGGAAGTTTTCTGTTCAGGGTGTTTATTCTTAAGTTTCTTCTTCAATGGCTAAATTATGAAGTTAAGTAGGAAGAAAGCATGTTCATTTTCCCATGTTAAAAGAAATATTTCCTATTTTGCTAGCCCTTTCTTCCATCAGTTTTCTATGAAAAACAAGGAATTAGGGTGTTGCTTTATCAAAAAAAAGGTACTTGAAAAAGAAAAGATATGTCCAAAAGACAGATTGGACATCTGTTTAATGTGGTTTTGTGTCCTCTAAAAGCCTGCCTGAACGAAGAGTTCTCCATTGTTTTCGGTTCCTAAGACTATAATCTCTTATGCAACTGACCACTTAACAACTGTGGCATGCTGAGATTGACTGAGACCTTTTCTTGGCCAGGTCTGCTTTTAGATATGATCTGCTGCTGCCAGAGTGGAGAGGGATTCTTTAGGGTTGTTGTTGGTACCTAGAGGAGAGAGAGGAGAAGTGTGACTTGGCTGCAGGAGGGGGCCAGGTAAGAAAGAAGGAGATGGAGAAAGAGATAGAGGAAAAAAAGAGAGGGAGAAAGAAATAGAAAAAGAGTTAGAGGTGGGGAGAGAGAGAGAGGGATGGAGAGAGAAGGAAGGAAAGGGAGAAAAAGAGAAAGAAAAGAGAGAGAAAGAAAGGAAAAGAGAGGGAAATAAAAAAGAGAGGAGAAGAAGAGAAGAGATAGAAAGGAAGAAAGAAGAGAAAGAAGAGAAAGGAGAAAGCAAGAGGGGACATGTTGTGAACAAGAACAAGGCGGGAAGGAAGATGAAAGGATTAAGCATAGGTTTACAAGCGTATTTAGTGAATAGAGCACACTTGCTTTGGGAAACGGAATTTAAATCTGGACTCCTTAGTCTCAGCATTTCTCTGCTCTTAGTGAACGAGAAATATGCTGGCAAAGTTTCCCTTGTAGTTTTGCAGGCATTAGTATGGTGTATAACAAGGTGCTGCTCTCTGTTATTGATTTCGATACAAATTTTCATTTTGATACTGAAGGCTATGATGATTTACATAGTTGAATCGGTATTATTATTGCTTGTCCGGATGTTTTTCTTTTTTCAAGTTTTGTTTATGTGAGAAACATTTCTGAGTCTGCATTTTATGCCTGTCTCTTACTGTTCTGTACAATGTGGGTTTTATACTTGTACCATGACTGTTTATAAACCATGTTATTTCTTCTGGTTTGTGATCCATGGTTTGGTTTGAGTCTGATTCTGAAGGGTTTTCAATCCTTGGTCAGATCAGGCTGTGGTAGTAGAAATGGTGTTCATTATAGCAGTTTGGTCTAGTAGGCATTCATACTGTCTTGTTCCAGGTTTCTAGAAGAGGGTCTTCATGTAGTTAGCGGGTAAAGGGGTTTGCTTGTCCTGGAGTTAGCTACTATTACTGAACTGTTACTCTGAGGCAATTTGTGTGTTATGTGAGAGATTTCAGTTAGTTAGCTTTTTGGGTAGTTCCTGTGTGCTTTTTTCTCTGTAGTGTATTTTAACATATTCATTGCTGTTGTGTACAAATTTAAAAAGCTTGAATATCTGCAGTTAATGCTAAATAGTGATAGGGAAGGTTTGCCGTTTGTTATAGTTATCTTTTAATTCCCTTGCTATTTAGAAAGAGATTATTTAAAAAAATGAATCTGTTGTGTGAAGCAATCCAGTGTATGAAGATTTTAAATCTCTTTATAGGGCATTGGCCCTTAACTGTGATGCCCCTTTGGATGATAAAAATGGAGCAGAGTCTAAGAATTGGAGAGCTGGTAAGCCAGTCCGAGTAGTGCGCAGTTCAAAAGGACGGAGAATCAGCAAATATGCCCCAGAGGAAGGCAACAGATACGATGGCATTTACAAGGTATTCTGATGTATACTGAGTGCAACATAACATTTATATCCAGCTGCTTTGAAAAATATCATACATTTTACATTGCAAATTCTTCATTATTATTTAAAATAAATAGGTTTTTTCTCTATGATAGCTTTTTAGCCCTAGCTTTTTCTGCAAAGAACCGAAATGAAATTATTCCAAGCATTGGTAATAGAACATAATCCATAATAAGATATATAAAGTTGAATATATAAGCTACTTTATATGTGCCTACTGAGTCATATTCATCCCTGAAAATAAAATTTTTTCCTCACTCCTTCCAACTATATACTAGCTTTTTGTGCATTTAATGACTTCTCAGCATCTGAAATAAAGGTTTCTGCCTTTTAAAAGCACTGTATTTATAAAAAATACAAAAATTTCACACCTGAGGAAGAGCTGCTATGTAACAGTAATCTATAACTTAGTCTTCTCATTTCTTCTTGAACAGTTGGAGTGTTTGGCTTGTGATAAAATGACAATAATTTTATGTTGTTCTTTAGGTGGTGAAATATTGGCCAGAAATTGGAAAATGTGGGTTTTTAGTTTGGCGCTACCTTCTGAGGAGAGATGACGTTGAGCCAGCTCCTTGGACTTCAGAAGGAATGGAGCGGTCAAAGAAACTGGGTTTGAGTGTACAGGTTTGAAGCAGGAATCAGAGTTGTTTTTGTTCTCAGTTCCAGGAAACGAGTTCCAGAAATATAAGTCAGTTAAATTAAAGCCCTGGTTTTGTTGTTTGTTTTTTTTTTTTTTCCTGGTGCTTCACTGTGGCAGGATTTAATGCCAAAAACCACTACAGATTATCTGCAGACTGAAGGAATCCTGTGATAGTGGCCCAGAAGAAGGAACGGTGGATGAAGCTTTCTGCCTTAGCAGTGAATTGCTTTGCATATATGTATTGGAAAATTAGGAGTTTGAATCCAGTTTTGTGATCCTTAGGTTGGAAAGAATTTCTGCAGGTGACTGTTGTTACAGCTGAGCCTGTATGAGACATCAAAAAACCTGTACATTTCTATGTTTTTCTCTCCATGTAACTGAGGAGTTTGTATGGATAGTGTAGTTCAGGCACAGAAATAAACTGACCCATGAGGACTTGGGTGTTGCAGAATCCATGAAAGATGGAAAGAATTGACATACTGTTTCTTTTCTCAGCAAGGCAGTGGTATGTCTTATAGCATACCATCACCTTCAGCTTTGCCTAATTGATCTGTGTAGCTGTAAGGGCATAGATACGGATATCAGGTTCCTCTAAATATAGTCGAGTCTGGATTAAATTATTTGACTTGACTACACTTTCTCAACAACAGATATTAATTTCAATGTTTTCTCTATCATGTAGTGTTTTAAAAATTATTCTCTCGTTACTTAAATATGTCGTCACAGGGTTTTAAAGCCTTTTAGAAATTAGTCCTGTTGGTATTTGGGTATTCCTATATGCCAGTGTATTTTGTTTTAAATCTATGCTTTTTGTTTTAGTATCCAGAAGGTTATTTGGAAGCCATGGCTAGTAAAGTGAAAAAGGATAAGGTTAAGAAGCAAACTGTGAAACAGGAGCCAACCAACCAGAGTAACGGAAACCAGAAAAGGACGATTGATGATGGTATTTCTTTTTACTTTTTTCACATTCATCAGCAAAATCCGTCATGTTATGTTTATTAAGCGAGAAGCATGAAAACTTTGCAGAAGTGTGAAGTTACTTGGAATACTAATGTGAATTGATAAGCTCATGCTCTGTAATAAAGCAGTAGTGTAGGGATCTTACCCTATTTACTGCTCTTACGGGGTTTTATTTCTCTTAAGCTCTGTAGAAGAGTTTCTCTTAAGCTCTGCACAGTCTTCTGTGCAACTGTGTGCTGCAGTCCAAAACAGTACTGAACGGTATGAGTTGGAGTAGGAATCTGATAGTTGAGTATGAGTCAAGAGCATGCCCTGGCAGCCAAAAGGGCCATCTGTGTCCTGGGGAGCTTCAAGCACAGCATAGCTGGCCAGTCATGGGAGGTGATTGTCCCACTTGACACCGCATTGGTGCTGCCCCACCTCAAGTACTGTGTGCAGTTTTGAGTTTTGGATGCCTCAATGTAAGAAGGACATCAGACTGTTAGAGTGTGTCCAGAGGATGGTGACCAAGATGGTGAAAGGTCTTCAGGGCAAGACTTAGGAGAAGCAACTAAGGTCACTTGGTTTGTTCAGCTTGGAGAAGAGAAGGCTGAGGGGTGTTGTCATTGCAGTCTACAACTTTCTCAAGGATGGTGGTGGAGGGGGGGGTGCTGATCTCCTCTCTGGTGACTAGTGACAGGACACAAGGAAGTGGAATGAAGCTGCATCAGGGGAAGGTTCTTCACTGTGATAGTGATAGGTCGCTGGAACAGGCTCCTCAGAGAATTGGTCATGGCACCAAGTCTGTAAGAGTTCAAGGAGCATCTGTATGACACTTTTAGTCACATAGTTTAGTTTTAGGTACTCCTCTGAAGGGCAGGGTTTTGGACTCAATGATCCTTATGGGTCACTTTTATGATTCTATGGTTGCCACATTTCCTGAGTGTGATCCATATTTCGGCCTTCTATAAACAGTTTTGTCTTCCCCTTTTACTAGTTCAGACTAACACTGTGTTGTTACTTTGTCTGATGGTCATAATCTTAAGCAGGTATAGAGGAACCTATGAATACACCCAAAGCTATGAGGATGGGAGATGGAGGGAAAGGAGAGGCTTTCCAGCTGACCCAAGAGCAGCAATGGCTGATTAGAGAAGACTGTATGAACCAGAAACTGTGGGATGAAGTACTTGCTTCTCTTAAGGAAGGACCAGTATGTTTCCTGCATGCGTAATTTTTAATGTTTACCTGTTTTTTAGACTGTTAGGAGAAATCTCGAGTCTCTCTTAAAACTATTTGCTTATTGAACTTTTGCTGAATACAGACTGTCTAGCATTATTTTTATTTGTAAGACTTTGTTTTCAAGAAAATAATCCTCACTTGTACAATTTGCTATTGATGACAGTTTATGCCTGCATAATAGAGATCTTTTTGTGCTCAAAAAAACATTTTGAAGTTACAAGTAGCTTTTTTTCTTTTCATTTTCAAAGGGAGCTTGTTTTCTCTGAAATTATAAATGTATTTTTCTGCTGTGCCAATGTGAGAAATTTAACATGAAAAGAGATGGTTCTAATCATTACTTTTTTTTGAGACAGAAAATAATTTTATGACAGAAAATACAGCTTGCTTTCTTTGTTTAAGAACATAAAAGTGCTATCATCTTCAAATTTATATAGAAAATGTAAACATTTTTACTTCAAATCTAGATTATCCTACTCTGTAGAGAGGGAAAATACTTCCTTCCCCCTAAGTGTCAAGAAAATAGCTAGAATAGCTGTAGATTGAAGAGACTGTAGACACTAGAAGAGTAAAAGAAGTCCACAAAAGAAATATCTCCTGAATTATTATGTCTTTCAGTGATAATTAATCTCACCAATGTCAAGTTCATCATTATTGTGGCTGTTTTGCAGAAGATATTGAGGCACTAAGAAGTTAAAATAACTTGATAAAACTCAGTGTAGTGAAAACCAAACCATTGGTTGGAAAATTAGTATCTAAAAACAGACATACGTAGTTAGTTTATTTGAGAATTACCAGTGGCTGTTTATGGTGCTTCTTTAACAGAAGAAGCATCTCTAATTCCCTGCTCTTCCACTTACAGTGCTAGTTTTTGTTACAATGCTGCTACACTTGGCTTGGTGTAGAAACTGTGTAAAGTTACTCAGTGTTATCTGTCTTCTGTCCAGTTTCTGTAACAACAGGAAGGAATTTCAGCCCATAAAATGGTGCATGATGACAGACAATAGAGACATGTGTTTGTAAAAAGGAGAAAATGGTAATTTAAAAGTCACTGAGTTACTGAGAAGTCATTTTTCTAAAGATTCCTACCCATAATTTTTGCCAGATTTCCTATTGGTTGCCCCTAGAGGCAGTGGGGTCACTGGCATCTTTAGGTTGCTACTGTGAAAACATGAATCTTTCTGGTTGAAACAACCACCTTCCCCTTTAATGAAATAAAATGTCATTTCAGATAAATCTGATTTTCTAAAAAGTATTACAAAGAACTGTATTTTGATTACCCATAGATCTAGATTTCTTTCCTATAGTCAAGCCTGTATTCTTGAGGTATTTGGAAATCACTGACATGCCAGATGTAAACATGCTTGTGTTACATGTAATAGAAATATATCTTGAGATTCCTCAGAGATGCCCTGGGAATTATAAACCAGGGAGGCTGATTTACACACTGCAGAGAAGTTGACCTGAGGAGAGAAGAAGCCATTAAGCTAGCCATTATTCATAACCACAGAAGGAGGTGCACAAGTGGCTTTCTTAGCTGCAGAAGTTCCCTTGGCAGAAAAGCAGAGATCTTTCAAGGACAGGAAAATTTCTAGCAGCAGTTACTCAACACAATTACCAAATTTTCTGACCAATGGTGAGAATCAGGCATTCTAGGAATCGGAGGCCCCCCAATCTGTTTCAATACTCATACAAATAAGTACATAATCTTTAATACATTAGTTCTCTAATTTCTGGAAGAACAGGGAAATTAAGGAGCCGCGGACCTGCTTCCTGATTTAGAAAGAGCTGCACTCGTGGATAGGAAGGACTTAAGAACTTCTGGAAGAACTTAGGTCGTAAGTGGCGTTTACGAGAACTGTAATAGGGTTTGTCTTGTTTTTTTTTCCTTTGCCCTACACTAGAATTTTCTCAAGAAACTGGAACAGTCCTTTATGTGTGTCTGCTGCCAGGAGCTGGTTTTCCAGCCAGTGACAACAGAGTGCCTCCACAACGTCTGCAAAGTAAGAATAAACTCGATCTTGCACTGGGCTGTTTTCTTGGCTCTGAGACACCATTCACCAAAGCCATATATGTATTGTAGAAAGACTGTAGTTGTTGCCTAACATTCTGAGCAAACCCATGCAATGAGTTTGCATTCAGTGATTGCTCTGTAAACTTAATTTTATGTAATAAAGAGTGCAAGTACATTTAGTATAGTTCCTCGTAGACATAATGAGTTAAGTTTACTATTGCTGTCATTCCTTTGTGATCAGGGGAATTACACTAGGAATTGGTTTGGTCCATTGGTTGGTTTCCCTCCGGTAGAAATCACTGTGTTGTTATGTATAGCCTGCACACATAGAACTATTATGGCTGCTTAAAACCATTAAAAGTATTATGAAGGGGTTAATATTTACAATTATGGAAACTGGAAAACCATGGAGAAGAGAAATCTGAATGGCCACAAACTCAAGAAGCACAGGATTTGTCAGTAAATACTTAAGAATACAAAATAATACCTGCTTAAACTTGGGAGGAATAGTTTTATAGTAAGCTGGTATTGCTGTTCGGGCAGCCATCTGCCCTGATAAATTTCTGCTATTCAGTGCACGTTTGGCTATCTGCAGCCTGTGGCAACATAGTAAGGAGGGCAGCATTGATGCTAATGAATTAGAGATTGTATTATTCTATGTAGGTCTTTAAGGCTTAACTGAATCTCATCCAGTGAGGTAGATGGAGGTGGTTACATAAACAGCCTACCTGGTATATTCACCTTCCGCTTGGAGGTCTGGGAAACTGTAGCAATCTAACTACGAAGCTAGAAGGAAGCTTCAGACATGGCTGTGATTCACAGGAAGGCACTCATGGAAATGAAAGGGAAATCTCAGTAGTGATTTGTTTCAGCTCCTCCCAATCTCAGTGTTTCATATCCCAGCCCAGAGCAGAGTTCCTTTGTTAGGACATTTTTACGTCACAGCACCAGAGGGCTTGGTAATGGCTTGCTTTTTTTTCTGGTAGTACAGCAGATTGCATCTTTGGTTTATAGGAATTCCTTAGTTTTTGCTACTTAAGCTATCAGTCTCAAACAAAGTTCTCACAATTTATTTATTTGTCTTTGTACGTCCTAGAGTTGTTTACAGCGCTCCTTCAGAGCTGAAGTCTTCACCTGCCCTGCCTGCCGCTATGACCTAGGAAAGGGCTACACCATGGTTCCCAACAAGATACTGCAGACACTACTGGACCAGTTCTTCCCTGGTTACAGTAAAGGACGATGATGTGCTCAGATCCTTCCATGTTTCTCCCAGTGACTTTATAGACAGTAAAGGAGAATAAACATTGGAAATTCAACAGTGGACCAGCCAGCTTGATGGGACTCAATATATTGACACATTTTGAAGCAGCTAACCCTCTTCCCCTCATAGCCATCTTTTTGGTGTAGTGAGAACTCCAATTCTCAGCTGTCTTTTAACATCAAGGGTAGTTTTGGCCAGTTAACAAATAGTTTTTAAATAATAATAATAATAAAAAAGCCTCAGCTCTTACTGGCCTAGCTGATGCTTAATTTATGATTTGTTTTTTTTTGTAACTACCTCAGGACAGAGGAAAATAGAAAAATAAATCATGGGGATGATAAAAAGTTAGTGACGTTTTAGCTACACACTGCCTCCTGAATATTAGTTGTGCCTGGTCCATGTGGTTTGATTTATAAAAAAAAACCCAAACCAAAACAAAACCCCACAAAAAGCAGCAAAAAAAACCCGGAAACAGCACTTAAGCCAGCTGGATTAAAGAACAGCAAATTCTGTGGTGTGCATAATCTTTTTTTGTCTTTTTCTTCTACTATGCTGTATTTTTTTGCAAGAACAGGCTGATTTTTAGTCTATTTTTGTGAGCTTCATTGTGCTTTTATTGTATCTTATGCAAGTTGACTACTAATGACTAATGAGAACAATATGAATGCATTGTTGCTGCATTAGTGTAAAGTGATCTGTGTTTTTTGCACTTAAAGAGGGTATTCAAGACACTCTGGTTGTGTAAAAAATATTTCATATAAAAAAGCCACTTCTGTATTAGTTAAACTGTATGCTTTTAGTAGGTCTTGTATCAGTGGCAATACATCTACATGGCATTGAAGGCAGTGCTAGCTTGGAGAGGGTTTGAATCGCTTCATATTGTGATCTGAAATTTTATATACAATATATCCCCCCCCAAAATATACCTTATTAAATATTTTATGATTCAGAAAAGTGGCTAATTTTGTTTTCACTATTATCCACTTATTTAAAACACATTTTTATAGATTTCTTTTTTAGGTTAGTAAATGCTTTCTTTAGGTGGGCTTCTTATTTTTCAGACATGAGGCTTTATATTCCTTAACTCACTTCTCGATGAAAAAAGCATTGTTAATTAAGAAAAAAACCCCTCCAACCTGACATTGATATCCATGGGCTCACATATACTCTACAGCAGCTGCTGCCGTGTAGCTACTCTGGTCTCTACTGAGCATTCGAAAGAAGCTTGCTAGCGCTGAATCCATGTCCTGGAGTCCCATGTTCACTGCATTAGAAATAAGTAACTTCTCTCTCTCCTCACTCTCCCCTCCATTCTTAGCATTTCAGTTGCATCCAAAATACATAAAGCTGGTACTATCTCTCTAGTCGTACATCAGAAAAACACGCTTTGCTGAACAGCTTTGACAGATTTAACTTTTCTGTGCATACTCGAATGAGGGTTCAGCCTGTGTTCAGTAGGTGAATTAGTATTAGTGTTAACCATGCAGTTTAAAGAGCTGTAGACAGATTCTTAGTTCCTTTTGAACTTCTCTCTCACAAAACAGCAGCTCAGTATTTTATGGGGAAAACAGATGTGATTTTACCTTTGTAGCAATCTTGGCATCTGTGCTTAAGTAAGCATGTAAGACTTGTGGCTTTTTACTTTGTAGTTGAGTGCTGTGATACATTTTACCTTTTAATGCCTTTTGTTTCCATTTAGTAGCTTTTACCAAGTAATTGATGAAATGGATTTGTCAGTTTGAGGTCAATGGGAAGTTCTCTGCTTAATACAAAAGTAGGTAAACCGCTTTTTAAATATATCTTTTCAGTGACAGACACAATGAAGCAACATGAAACTGCGTTTAACAAACATTACAGACTGTGGAATTAGGTTGGCAACACAGAAAGCCTGTCCTTTCCTCACATTACAATTTGGCAGTGTGTTTTTTTGACATCGTTAGTGCTGTATCAGCAGCCGTTTTCTACACCAGTATTTAGATTTTTCAGGACCTAGGTGCAGTTTCTCACATCAAAACTGATGCCTGGCCTAACCTTGCTTTAATGAAATCCATTTTCTGTCTCCTGTCAGCTGCAGTCTCTTTGTGTAATTAAAGCCCCCGCTGAAGTCATAAGGTAGGTTAATGAAAAAGTTGCAGTCCCAAAACTTTCACTGTAAAGAACACAAATGTACAGTAGTTAAAATAGTGCTGTGAACACTGGCCTCATTTGTGTCACTTCAGAGAAAGCGCCCAGCCATCGGTGCGCATGTAGACCTTCAAGAAGGTGCAAAACTGCGCAGTCCTTTCCCCAGACTGAGTGTTACACCAGTACTTGCTCCCTCATTCACCAAAATCCTGCTTTGTGTGGCTGAAGGAGTTTTTCTCTACAGGGGCGCTCACTTGCATCAAATGCAAATAAATCTGCACAGACCCGTTCTCTGGCTGCTGTCACATGCTCTCATAGCACAGATGGTCTGTCTGTGTAGCTGGTGAGAGGATCAGTTTTAGGTACATTTGACTGGGAACAGTCTAGAAGAGGCTTTTGTTTAAGGTCTGTGTTTTGGCTACTGGGTTTTTGAAGGTGGCACTGTGTGTAGCATCAGGGCTCTGGTCTCAAGGTGGTGTTGGTATTCTCGGAGGACCAGAGAAAAGCTGTGAATTGGGCTTCACACAAGCTCTAGACTTGCCCTGACCAAGCAAGTTGAGTGCATTGTATAAACCAAAGCCAGTATACAAATAAGAGATTTTCCAAACTGTGGAAGGAGAATACTTCATTAGACAGTATCTAACTCATACTGAGTAGTTCACAGTCTGTTAGAAAAGGTGTTTCATGCCTTCTCCAGAATAAGAGGAGAGGATTAGCTGGAACTACAAGTGAAAGTTACTGTGATGTAGAAAAAAGGTGTTTGTTACTGCTCAGTAAAACTGATCATTCTAGCTTGTTAGAAAAAAATCAGAGATTTATTTCAGTGTTAATCTCCGCCAGTATTTTGCTTTGTGTAGAAGCTGTTACTGCCGTGGCAATTCCAACAAATCAGAACTTCAGCTTCATAATTTCATACTGCTTTGCTGGATAAATCCAGCTGAAAAGTTGGACATGACAACACGCAGAATTTTGAGGAATTTTATTAGAGTACTAACATTGGTAGGTAAAAAAACTAGTATGAAATATTACCACTAGCAATGCTAGCGGTAATACATGAAGTAAACAGTCTACTTCAGGGGTCCTCAAACTTTTTAAACAGGGGGCCGGTTCACTGTCCCTCAGACACTGTCGGGGGCTGGACTATAGTTTGGGAAAAAATGAACGAATTCCTATGCACACTGCACATACTTTATTTGTAGTAGTGCACAAAAAACAGGAAAAAGAATGCCGTATCCGGCCTGCGGGCTGTAGTTTGAGGACCCCTGGTCTACTTCATCTTTTTTTACAAAATGTAAACAATTACTCCTGCAGCTAATATTAATTAGTATTACCTTACACATTTGCATATTTTCTACTTTTTTTAACCCTATCTTCCATGGCACTGCAAATTGGGTATTAATTGTTAAAACTATAGCACAAAACAGACAAAATGCTGAATCAAGGCAACTTCAACACCAACTGCTGTGGAACAATCATGTTTTGTTTACACCTAACATTGATTGTATTTACATTTTAACTGAGCAGTGATTCAATTAACAAACATGGTGATTATCCAAAATATACACAGTATATATATCCCCTATCAAGTCTGGGAGGAAAAGGCCATCCCCATGTACTCAGAAATCCAGGCAGCTGGATGCAGTCTTACGAAGATGCTCTCTTCTGTTCAGAAAAGGGAGATTCATAGGCTTCCATTGGTGGGCAGGTACAAACCAGATGTTGATCTCCATATATGTCATCAATGCGAGCAATTGTGGGCCAAAACTTGCTTTCAGGCTTCACAAATGGCTAAGTACAGGAGGAAAAAAAAACCCCTTATTTTAATTTCTCTATCAAGCAAATTATATAATTGTAATAGACATTAGAAGTTTTAGGAATGACAAATGCTGGAAAAGTGGAATTTGTGAAGGGAAGTCATACTTAAAATCTATTTGCAGTCCCTGAAAGTTAACAAGCATGCCTAATAAGAGTTGGCGGTCAAAAGCCATTTAGATTTTGAAGAAGTGCAAGCATGTCATCTAACAAATGCTCGCAAGGAAGCAGTTGTCATGGCATAAAAGAAAACTATGACTCTCTGAAAAACTAGCTTACAGATAGGAACCAAGGAAAAGTGGAGGACACTACCCAGACCTGTGCTGTTCAATATAGTTCTAACGTCAGATAAAAAAAGTGGCAAACTTTACAGGTGCAGTTAAATTCTTCCTCTTTGAACCACTGTATAGCAATAAAATAGATGCAATTCAGTTATAGGTGAGTAAAGTTAGTTACACATACATTTAGCTGTTAAAGACCATGGAAACAATTTTATGTAGTGCAGAAAGCACGTTTATATATTACCATTATTTACTCACCAGTGGGAATGCTGCCACTTCTCTGGAATAAGGACGATCCCACTTGGACGAAGTGACACAGCTCAGAGTATGTGGTGACATCTACAAGAAAAACACGTTTAGAACGTCAGCTTACTGAATTCAGCTGAATGCATCAGTGTGAACCCTCCTTCAATTTCACACTATGACACATAAATAATTTCTGTCCAGAAAGTCTCTTGACAATACCATTTATCTAGGGAAAAAAAAGGCAGATTTAAAACAGGAAGCAAGTCAGCACCTGGATTTTTTTCGGTGTGCCTGAAGATACTACCCAAGGTTTGAATATGCTTCCAACTTTTCACTAAATCCCCTAGGTATTTAAAAAGTCACTACAGCATTACAAGAGTTGAACAGAACTTGAGCCTATAGCAATTTTGGTGCAGCAGTTGCTAAAACAATTCATTCAATCTTTATTTGCCTGTTAGTTTTAAGGTCATTCCACTTACTTTCTTCAGCCAGATAAAGAAGCATCTCTTTATTAACTTCAGATGGCCGTGAAAATTATAGCTCACACGCCTGTGTACATAACTTTCTTTGCTCTCTTTGCAAAGGCCAGACTTCTGATTTGGAAAGTCAAAATTCAAATTTTGAAAAAATGTAAGGTTTATAAAAAATTTTTTAAGAAGTTCATGTGTTCTGTGTTGCATACACATATTTTTGAGAGTACTAAAAGATGAGGAAGGAGGCTCATGTGGTCTCAAGTTTCAAGGGCTGAGCTAATGCTGGTAATTTTCTCTACATGCTATCTTACCTTTAGTGGGTTAATTTGGGGGTCCATCCTGCCCTCTTCTATTTCAGCAATTTCCTGCCGAATATTGATCATTGCATCACAGAATCTGTCCAGCTCTGCCTTGTCTTCAGACTCTGTTGGTTCAATCATAAGTGTCCCTGCCACTGGCCAGGACATAGTTGGAGCATGAAAACCTGATAAAGAAGAAATCAGTCACTGAGAATAGGTTATGGGTTAATATATGCATTAGCTAGCAATTGATTCACAAATTCAGCCCTTTCTGTAATCTTTACAGGACTCAACTCATTGGTAGTGTTGGCAG
>VZZY01006353.1:29965-190810 GCA_013400335.1 Eurystomus gularis | reverse complement strand
GGAGAACGCGAAACGTTTCAGCATATTGAAAATATTAATGTTGGCTTGTAGGAATTAATGTAATGGGCTATAGTTATTAACAACTTATAAAGGCTTAAATCAATACAAATTAATTTAATTATGATTTCTAATTGCATTATGCATGATCAATTTGAAACACTACATTAAAGATAATTAGAGCAGGGTGCTAGTCACTAATCACTTCCCTAACAGCTTAATGAAAAGGAATGCCTTGTGTTACCTATGGGGTGGACCCGTGAAATAATACAAATGCTTGTTTTCCAACTGAAAATAATCGTACCATTAAACAGGCATTTTAATTACTTTATTGTAAACACAAACCAGGTTTGGACTTTTTACGTGGCCTTGCTTAGATTTTATTGGTGTTGATTGAAGTGCTGATGTATTATCAGTCCCTCTATTGATAACCCGAGGGAAGACTAACTTTTATGTAAAAGTATCATGCTGTCCTCAGAAGCCAGTGCCAAGAGGTCACAGGAGATGGAGGTCCTAGCTTAGCATAATGGGTTTAACATTTCCATGACATCATCAGGGAATCTGAAAAGGAGACTAAGGATAATCAGAGTGGTCATTCAGAAGCAGAGTAAATATTTTATGAGGATATATAGAAGACAGGAAAGAAGGTGGTCAGAAAGGTGAATCTCTACTTCTTCATGCTCTGTGAAGAAGGTTTTTCACTTGGGACCAATTTTGATTGAAAACTTGTGTATTGTTAATACAAAAAAGGGCAGAGCATGACCCTTGCAGGGGTGACTCCCAATTTGTTTTCAGCGGTGATCTAAATACATTTGTATTCATTGTCACCCTTATGGGCTACAGATTATTTCTCTCTTACTTTTCTGGTGTAAATACATTCTTACTCGATTCTTCATTCCCCGTGCATATTGCCACTTACTCAATAATCTGTTCCTACTTTAATAAAAGAAAGTTCATTTATTGTTAAAATTAGAAGCAAACAACATGAACAAATGCCTTGTTAATGGATGTTGTGAGGCAAAGTAATTGAAAATGCTTTCCCTGTGATTAGCTTTATTTTCATATCTTTGCCTAATAACCAAAGCAATGCTTGCAGCCTATATCTTGGTTAGACTCATTATATAATTCATAGTTTTCAGACAAGTAGTGTGTAGTTAGGGAAACTGAGATTTGAGGAGAACAGTAACAAACAGTAGCGTATAATACCCACATTTGTCAGAATAAGACCTGTTTGAAGAATTCTCCTTCTATTAAGGCCTGATCTAGACCAAGAAGTTTTGGGACTCCTGAGGATAGCCGTATCTGAATAAAAAGGAGGAATGAAGGATAGAGCCTAAAGCTCACCCAAGGAGTATAGCTCTTTAAATCTAAGTTATTAGAAACATACTGATTTTACTACTGAACTATGAGAATGGATGACTATGGATGAAATAATTCCGGGGACATGAATTTGCTCTTTTTAAAAAGACTCCTGTTTAAAAGTGCACGGTAGAATAGTTACTTTCCCTCTCTGTCCTGCAGAGAGAAGGTAGATGCAGAAATAAGCTTACTTTGCATAACAATTTTTAAGTATTCCAGTGAAGTGGGACAAATTGCAGGATCAGCCTGGTCACTCTCTCTGTTGTTCACAGCATGAAATGATGTGGCCTCATACTGCCAAGATCCAGTGACAAGATCTGAAAGCAATTCATGGCAAGGTTTTAAAGTGAAGGTACTCCAACCCCAAACTTGCTGTTTTGCTTAAGTTAAAATCTTCCACAGAAGCTCCCAGCTCCTGCAAGTGAAGTTCTAATATATAGCAGTAAGTATATATGGAGTCTAACACCTTGAAGGTAGGATGGGATATCAACACAGCTTAGAACACCCAGGTGACAAATGCCTTATAAATTCCAGTGGAGACAAACTCTTGTATCTCCCATGTCACTTCAGCTATGGCAACTATTCCAGCTGCTGTGACTTTCCCGCCATGTTGGTCCATTATTGTACCCTGACCTCTGCCCTAAACAAAATGATTTCCACGACTATTGTTCAGTCACTTGTCAGGAGTGAGGAGTCTCCCAGCATGACTCTTCCACAGCCAAAGAGCTCACAAGGAGAAAAACAGGTCACCGGATCTCATAGATTGGCTCAAGGACTAAAGCCTGTATGTAAACTCATCTTGTGATATGCCTTAATTTTCTCTGCCATGAATAAATACTGCACCAGCCTATGTTTTTAATCCTGCACCAGAGTTCGGGAAGTCTTACCTGCAAAAAGGTGCAAGTAGGGTATTATCTAATGCAACCGCTTTTGAGAATATTGATTTTCTTTTTTTTTTTTTTTTAAGTACAAGCACAAAGAAAATCCTTGCTTGTGCAGGGGACCCTTGGCTATAAAAGCCTCACCTGTACACTGTTTGAGTGGTTAGATTGAGAACCACATGGAGTCTATGCTTGTGCTGTTCTTTCATATAGCAATTGATTTCAGATAGCGCTGTGAACCAAGGATGGAGCATGAGCGCTGTTCATACGCCAGAGAAAGGAATGAAAATAGTTACTTAAGATACAGTGACAACTGAAGCATGTAGCTTTGTAGCTATGGAACTATCCCACAGTCCTCTCTCTAAACTAAATCCAGTCAGTGGTAAAACAAACACCTTTGCGGTTCAAACACATCTTTCCATCCTTTTGGGGGCCCTCTGAATGATTGGCACGTTTGCAATTGTGGCAATTCACCAGAGTCTTAGGATCCATTTTGGTAAATTTTGGCCCATTTTTTTTTGTTGAATATAAAAATTATTTTTCTCCTCACGTAAAAGTAAATAGAAGGAAAATTTTAACTCATTTAAATAGTTGTTTGGCTTTTTAAAATTACATTTGCTTCCTGACATCTCAAGGCTCTCCCTTTTCTGGTTGAACTACTTTGGCATAATCCACTGACAGCTGCAGGAAAATATGTTATCAGAAACTTTAACAGAGTCTTGGCTTTTTAAAGCTTCAAAACGAAACCTGAAAGCTTTGGTTTTCAGTAATAGAACTAAGCACATTTTGATCAGCGGCTATTTTATTGCTGTGCAGGTAGGATAATTGTGTCTGACCAGGTAGTCATTGTGATCTTGGTAGAGAGCTGCTACACTTGGTGTGAGTATGTTGGGTTGCAATGCTGTATTTCTTTTTAAAAATTAAACTGCTCAAAGACTGTTCCACAATATCAGCTAATTGAACATCGGGTATCATGAGTTTTTTAAAACACACAGGGTTGTGCTAGAGAACTTTTAAAGTAATATGAAGCAAGGGAAGGTCTTTTCAGCATCCATGGAAGACTGAAGAGGATGATGCTCTTAGCATGTAATTAAATATTAATAGTGGGGAGAGGTTGGATTTATTTTTATTCTCTAAAACATTGTTAATAGATCTCAGTCTGGCATTGAAAACATTAGGCTCATTGCATTGCGTCTCACCTATTTAACCCTATTTGTGTGTTTAAGTAAACACATCTTAAGGTCTTTTTGTGATCATGATTGGTGACGAAAACAATCTGTATGTTGAATCAGTGCCTGGCTCAGGAGAGAAGCATATTCTGGTTCAAATTCATCTCATCACAGACTGAGTAAATCAGCCACCAACTATTCTGTCTGTATGTGAACTGAATATGGTTTAGTTGTCCAAAATAAGAGACAAGATTATGGATCTTATACTCTTCCACAAAAATATGTAGAAACATAAAAAAAATAAATTGGATTAGGAAACAGATGAATATAATGACCTTCCTTACTCTCAATCAAATGCTGCCAGCTAAGTGTTTGAGTCTGAAAAATTGCACTAATGAAGCTATTTGAAGGCTTTTGTGGACAACTGCTTCCTCTTTGAAGATTAAATGAATGATGTTGATGTGATTAATCTTAGTACAGGGAGTGATGCGGCAGCCAGAAAATACCTTGGTGATTTTCATAATTAAACTGAATCAACATTTCAAAGAAATGCCAGTGTTATCACTTGTATATTAGAATTACATTCATTAGACAGAAGAAACAAATAATTTGAGCAAACAAGATTTTCCTTTTGGTGTACTGAGACTTCTGTCATGTCTCAGAGTATCTTACTATAAATCATCATTACTGTTTAATTTTATCCTTGCTTTTTCAGTTTCTTTTCTCTGTTTATTTTTCCTTAACTATCCTAATGATTCATGGTTCCTTGTTTCCTGATTACTTATTTCAGTATTAAATAGCCTTTCCCAGTTTTCCAGTTTAAATTGCCTGCCCAGTGTGGGATTTCAAACCTGTCACTGAAAAATTATATGAAGAGTCACTGGTTTATGTGGATAGTGGAGTCAGGCATTCCAATGATCTCTAGTTTGACAAAGGCTCATTTATAAAGGACAGGACAAGCCACAGGACATATGAGAGATGGGAGTGACAACAGTCTTCCGCATAAGACTGAGAATACAAATAGTAGTTCACAGTGATCTCTGGAAATAGCAGTTTGGGTCAGATTCTGCATGTTTAACTCATTTCCTGAGAGTCTTACAGATTTCAGTAGGACTGCCCAAAGTAATAAGCCTTAGCAGTTGCTAAAGCAGCAGAATCTGGATTCACATAATTGAGCAACCCTAAGTGGTCTTTAATAGCGCATATTTAGAATCGTTGAATGATATATGTGCACTATTTTGTAACAGCTTGAAGTACTGAATGTTTCCAAACATACATGCTTAAACACATATACAGGCACACGTGTGCACATGTATACTTATAGACCATAAACTTGCTGACCTGCCAAACAGTTTTGATAGAGTAGAAACAAAAAACATCAGAAAAACACAGTTCGCTGCTTCTTTAATGCAAATGAAAGTGAAGGTGCAGGGTTAACGATGGATGCATCAATACAAATTCACTGTATTACTCTCTCTATCACCATTTCAGATTATTTGAAAGGTTTCTCTGTGACTTTTGGTAACCCTGATATTTACAGTGTTCTTCTAGTCATCACACAATCTTTCCTTTCACAGTTGCTTAATAGAAAAGAAGAAATGAATTCTTTAGCGTAGTGGATAAAACCCTGGCTTTTCACCTTGAGGACCTCAATTTTAGTTCATTCCATAATCTGAAGTGAAATGAGGCTGGTGGTCTCCACACAGTCACTAATATGCAATAATCAACACCACCAAGCTGAAGTTTTCCTCCATATTTAGTTTAAAAGCAGCACATGGACTTGGAATGCTCACTCATCCCAAGGAAAATGTTTCTGTGGTACGAACTAGATACAACATAAAGAAAACCCTCACCCTGTCTAATCTTCAATACCTTCACCTAACTTTGTTTTTCCATGTAGCTTACCCCATTTACCTCAGCTCATTCCTTCTATCCAGCCTCTCACTTCTTTACAGAGAAAACATTGAATTTACTGTCATCCCATATATCCTTTCGTCTAGAACTTTTACAGTTCTTCTTTATCCTGTGCTGTGTCCCTTAGGTTGGGCACTACTCTGCACAGTGCTTTGTATATGACTCGGTAAGTGTTTCTTACTATCAGAATAAATGTGATTACTGCCACTACCTAGGCATCTGAAGGTGGAAGGCTTCAAGGTACATGCTGTAATTAATGTCCAAAATGTGAATCTGGTGGAATTCAAGTGCTGACTGATTTCGTATGCACATCTGGCATGCTGGGGGACATCTCTGTACTTATGACTCAGCACAGGGTGAACACTGTGACCAAAGAAAACGGCCAGTGAGACATAGGTTCATCTTACCTACCTTTAACTGTGAAAGAGACAAGCTGCCTAGTTTAAGCTAACAGACTTCTGCTGTTGTTCATGAATGCAGAGGGAGGTATTTCTGAATGGAGATTTCTTCCATCTGAAGACATCCGACTGAGGTAGCTGAGCTGAATAGCTCTCTGGAGGAGCCTCTCCTTTCCATTGGCTTTGGGTTAGACAGAAAGCCTCTGCTAGTTGACAAACCTTGGAGAGCTATACATCCTCACCTCATCCTTTATGGCCCAGGTCTACGTGACTTTCAGGTATGTCTCAAAAGAGCTTGGGAATATAGGCAGTATGTTCATTCAGGAATTTCTTTTGGATTTTATAGTCACAGCAGATTGGTAGGTTGGGCTGGATGTGCTAGAAATTTTCATTGCTTTATCAGAGATCCAGCTTGATTTCTTTGCCTTGAAGAGGAGGGGAAGGAAGAGGGGAAGGAGGAAAGAAAAGGTGGATAAAAAGAGGAAGTGTCCTGTTTCCCCTGCAGTCAATAGCAAAATGTATTTTGTAATACTATATCTTTAGCTGTTTTAAAATTTTGTTACTTACATCTGCTCTTAAATTACTCCGGTGGGTATCCCTCATGTTATTTCAAATATTTTAAATACAGTTTGCCTTCCCTTCCTCTTCCTCTTCTCACTGCAGAACTTGACTTAAGGCTACATGAAGGCAGTAGAAGGCCTAGGTAAGATCAAGGGCCAAGTGTTATGTTGTGTGCACACTGCCTGTGTGAGGACACTGGTCCTGGTCAGGATGGTGCTATATCATTAAGCTTGGGAGTTAGAGGAGATTTCCTGGCATGAATGCATTTGAGAGAGTAAAAACAGGGGAGATAGTTAGCCAGGATAGGTAGCTCTCAGAGATGCAGTGAGGAATTAACAACAGACAGCGGGTGTGAGGGCAGTATTACACTAGCTACACAGATATAATCAATTCCTTTTGTGTAGATACGGTTATACGGATATCTTCTGTTAGACTAGAACAATTAAGCAGGGTAGGATTCCCTTCAGCTGGCTTTAGACATTCAAAAAGTAAGCACTGAACCTGAACCGGTTGTTCAAGGTCTCTCTGGAGTCAGTGTAAAGGGATCAACATCTCATGGGAATTCAGTCTACCTTTGAGCAAGTGTCTCATGCAGGATGGATTAATCACTTCTTGGAAGTACCTCTTTCTCTTCATTTTTAGAGGGTTACAGGTAGGGAGAATTAATCCTTTCCCTCCTGTAAAATATTTATGCTATTTCAATAGTCATCTGGCCATAAAAAGTGCAGGCAGGAGTATATTGTACAACACATACCATACTCTGTGCATACACCAATATACATACATGTGCACTGATATGGCTCCAGAAGGCAGAGGCAGTAGAATAGGTTTGTTTGGGAGAGGAACAATACCAAAACAGCTTCAGTGGAGAAAATTTAAAGGCAAAATTTGCCTATTTTGTTGAAGAAGGTTTCCAGTTCAGTAGCCCTGTTACAAGCTGGGCAGCTTACATTTTCAGACTCTTGGGCAACGGACAGATTGGAGAGGGTGGAAGTTATAGGTGAGCATTTATTAATCCCCAACAGACTGCTGTTGAAAACAAGAATTATAATGACTATTGGCTGAATCATACTATTCGAAAAAAAATATTTAATATGTATGGATAGAAAGGACATTAAGAGTTTTAACAACAAAACCAATGAAAATATCTTCAGAAACAAACACTTTTAAAAAGCAACTGAAGTTTCAAAACAGGAACATATTCCTACTCATCACAGTATTTATAAACACTATGCTTTTAAAAACAAGGAAAGGAGTGATAAGGCATATCTTTTAGCTTACCTTGCCCATATAATGAATATTCATATTAAACAAGAAAGGTACAACATATAAAGCTTAACTTTGAACTATTTATTGTTAAAGTTCGTTAATTTATCATGTTTATGTAGAATGTGCATTTTTATTTCTACCTATTTTTAAAGGTATGAGAAAATAGTATGACTTAAAAGATATTATTTTATAACTAGTTTGTGATAAAATATTTATAGTAGTTGTTTATCCATAATAATGTTGTATATTTAACACAAAGACAAAAAAAGTACAACATTGTTGGCTTAAGGTAAAACTATGTGTTTTTATGGTTTACATTTCAGTATTAATACTTAATGAGTATACAGATGATTTTGTTTCCCATTTAAAAGAACTGTCTAGGATAGTTATATTTCAAAATAACTGAAGAACTAGATTTTAAATGTTTAACTGTAAAATGGCTTGTAATGAAATACAGATAGCTTTATTTTTTGTAGGAATGGTCCTTCCTCAGTCATGCTAAGTGGTACTGCTGAAAATGTTGCTATTCCAGACTTTAAAATGCCTTTCACAAGTGGCAATATGGAAGTCTCAGACAGAATAGGGACAGGTGAGTCTGTTCATTGGATCAGGAGACTCAAAGGGCTTGGTTAATTTTCTTACAGAGGTGCCAAGTGTCATTGGAGAGGTGGTAAGGTAACCAAGATATCTGTATTATGTGTTGAACTGGCAGGTACAAAACAGGACCTATATACATACCAAATTACATCTGAGGCTAGGCGTGATATCTTCTGGTATCAGGAACAACATTAGACACTATATTTAGGAAAAGGAGTCCCTTGCTGACCTACTTTAGACATTGATTTTAGGGAGAGGTGACTTGCACCCTTGAAGTTGCCTTTGTCAATGATAAAGGAAATCCAGAGTGACTGGCCTAGTCACAGGCGTTTAAGCTGTATAATTAAAGTTAGGTGAGCTTAATTTTACCTTTGAGACTCAATTCTCAAACCTAATGCCCTAACCTTCATCTCAGCTGCTAGTTTATCCTGGGATGCCCACAAAATATTTAAGTTTCTAACCCCTATTCATTCTTGGAACTTCATTAGGAAGTTGGGTAACTAAATTAGGATTTAGCACATAAATTGATAGATCTCCAGCTCCAAAGCCAACAGTGCACTGATGCCATACCTTCTAAACATGGGGCCTTATTGGCTTACAGGTGTCAAGTATGCCTATTAAAACACAATTGGAGTTGATCCTGCTGTTTTATCTAAAAAACCCTTATCATTAGGATATTTGTTCAAGATTTGGCTTTGTGACCTGCTGCAGCTTGAGATGACTTGAACCTCATCTACTACACCTCAAGGAATATCCTGTTTATTACACTATCAGGTCAGCAGGGATTAAAGATCTTGTGTTCTTTCCTGTTAAAGATGGACAACTGTGTAAAGCTCAGTAGTCACTGGTCAGCGGGAGTGCAAAGAAGTATCAGCATACGTGGGTTACTTTTTGGGAATTCTTCAGAGTCCGGTCTCTTCTTTTGATATTTTTATGAATTGTACCCAATAATTATATAAAATAAAACAGACACACATTTTCCTAAAAATATTGACTAGTTCACTTTCTTAGTTTCCTTCCTTCCAGCAGAGAAGTCTAGCCACCAGGCTTGAGTCACACATAATTTCTTAGGTCTGCCTTCTCTCGTCCCACAAACCTTTGTTGTGAGATGTTAATCCATTGTAACTGATTTCAGCCATCACTGTCACATGGAATCTGCTCTTTCAAGAGGTTATCCTCAGCTAAGTACATGGGATTCTTGCAGCATTTGGTCACCTGAATAGTTTTGTGGACTCTGCTGTCTATATTGGCTGAAGGCAGATTCAATTCTCCACTTGTTGGCTTCAAGTGTTATGTCAGTTATTCTAGTTTATTCAAGATGGGGGCTCTTGAATGTGACGTGGATGCAAAGAGACACCCCCATCTTATGTAAAGATTATACCCATGATCTCCATTCACTTAGACAACCTCCTTACTAGTGTACACATACATACAGACACCTAAGCTTACATTGCTACAGTCTGGTGTTGAATCTTTTACTCAAGGTTTGATTCAGTTGTCCATGCATAAACCCTTAGCACTATCTCAAATACCATAGGTTAATCTGTCTGTGGAGCTTGTGGACGTGACACAGGATCTAAGTGAGACTTTTGTTCCCCTTGAGTGTCAGCTAAAGGGCAGCTGGAGGGCTACCCTGCACTATCTCATACAGCTTTAGATTCCTACTTATAGACAACTGAATTAAGCTCCTAATGCCAATGCCTAGGCTTCAGAGGGAGGCAGTGATATAAGTATATTCTGTGGCTAACATTTCATAACAGCTATCTTTAAGTGAGTCTGGTCCCAGCAGGTAAACTCTCTGGACTGCTCTTTGGTGCCTAGCTCTCTCTACTAATCAATTAGAAAGCCTAAGCACCCAATTTAGGCAGTCTGTGACTGCCTAATTAATGTTCTTAATTTTCCTAACTCCTAAAAAGGAATTAGAGGATGATATACTTCCTTGAGTCTGTGCCCAAGCAGCCAGTGTTTCATTATTAAAATTATCCAAGAGTTTAAAATCTGCTTTTGACAATCTGATAATTGCCTAAATCCTGATCCACTAGGTATGTAACACATGCGTATGCCATCTTTGGATTTTAAGTGATTTTATCCAACGTGTTTATTGTATATGTAATATTATAGGAATAAGTTTAACTCCTGATATACCTTGCAGAGTTCTGTGGCCCTGTAGATGAATGGGAGATGCCAAGTCCTTCAGAATTTCTTGCATAGAAGTAGAATAGAGCATATGCTTTAAGCCGAGTCTGAACTTGGTTTTATTTAAGGTAGGAAATTCTGATTCAGTTAATTCTATTTTGTTAGGGATTTGAAACAGCATCTCTCACCAAAATGTTCTAAGCATCAGGCTAGTAGATTTTCTGGGGTTGGCTGCTCACAGCCTCTCCTTGCAAGATGTGATGTTCCACTTCACAGAGATTGATTAAATATTCATTAAGCTAGTGAAAGAACAAGCTTCTCAGAAGACAGAAAGAGTCTGGTACTTAAGGCAGTCACCTGGGAAAAAGAAAGATCTGGATTCCAGTCACTGCTGTAATGATTACTTAGTATTAAATACATACACTGATTCACGAACTGGAACCCAGCTTCTTCTTTCTCAGGGGGAGGGGGGTTGACTATACTTCTCACTTTCTGTCTATTGCAGTGATTACTTAATTATCCAGGAAAGCTCTGGCTGGGGAGAATGAGCACTCCTCTGGGAGGTGGAGACTGTAGTTCCACGTAGCAAAGAAAACTGGATGTGCATTTCTTAGGCCCTTTACTATTCAAAAGCTAGAAAAGGAAACCCCTTTCATCAGGAAGTAAAGTGTAACTCAGGGCTTTAGGACCATGAACCCCATGTGGAAGAAGGCACCTCTAATCCAAAAGTAAGTTGCAGAGTAAAGAGCAGGTTTAAGGTGTATGCTTAATCTCAACATTTCCTGAAGTGTTTTCTTGCTCAGCATGTCTATGTGGATTCCATCTTTCCTGTACAATTTGTAAGGAAACAGACATCTAACTCAGGACTGCAGATTCTACTATGAAAGTACACCTTTTGATAGATGCTGTAACATTTAACTAACATTCCTTGTAAGTATGTCCTTTCAAGTAATATTCTGAAAAGATATTTTGTGTTGCCTCCAGAACTCCTCTTGAAGCCAGGGTAGATTTTACCATGGATTTAAGAAGGTGGGGAACTGTATGATCAGAGATGTCTTATACACCCCACTTTTCCCATGTGGTTTCAAAAGGAGAAATATTAGAGTATATGTTTTGTTAAATAAATCTCTCCAGGATCATTTGCTTTCTTGATACAAAGCTGAGTAATTTTTTTCTTTTTTTTTTTTTTTTTTTTTTTAACGTGTATGTTTCTATGCTGACAAATACAAAATGGTGTACATTGATGCGAATAAAACGAAATTCTGGTATACCTCATGGAGTTGTGTAGCTCTGATTCAGAAGCATATGACCTTTCAGGGTTTTGCCCCATGGGGTGAATCTAACTCATATACATCAAGTTAAGCCTATGAGCTTGCTGACTCAGGACCTGTATTACCTGTATCTGCTCAAGATGTTAAAAACCTCTGGCTTTAGGAAGTGAGAGAAAGAAAAGCAAAATAAATGTTGATTTTCTTATAGAACACATTGAAAATAATTTTAAAAGACCAAGCAGACAAACCATTTGAATGTCACAATATGAACTAGAGGTAATTTTTACCTGGAAAGATGAATAACTGTTTTTTGTTGCCTCAGAAAGAAGCTGGAAGAAAGGGTTCAGGATAAAGAAGGGACTAGATTTATTTTTGCGTGAAGATAGATCAAAGCAGACATGAAATATTCCTTTTTTCACATTCTGTATTTTCTCCTTTCTTTCTCTCTCTCCTTTCTTCCTACTCTTAATCCTTTACTGTTTCCTTTTCTCTTTGATCCCTTCCCTCTTCCTCTTGTTGTCTCTTCTCTTCCTTAACTCTTTTCCTTTTATCCAACCACAGCCATTCTAGACTCATTTGTACAAAATGAAAATCAAAATAATCCTTAAATGAGGGATTTGGCTGCAAACTCACTCTCAGCCACTTTTTCTTTCCCAATAGTACTAAATATTTATCCAGAAAGCTATGACAGGAAAGCTAGGATTCTCTGTCTCTGAAAACACAGTCTTTGAACTTTTCAGCCAGAGGAAGTTTTCTGTTGGCTATCACTTATGAAAAACATGTTGGCTTTGTTCATTTTTGTTCTTACTCACTAAAGTTCAACAACCTAAAAGAAATATCTAGGCCTTGATCCCTGAATCTACTGGAAGCAAAAAGGAGAAAGAGAGAGGACTAGAAAGGAAAACTATTAGGCTACATTAAGCTAGTGTGTGCTCTTCCAGGCTGAAAGAGAGCAAGATTAACGATGAGATGTGGATAGGATAGGGCAAGAGATACAAAAATTCTCCCTAAAGCCTCTGTACTTCTCTGCTGCTAATGACCTTTTTAGCTTCAACATGCCAGCAGCTTTCTGTGCTACCAGCCTTTCTGAAAAATAAAAGTATATAAGACATTTAAAAGAATTCTAAATTTAACCATGTTAAGAAAAGAGAGAATAAGTGAAGAAATGGGAAACCAGCAAGCAAGCTGGTTCCTTGGTGTGAGTCCGAAGTGCTGAAGGAGACAGCTCACTCTGAGGGGACAGCTGGCACTTTTTTGGCTAGTGTTCCACTCCTGCCCTGGTATCCGAGATTCGTGTTCCAATTAACCCCTAAACCGGGAAGTACTCAGGGTTGCTGCTAGGTCACATTTTAATTAAAATTCAGAAGATTCTTGGAACACATGGGGAAGCTCATCAAAGAATTTTGTTCATAACTATTTTACTATTGTCCTCACTCCTTTTTCCTCCTTAAGCCTTCCTCTCTATCAAGCAATCAAAGACAGGTATCCCACCTGGCAATACAAAGCCTGATCCCCACCACTTGACCTGCCATTGTCCATTTTAAAGGAGCGACTCTAAAGTAATTTATGAATGCCAGACTGTTTTTGTATGTGTGCAGCCAAAACAATTGTATGGAAGAAAAATCCCTCAAGGGCTTTAAAACACCAGAGATACCACTTCTGCTCCTACATTTCTCTTTCATTTTCTGGCAGTCAGCCTACCTGAGATATTCTTTCCAGATTTGAAAGCTGTGACACCATAAGAGATAGAAGTACCAAAAGAAGAGCTACTGATTCTCTGCAGTCTCACTATGACAGAGAGTCAATAAGGACACTTGAGTGTCATCAGGCTAGCGTCAGCAGGCTGTCCTGCTCTGGCATGGAGAGTGGCCAAACAAAGATAATTAGACATTTATTTAGAGATTCATGAGAGACTGTATGCTAATTTCTGTGACATCAATGGCAACCAGTAGGAAAGGGGCAACAAGGGGAAATGTATATCTGAACTGCTTTCTCTTAAAAACTTATTTATCAGAGCTTCAATTAGTAACAAAACCGGGTATTTAGAGCTTTTAAAGAAGAACGGGTATTCTACAGCCCTCTCCATCTGAGGGTATGAATTTATAGGTATGCATGCCCTAATTGTGCCCTTCAGGCCAACTTCAGAAGGAGAGAGGTGAACATGCGCACAGAATATACACCTATGGAGCAGAGGATCTTCTCAGGATGATACTGCAGGCTGAGGTGCACGTAAAACCTGACCATTCCACCCCAGAGAAATGGAGCTAGGGGGAAAAATTAGGAACTACTGTTGTTTTCCACAGTCTTAAGAAAATATAAACCTGTCAATGTAGATCTTTAGTTCCTTTTTTTCTCTCTCTCTCTTTTTTTTTTTCTTTATACTTTCCCTGACCCAAATGCATTTGCACTGGACTTCCAAGATTCAACACATTTGTCTGCTACTTTTTTAGCTAGGAGCCTCCAGAGTTTTTTCTCTGATTCTCCTTTGTTATCAATCACAACAGAAGTCATGTGCAGGTTTAGCTCTGTTGTAGATCATCCCGCTCCCAAGAGCAGCTTTCCTTAACTCTCATTACCACCGTCATCCTGGCACAGCTGGTATTAAGTCCACATCCACTGCATTCAGTGTCAGATTGTTGTCCTGACACCTAACAGGTTGATCAATGTGACATGTTTTAACAAACCAGTGAGTACAGACATGTTTTAATTGCAATTTTTGAGTAGGAGACACTGCCTTGCTTTCATTTCCTGTAATGGGCTTATACCCAAAATAAAATATGCACCAGTTTATACCAAGATTGTAGACACATAATGGACAAAACATATTCATATTACATAGTTTGGGTCTAAGGAACCTCATTCCTGTTAAAATATTTTGGGAATGATGATGGTTCAAGGAAATTGAAACATTTATGTCTTTAGTTAGTTAGGGTGGGATTAGCATATCATGCCTCTTTCAGAGCTAATTGCCTGGCCTCCTTTTACAGGAAACAAACAACAACAAAAATGTGCTTCTGGGAAGTGACTCTCGCTCCTCTGAAAGTAGATGTCTAAATATGTCAGATGAATTGAGCTCTACAAATGTCTAGCGCTCTCCATTGCTTAAATATCTAGACAACTAATTTATATGTAAATGTCGACACATAAGACATCTCAGGCTGGCTGAGAGGAATCTCACCCATATGGAATTCCTTCAGGCACAGATTCAGGAAAGCATCCATTCTAGAAAACCACTTAAATACACATCCAAAATGTATGGAGCTACTTCAGTATTCTTATCAGCTGGACTGTCCTGTACAAAGCTCAGATACCCAGCTTTGTTAACCTTGCACATGCACTGCTGAGACCCTCTAGAACAAATTACTTTTTGAAGAAGATGGTTGGAGTGGTCTAAAATGAAGCAAGGGATTGAGTTAGTCGTCAAGTGGCATGGATGGTCAGCGGCACTCTGACCTATTCTGCTGCTACAGGGATGAATAGGATATTAGTTATACAACACTACAAGACTCATATATTTTTGTTTGGTTTGTGTGGACAAAAAAAAAAAAGGAAACTATATGAAATCTTTAAAATGAAAACAGTTCTATTTGAACAATAAATAAAGAATTTTTGGAAGAAATAGTTTTAGAATAAACTTATTTTTGCTATGGTCCGTTGGATTTTAGTGCATTATTTTCATGGGTGTTTTAAGATTACTTTTAATTTAGTGCATACTTCGCTTATACTGAGCAACAGAAAACAAAGCTTTCAAGAAAACTCTCAAATTAGAAGGAAAATTAATGCAACCAATTCAGTTTATTTTCTCTGTTTCACAAGTGCAGTACCTTCAAAAATATTGAAGTGCTGCTGTATCTCTGATTATATCTATCCCCATGGCTTGGGGAGTACAGTTTATTTGAAGGGACCCATCTTTGCTTGCTCATCACATTGTCCTCTTAATTTTGCTTGTTACTCTTTTATTTTTTTCATTCTCCTCTGACTAACTGGAAATTGATTTCTTTCTGAGTAGGATGGTTATTTCTGTGCTGTTTAGCTAAGTATTTCATTTGATATTTGATTTTAAAAAAATTTTCCTTCTGTTTTTGGTTTGTCTCTACTGTGTAGTGCCATAATGATTCTTGGTAGGCTTCCTATGCATTGATTAATCCAAATAAATAAAATGTCAGTATTTATGGTAAGAAGGAGCACACATACATATATTTCCTGTATATTAGTAATCTGACTCTTTTGTTCTCTTTCTCCCTCTGAATGTAATTACATTACAAAATTGATTTTGATCTTTTCCAATGCAGAGCTCTAGTGAAACAAAAATTTCTACAATTAATGGGAATCCTAATTACTTCTTACAGGTGAGAAACAGTTTATTTTTAAACATTTGGAAGGGACAATTAAATTTTTCTTTCACTTTGCACAGCATGAATATTATGTATCACAAATGTCATAAGATAACGGTTTTTGCCACATGTAATCCAACTAAATAATCATTTCTGACGGTCTGCAAAATGTTTAAAACCATTATTTAGAGGGAAATTTGAGAAAATATTTTCTCATTTCATTTGGGAGGAACTCTATTTTGTTACTCTGAGTATAAAATGGATTTATATGATAAAGAGCAGCAAGACACAAGGTCTTATCAACTGAAGTGAAAAATCTCATTTATCTAATCACACACTCCTATTGTATTTTCATTATACCAAAGTGCAACAGTTCATCTGATGTAAGACTGGCCGAAGGCATATACAAATAAGTGATGAAGAAAGAAATGTTATTCACTTCATTCCCTTGCCAGGCAAGGTTTCAAGATGCCATCATATGCTATGAGAATGGCAAGACCACAGAGACAGCTATATGATGGGTAGAAGTGGATATCTTTATCTCTATGATGACTTACCTCCTGAGGACACTACACAAGCTACTGCCTCATCCAGAATAAATTTTCGGGAAGATTGCATGTTAAATCATAATCAAGACCAAAGAGGCTTCTCAACTGGCTTTTTAAGTAGTTATCTTTGCAGATCCCTACATCAGGACACAATACTTCCTTTGCAGGCATTTATATCATTATTGACATTTCAGACTAATTTGTGACTATTTAGGAACTTCTGCATTAGTACCTTCAGGCTGCTGTCCTTAGTCTTCCAAAATAACCAGCAATAGCTGTGAGTGCAAGCAGTGCTGTCCTTTTCTGCTTCCTTCACTTAGGTTTCTCTGCTGTTAAATATCCAGGAGCACTTGGTGATGATGACTTGACCTGCCAAGATACCTTCTTTGTTGAGTTAAATTATCTGCTTTAACATATAGTTTGTCAAATAACCGCATAAGTCAGAGTCGTGGAGAAAAGGTATGGAGAGAAGAAGGTAAGAAAATAGGAACAAATGTTTATGAGAAAATCACAGTTAAGTGTTTGGAATCAGATATCTAAAGTTCCCTGGGAAAACACAACTGCATTCTTTAGTACTAAAAAAGGTCAATTAATAGAACTAGTTGGAAAATTAAGTTTCCATTTCACAGGAATTTTTGCATTTCAGAATGTGTTAGTGTTTAAAATATGTGAAACGCTGAAATCTCAAATTATTTCCTGTCATAGAAAACCTGAAACACTTTTTATTCAGTAACTTCAAATAATCTTATTACAAATAATTACTTTGATAAAGCCCAAATGTTTTATTTATAAAAAGCATAATATTATCATCTGAAATAAGTAAAACAATATTCAAAACTCCATTTTGGTTTTGATCTATGCAGAATCTTCTCCTGGATTGCAAAAGAATTTTTCTAATGAAATAACTCAGAGCAGTTCCCTCAGAAGTGTTTAGATCACTTCTTAACTGCCACTGTGTATACAGCAATCGAATGAGGAAAGTGTGCTTCCTAGATACAATAACATGCATCCACAACTTCAATTATGAATTGCATGTTTCAGATAGCCCTCCATGGCACTACTCACAATCCAGCAGAGCTAGCAATATAAATCACAGGGCATAATGTAATGGAAAGGCAACTGGATAGGAAAACATCCTGCAATTTTAGCAAACAGCATGTGCACTGCTTTGGGTGTTCAGTAAATGCTGATTAGCTTCTACACAAGCTGCAGAAGCCTACTGAGTTTGACATGACATTTCCCCATACCCATGAGTGTTGTTTCAGAGGACTTTGGTGACAAGCAATAACCAACCTTAGCTCTCATATTATGTACTGATGTGGATTTGGCCTGTTGACCATTAGTCTAATGAGCGCTTCTTAGATTTGGGTTAAGTAGTGAATCTCTGTGGATGGCCCACAGAGGAGGGCATAGGAGGATTCTCTATTCTCCATTTCTCTTTTCCTCCTAAACATTTTCTCAAATTCTCATGTTAGATTAAATGCTGAACTTGCTAGGCACTCAGGAAACGAACCGCTATCATAAAAAAGAAAGAGACAGGCTGTTAATGAAAGCCACCAAAGGAACTGCACCTTCATGCAGTTACTGGGATGAGCCTTTAGGGGACACAATTGCTGACTGTGTTCTCAATGTGATATCCTCTACTGGCATTCAATAAGAAAAATTGAAAGGGTGTTTTAATAAATTTCAGTGCAAAGATTTTACTTTTCCAAGGGCCTCTAGACTTCCCCTCCCAGGCTGAAATAGCAAGCGACAAGGAGTTTCCAGCTGAAACCTTTGCATACAAGGTGACACAGCTTCAGAAAAGCGAGGTCATGCTGCCTGGTAGTCAGAGGATTGTGGTACACTCCTAGAAGCTGTGGATTGAAATTCTTCTAAGCAAGAGAGGGACTGAATCTCAGACTTGCACAATATGGGTAACCACTTTACCAATAGTAACCATTACTTATTTTTCCGTCTGTACTTTGTCAGGGGCCTAATCTTTTAATTACGTTTGAGGCATGAAATGGATACTGCAGAGCAGTGGGGCACTTCTGGAATAGGAAAGAGAAGGAAGTTAGTGTTCTCGGGCAAGCTTGAATGCTAGAAATTGGGAATATGATGGGTGGGAAGGGCTTTCAGGATCAACCAGATTTTAAACAGATCCTAAAGAAATAACTTTTGGACTTAAATGCATAAAATAGTAGTTAGACACTTAAGTGTCATCTAAATCCCTTTGTGAATCTCTCCTTTACTCCCCGTACCATTCTTTTATGTTCCCATGTGTCCTTTGTGACTGGATTTAAATACCATTATTCTCTTTATAAATGAGATCACAGTATGCCCACATGTGAGGAGGCTCGCCTGTCTTTTGTCCATAATGTATGTGCTGCTCAGTCACAGTTTGATTTTTTCAATCATGAAACTGTAACCTGGACCACAGATTGCCATCTTGCAAGGTCAGGCAGTCGCAAAGTGCTCTACGATGACCATCAATACTGCTTTCAGTTTCACTCTCTTTAACACTGAAGAAATCAACCATTGGAAAGAAAAAGAAAAGAAAGGGAAAGGAAAAAGTATTGCTGGAATTCATAGGTATGCTCATCCTTTTTTGAATGCCAGTGTTAAAAATGGAATATAAAGTTATTCCTGCTGCAGATCCTGCTTGGAATTATTAGCAAGAGTTTGTGACCAGCTTCAGTCCTTGAGTTATTTCACAAAAATAACTGAAAATCTTCATAGTCGGATTTGAGTAAAGCCAATCCTCAATGGGTACAATCAGCATTGTGTGTTTAATCTGAATATGCTTCAGGTCACTGCTCAGAGTTGTCCTTTTTAAGAATATCAGTTTCCAGTTTCCTTTTCTAGTAGCTATAGAAAATTTCTCCAGTGTCTGGAAACATATGATCTCTTAGGCAGCTTCAAAGTAAATAACGGTTTCTATGTCAGCTACTCTGCCCAATTTACTTCTCCAGTCAACTCTACAATTTTTAATATGAATTTTGTTAATGGTGTTTTGTCTGAAAAGATTATCTTGCTTCCAAAAGCTTTCCAGTTCTATTTTGTTTCACCGTTATTTTCAAACCAGTCATTTGTAGAATGAAATGCACTTTGTAGGATCTGTCTTGACACCCCTTTCTGATAGATTCTTCCTCAAACATGAAATTTCTTATGGAAATGACACTTGGTTTTATGCACTTTCCATTTCTTATCCCTGACACTCAGTGCAACTCATATAAGCCGGCACGTTCTCAATCTGTGATGCCCAACTGAGATTATCATTTTTGTACAACTTGTTAATGTCAGTGTCATTTAGAAGTCTCTGCACTGAGCTCTGAAATAATTCAGATGCAGAGAGAATCCCCAAAATAGACATTTGAAAAGAGTGCCTGCAGACAAAAAATGTTAAACATCTACTATCATGAATCTTTCTATTTAAGGTGATTCTGCTGAACAGAACTGATGCTCCCAGAATGAGAGCAGGGACATTGGCCAGGTCTCTCGGGATGGCTGTGCTAGTTAAGATGACATAATACTTCCAGTGTGTTGTTGGTTCTCAGATCCCGATGCTTTACCTGTGACTACAGAAACCCAGTCTCACCCCTCCCTTCCCATACCCTTTAAAAAGTGTATGTTCATTATGTTAGTTCTTTGGCTTTCTACTTATTGCTCTTGATGTGATGTACTGCCACTTATTCTTTGGCCTTACTCTATCCCACTGGTGCTCTAAAAGCTATCCATTTGTTGTAAAACGGGCTTTACTCTAAGAAAAAAGGAGGCTCTGACTCTGTTTCACTTTACCCTTTTATGATACTCTAGTGGTGAAAAAGCAGAAAAGATCCATAGGATATGGAGTTTGCACTTAGGAGTTCACTCAAGAAAAGGCAACTTAGCTTCAAGTATTTTTCTCTCCTTTTCTTTCTCTTTTTTTTTTTTTTGTACTTTTTCATTGCCCATGTTTAATTGTCCTGGAGAATCTGCTTTTCTAAATTCAGCTTTTTACCTTAAGCTTGAATTGTACATAAAAGCACAACCTGCATTTACTGTGCAGCAAATTCTGAAGAGGGTATAGCAATGTTTGAAGCTGGAGGGTGGTAATTTGACTCCACAGCTGCTTCAAACATCTAAGAGGCATGTATGTTAATGTGTGTACGAAATACCTTACAATTTCATAACTGGTTTCTTGTAAAATGTAAGCTCCTACTTTAGGTATTTCATCACTCAAAATAGTGGGTGTGTGATAGCTGCAGATATTCTCCCACCCCAAATGTGTTTTAGAGTGTTTGTTGACCTGAATGTCTCCTCTGGTAGGTGTGTAGCTTTAGGGTTATACTCAGCACAATTTATGACCATGAAGTATAGACAGTATTAAATAAAAGCATGCTTGAAGAATTGGCTTTTCTATATTTGCAACATATTCAGTTTGCATGTTACGTAGATTATCACAAATCATATTTTGTTAGAATACTGACTAATATTTCTTGAAACAATGTTACGCAAATAAGTCTTGATACTGTCTAATATCAGAAAGCCCCAAACCAACCCTGACATTTCTTGAAGCATGCCTGCATTAGGCAGTCAGATTTAGCTGATTACCACTAATAGCAGCTGTTACTGTGGAGTGATGCAGTACCATGCAGAACAAATACAAGCTTTGGTCCTGGAAAAAATATGCCTATATTAGAGCACTATGGCACTTGAAACAAGAAGTCTTCCTTCTCTGCAGGGCTAATTAGTTTAGTTCAGCATTGTGTTCCTGTGATCAGAGTGTTTCATGTCACACAGCTATCAAGTCTTTTCTTATGTATTGGTCTCTATACTGTAAACATAAGCAGTCAATAACTAGGCTTTTACTTATAAACAAGGTACAGAGTATTAAATCCAAGGAGATTTCCTGACAGGTTCAGCTCACTTTTCGGGTTATCTGTTGCTGGAAGCACCTTTCACTTCAGTTTTTGCTGCTTAGACTGTGTTTCAGTGGCGTGTTGGAGTGTGTTGTAGGCTGAGCTCCCTGCTACTATTAAGTCCTGTTCTTCTTTCTGCTGCTACCTGGACTTTTTACAAGGGCTTGTAGTGATAGGATGAAGGGTAATGGGTTCAAACTGGAAGAGTGTAGATTTAGATTAGATGTAAAGAAGTTCTTCACTATGAGGGTAGTGATACACTGGAACAGGTTGCCCAGGGGCTTTGCAGATTCTCCATCATGACCAGGTTGGATGGGGCCTTGCACAACCTGATCTAGTGACATGTGTCCTTGCCCATGGTAGTGGGGTTGGAACTAGATGGTCTTTAAGGTCCCTTCCAACTTAAACCATTCCATGATTCTATGATAATTCTGCTGCTCACCTTATGTCGGTGCAAACGCACACTGGGTCTTCAGTGAGCTGACTAATCTCATTGACCCTCTGACAACTATCCCACCATAACACAACAATGACATCAACAAGCAGTTAGCTTCTAGTAGGTCACCAAATTGAATCAGTCTGACAAATGCTAGGTTTAGTGAAAGGAAAGAGAAGGAAAGGTAGGAACAGGAAGGTGTGACTGGGAACATCTCCCCCTTTTTGGAGGGATCTGGTAGATGAGACCAATTACATGAGAAGCCATGACCATAGCTGTAAATTAAGTGAATGCCAGGCAAAAAATCTCCATAACTGTGCAAGCCTACACGTGCAAAAGCTGTGGTTCCATGCTATTATTCTCTGTCCTTTGTGCTAGGAAGAGGCAAATTCACTTCAGCAAACCAACCAGTCCTCCTGTAAATCATAGTTCCTGAGTTACTAGTGCATTAAATCAGATCTTCAGATGGCCTATTTACAAGAAAATATATCTAAAAGTCAGGCCTTTCCCCCAGTATTTTTAAATAAATGGATTAAGTTTTCCATAACACATGAGCAACCGGCAAGTAGTGACTGTGAGAGAAATGCTCTCCACCATGGAGAGAAAAGGAAAGGGATGAGATAGACTGAGCAGAAAGTCAGCAGGCTAAGTCTGGAGATGCAACTATGGATAATTTTTGTAATATAAGAAGAACCATAGGAGGGTATTTTTGTGATAAAACCTGAAGATTTGGGGAATTTATCGAAGACTAAAACCCATACAGTAAATCGTGGCCTTGTCTAAAAAGCTGTATTTTTATCTCTGGCTATGAATAACTGTAGTATTTAATGTACATAAATATTTTATGATTAACTTTGGTTAAGAGCTATGCTATCTCTGTTCATATCATAAATTCAAGCTCTGAAGCAATAGCTTGGACAAAACACTAAGGACTCAATTGTGCCTTGAAGGCACGGCGCCACGTTGGGCATAATGCAGAGGTACATCACCTCGGCAGGAGCTCCAGGAGGGGTTGTACCTCAGGCATGCACTCTGCCTCCTGGAGCTCCTGGGGAATGCAGCTAATGTATTCCACTTACATGGGGTGCAGCATGTACTCCACTCCAAATGCAGGCAGCTTTCCTCGCCTCAGAAGATCCACCTGCAGCCTGAGACTCTTCAGCCTTGTGAGCCTGCCTCACTTTCTCTGAAACAACTGTACCAGCAAAGGCCCTAGCAGCATTTTTGAAGGAGCCACCAATGAAGTCCAATGGTTGCCCCTCTTCTGTACTTGGCTTACAGGCATGCCATTTGTGACAACTCTTTAGCAATCCAGTTGGCAGACCGTAGTGGGGAATTCTCACTTTACTCCATCTTTTAGGATGTCTCAAGAGTACATTTGTATACTATTGGGATAGGTTCACCACTCTGTACCTCACGTAAGAACTATCCTGCCTGGCAGAAGGACAGGTGTTTCTTTGCATACAGCTTGAAAGAGAAGATTTTGATGATGTATCTTAAAATTCCTCTGGTCTGCATGGTGTCCCAGGACCTCAGCTCAGGTACAGTACAGAGACTGGTGGAAATGTCACCCACCAAGAAGAGTACAAGGACTATAATGAAGTCTGCTCCTCTCCAGGAAAGCGGTGAGCAGAGAGGTTCATGCTCCACTATTCTGCAGGCCTAAACATACAGTCTCAACATAAGTCCCTGAAAATAGCCTGCAATGTTTATAAACTTAATGTATTTTTTTTTTAAGGGAACAAAAGTTTGTACACGAGGGAGATGCCCATCATTTGTGTAGTACAGTAGGACATTAGCATGTAAGGATGTACGTTTCATAGATAAAATTGGAACTCATTATTTGCTGGCTGTTAAAATGTGCCAAGGATGTCAGACACTCCATTTCTTTGTCTGTTCATAGTGTACTTCCTTTCAGTCCTTGTTCTGTGAGCTCTTCACATACGCATGTATTTTGTGTGGCTGTGAGGGTGATCTGGTTGTCGGTGGGATACTTCAGTGGATTACTGTGGTTATACTAACTTGCCAGGTAAAAGCATAGATAGTTCTTAAATCCATTCTCCCCTAGGCTCTCTATTCTGTTGTTTATTATTGTCATTATTAAAAAGTGATTAATGACTAACTTGAACTATGGTAACAACCTAAGCACATTCCTTTTCCCACTAACCACTGTGGACACGGAGAAGATATTATCTGTTCTTTTTGAGATCATTTTACTCTTTTTAATAATACGGAAAATATCATCGCACTGCCTCTCAGGACTTCTCTAGACTGAACAACCTAATTATGTCAACCTTTTCTTGTAGTCCCCATTTTCTCACACTCTGATCATCTTTGTGCTTTGAACTCCTTTCAGATGTTGCGCTTTTTCACCGAGGTACACTGACCACCATAACACAGCTGAAGTGTTACCAGTCCTGAATATAGTGGATTGATTTGGGCTGTACATAGTCTATCACACTCTTTTTTGTTATTCTAGTCATTATGTCACCTTGTACATGATTTGGTGTTGTAGATAAGGCTGTAGAAAGAATGGCTTTTTTAAGTAGAAGCCTGAGTAACAAGGGAAAGCTCATTGAAAATCTGATGGTGGAATACAACTTTGGGTGAAAGGGACCACAAGTTCATCATACTGAGAACAGGGAGGAGGGAGAACAGCAGAGTAGGCATAATGGACTTCAAAAAAACACTCTTCAACAGCTGAGGAAACTGGTAAGTAGGGCCCCTTGGGAAGATGTTATAAAGGATAAAGGAATTCAGGAGACCTGGCAGTTATTGAAAGAGACTGTATTAAAAGCACAAAGCAAAGCATTTTGATGCAAAGGAGAGCTTGGAAACATAGCAAGAGACAATGTGGTTGAATCATGAACTCTTTAAGGACTAAAGAATAAAAAAAAAAAGGGAGATATATTAAAGTGGAAACAAGGACAGCTGAATAAGGATGTGTGTGGAGGATAATAGCATAAGCATGTAGGGATGAACTCAGGAAGGCTAAAATGCAAAATGACTTACAACTAACAAGGGACATGAAAGGCAACTAGACAAGGTTCTAGAAATACATTAGGGAGAGAAGACAGGGAAAGCAAGAAAAAGTATCGGTTCAGTACTGAAGAAGGAAGGACAGTAAATAACAGAAGGCACAGAGAAAGTACATTACACTTTTTTCCCTATTCTTTTAAATTAACAAAACTAAATTAAAAGAAGTTAGCATAACATGTCAGCAGAGCCTGGTGAAATACACGCTCAAATTCATAGGATGTTAGCTGAAGCAGCAGCTGAGCTATCACTTCTGGGAATTAATGGAAGCTAAGTAAGACTGGAAGACGGGCACTTAGGCTATATCTAAATCGACAAGTAGTGCAGCATGGTAGGAGTAGCTACATTGAGATAGAGTTGATGTGGAAGACCCTAAGCCTGCACAATGCCTTTCTTCAAACTGACTTTTGTTTGGTCCCATGCAGCACACATGGTGGGCTTTTTATGGGTGTTTTGCAGTTTAGTTTAATCCAGAAGGAACTCAGGAAACTCATTGTGAATGAAAGCGTGAGGACCATCAGGAGATTTGCTTCAGAAGGATACCTTTCATTTGAACTGAAATGGTAATGTAGACGTACTCATTTAGAACTAAACTGGGGGGAAATAAATGAGGAAAATACAGACAAGTCTACCCGTCTTCAATAGCAAGCCATTCTAACTTCATTTTTAATTGAAAGAGAGAGAGAAAAATATCAATGTTTGGTGTAATGGTAGGTTATATGTATGTGGCATAATTTAACTTTGGATCAGTCTGAACACTCTCATGGAGGACTTTCATGAGCAAATTGGATAAATAGTTGCATGAAATCACTGTTACACTTGTGTCTGAGGTGGAAAACTTTGCTCAAAATAATTATGAACTGCCCTGTGAGGACATTTCAGAGTAGATCCTGCAGAAGTCTGTACTGAGCAGGATTTGGATTAATGACTTGGATGATGGAAGCGAAACTGGGTTTGTACATTTTGTTCATGACACTAAGCTGAGGACTTCTGTAAATGAGAAGGGAGACAGGATCTAATTGTATTAGATCAGAATTTAAAATGTTCTTGCTATATTAAAAATATAGTTGACCCCAAACTCACATGATGGGGTTGAGTAAGAATCTCCAACAAAAAAGAGCTGAAGAGCACACAAACAGCATGGGGAATATCTAGTCAGGCAGCAGGCACTGCAGAAATAGAACAGGGATGGCAATCAACTCTGGTGAAAAAGAGGCAAATGTCATTCTCAAACGTTTTAACTGGAGTGTCATATATAAGATAAGGACTTAACTATTTTGCATTGCAGGTGAGGCCTCATGGGAAGCCTGTCCTTAGTTTTGGCCTCAACACTTAAACAAAGATGTTGACAAAATGCAAGACTCCAGCTGAGCACAAGAGTGATATGACATTTAGGATACTTAAGAACTAAAGAAAGGTCGAATAAATCAATAAAGTTTAGGTGAAAAAGAGAAGACAAAGGAAACACATGAAAACACGGACATTTCCCAAATTTAAGTTGCCTCTTCACCGTGATCTAACCAGAAAAAACACAGTACAGTGGGAGTAAATGGGAATGTCAGATACTTTATAATACCAATCCTGTAACTGCAGCTTGAATGAAGCTAAATATTTTTTGCTAAGCAAACTAAACAGGAAAAACACGTTTATTTTAGCAAGACAAAAGGTTACAAAAGTACAAAGTTAGAATTAGTTGCCAGCCCTACATGGATGTCTTGGAATACTCTTGGGAATCTCACTTAATGCTAGCAAGCATCTATGTTTGGGCACCTGACCTAAGCCTTCAGAGTTTATGGATTTACTCTTATTTTAAGTGTTAAGGCAAATGGATTAGAGAAAATTATTATTGCATCTGGGTAACAACAGTGATTCTGGTCACGAAATGAAAAGCATCTCAAACAGGCATGTAGAGTAGGTAGTTTACATATGGTCAACCACTATTATTTAGTATATTACTTGTTTGTTCCTGCTACTCTGCAATATCTGCTTCAAACACTTTAGAAGGAGAATCTGTACTCCAAAGCATTTACAGTCAAAATAGAGGTAAAGAAGAAGAACAAAAGCAATAGGTAGCTTTGATGCAATTGTGCATACAAACCATCCGATTCACCTTGGATTTGGGATGTGGCTACTTCAGATTACTTCCCTCAAGTGATCAGTTGGATGCACTGTGTCCTCCATGCTAAGTTTTATTGCCTAATAACACGTTAGCTATGCTTTGTACATTGAGAGCACGTGGTATTCATGTCCTTTTCTGTGTATATTTGGTGGCCATACCTAATTTTCCATAGGTCTCTTGAGCAGAGCACTTATCCTGCTGCTTTTTCTCTCTTTCAGTTCCCCTTTGTTTCCTTGACAGTTTGGCTTGGATCTGGTGTGCCCACTGATTCACCTGCCTGGGTTGCACTTTGCTGTTTAGTTTGCTCCTCTGGAGCTTATTGTTTTTGACAGCAGTGAATTCCCCCCACTGTGAGCAGATCATACCTTCCACTGAGCCCCACCAGCTACATCTGTCTTCCACAGGGCCCTCATCTGCTCATACAGCCAGGAGATGTAAGGAGCTAGACAGTGGTGGCCAGAAATGGAGAAGCAACGGCTTCATTGTTCTCACTCTGAACACCAAAGTGAAGCAAGTAGACCGCTTTGATTATTTCTATTTTCAGTCTGGTCCCATTAAGAGATAAATCCCCTACAGCTGAGACATCCTACTCTGGAGTTACTTATAACCCCTGCACCAAACTGTTTTCATGCCTCAAGAAGTACTACTACACCTACAGCTCTGAGCCGTGGTCCATCACTGTTACCTGAGATACTTACACATTTGGGAGCCCTATGTGCAAAACCCCTTTCAAACACAATTCCAGTACAAGGAGAGGTAAGAAAAAAAAGGTAACAGATGCAATCTTACATACAATCCACTTGGTTCACTGTGGGCACACTTTTATGGGGACAAGGCATTTAGCCCAGAGCACTGCAAAAAGGCAAATTTTAATGTGAGAGTATGTGAAAGAAATGTTGATGAAGCAAGAAACAGGAAGTTTGCTGAGAGTAAATATGGTATATATCCTTATATGTCATACACTAACAAATGGATAAGACAGTAGAAAGGTTCAAAAGGGAACTTCATGATCAAATTGATGTGAAGAAAATTGTGCACTGGTATTTGTATGTACTGAAGAAAAATATGGAAACAGACAATATGGTTAGACTGGACATTAGGAAAAAAATTTTCATGGAAAGAGTAGTCAGATACTGTAATAGACTGCCCAGGGAGGTGATTGATTCACCATTCCTGGATGTGTTTAAGGGTCATTTAGATGTGGTGTTGGGGGATATGGTTTAGGGGAGAACTTTGTAGAGTAGGGTTGATTGTTGGCCTCGATGATCCCAAGGGTCTTTTCCAACCTGAATGATTCTATGATTCTGTATGTGTGAAGGTTACACATCCTATAAGACCTTAAGGAGAATGGAATTTACATGTAATGCCAAAGTTGCCCTCTAATGAAGCTTTAACCCATGCCTACTGTAATATCTTGATCGAAGAAACACAAGTATTTCAGCATGGTGTGCATGCATGCTTTCCTTTTATAGACAGCTTTATAGATTATTTTAAACCACTGTACAAAACTAAATGAACATTTTGTGAAAATGCATTATTATTTTTTAAAACCAGTATGTAGGAGGAAGTAATGAGACATATCGGATCTTATTATCAAGCATATTACTAAACTGGTTGTAAGACTTTATTCATAAATGCCATTTTAAAATTAATTCAGATGAGTATAAACGTCTGTGAAATTACTGTTTTCACTTAGTCTTCTTTGATATTAATAAAAAAGTGTATTAACATGAGAAAAATGGGATAGTTCTCTGAGTAGTAAAAGAAGTTTGGTAATGTACCAACTTTTCAGTAAATTATATTGATAATTAAAAGTCTAGTGTTGCTTACCTTAATGTATTTCTACATATTTTATGTAAGGTTTTGCCAAGAAATCAGCTTCCTATGAAGGAGGAAAAAAAATCTAGCTCTCCAGATTAAAACCTAGTAGTAACATTTCCTCAATGAAATATGTCAGTCATGAAAGTCAGCTTCCACTAATGTGCTCACTGCAACATTATTGGTGGTAATATACTTAATTAGTGAATTTTATATAAGATTTATTTTATTCACAGTAGCTTGATCTGATAAAATCCTTCATTCCAATTCATTTAATAGGTAGATTATAGAAACTACATTAATATTACATCCATGAGCAAAAAGATTACCCTACAGTTAATGATTCCCTTGGGTTCCCCTTTTCTGACAAAGGCTCAGAGCCAAAAAGTTAGAATTTTTTTCCTTCTCTCTGAAATAAAGAAACATTGCTACGTAAGAAATAAGTGTTGTGTTCTTTTTGTAACATCTGCGTTCAGAACTAACGAGAACTGACAAAATTAATCCCTGAAACAAATGCTCTGCTTTGTATTGACAAAGATCCATTTTAGAGTAAAAAAAAAAAGATCCCAAAGGCTGTTGGATACATCTGCCAAATGACTCATAAAACATCTAGAACTGATCAGGGTCAGAGGAAGAATTAATCATCTTAAAGGATGCTGTAAGGAAAGTTTTAAAGCCAATCAGTGATTTTTCTTGGTGTATTATGTGCACACATGAAAGGCTTGATAGCCGCACACTAGCGTTTCAACGGTTTCCACAAGTTGTGGTTCAGAAGATCTTACATTAGTTCACTTTGCTTCTGCTTTTGCTTCACAAGGGCTGGAATTATCACTGTTTAATACCTGTTACTACAACACAATTATCTTGCCATTGTTCTAGCATTTGTGTGGGGCAGGAGAGGGAAAGTTTGGGTCTCTGCCTACTGCAGATCTGGACCAGAAGCTAAACAGGAAAACTGTGAAGATAAAAGGGAGGAGAGATTTGAAAAGTGTGTACTTTATGGTCTTCCAGAAAGCCTTGAGTACACTGTCCAGCCAATATTTCAGGGAGAGAGATAAATGTTGCTAAATGCAATAACATATTTCAGCAGAAAAGAATAACTAAGAACGATACTGATCTTAGGCATTTGCCTGCTTTTAGGGATATCAGTACAAAAGCACACAAGAACTGTGTCATAATAGAAGACAAACTGGCATTTTTGCCATCAGAAGGCAATTCATCCCAGTTTAAGATGGTAGATGAGATGAACTGGTGTCTGCAACTACCCCTCGTCCTTCACTCAATGTCTCTCAGCTTGAACAAAATGTTTAACTTTAAATAGGAAGCAAGAAAACCTGGCCTTGGAGTCTGAAAACAGGTATTTTGTCCAGACAAGAAATACACCTTAAAAATATTTAATGCTCAACCTCTTTGAATTTTGTTTCTTTGCTCTCTAGTTCTTGGATCTGCAAGAGGTACATTTTTATTCTCATGGGCTAGGCATATCTTTGAAACCTGACAGGACCTTGAGGAGCACTACTAGTTAGTCTCTATCAATCACAGTCATGGACTCGATATGAACTTGGCTTGTGCTGACCTGTCCTTCTTTGACATGGCCTGGGGCCATGGGCAGGACCCTCTTCCCACAAATCAGCATGGCACTCTGGCTGAATGTCTGGATGCAAGTTATGCCTTTCCAAGGCCAGAGAGTGGGTCTGCCCTGGTCATAGTTTGTTTTACACATACATTTTCTGAACCACATTTGCTTCCCCCTCACTGGAAAGTAAGCTAAAAGGCGCTTATTCTTTTTCTACAGAAAAGATTAATATTATATTTTTTTTATTTCCTTCTGTTTCATGTTTTAGTTCATTGAATAATAGCAAAAATCCCTATTACTTTATAATAGACTCATAATAAGTGGCTTTTGCAATTGATTAAGTACCTCAGCTTCACTCTTGTGTTAATCAATTGCAGCATATGGTTATTGCTTCATATACCACTCCAGTGGAGTGGATCATTTACCATATAAAAACTTCAGCCCAACCATGTCTGCCATTTTGGTTCTAGACATCAACTTCTTTTATGGTTGTGTTTTCCAGGACTATGGAACAAAAATCATAACGTGTTTTGTGATCATGGGAATACGGAAAACAGGAGTGAAATGCATAGTGACCTACTTCTATGAAAATAATTGGAGCATATCACATATGTTTGTAACATAGAAAGCATATTAATATTTATGAGGAAGTACCTTTACTTTTGAGATAAATTAAAAAAAAAAAAATTGGGGTTTTTTCCTGGACCAGGTCTCTGATTTAAAAGTAAACTATGTTGATTCTAATTAAACTAATTCTAGTTTAGAAAATTGCTTCAGATTAACTGTAATATGCTTAACTGAGAGTATGAGTCTCATCAAATTTCTTCCATAATATCTTGATGAAAAAAAATTTAAAGGAACCTGAAACTATAAAAAATTATATTTTCCATAATTTTTCACTTTAATGTCTTCAAAACCTTAAAAATAGTGATGATTTGAGTTCCATAGTCAAAACATTTCTTTTGTAAAGAAACATGAATCAGAATATAATTTTTAAGCTTAGCCATGTTTATATGCATGAGTGATTATTGCATAAGGAGATTAATAATAAATCACAGAGAGATTTATAAATAAGTTATCCATGGGAAAGTGAGCTAGTGCTGCCAATTTACTCCTTTACTTTGTACACATTGAATTGTCATTAAACTATTTAGTTATAAGCTATTTAGTGTTTAATTCCATATACAGCCATTTTATGAATTTAAGTAATAGATGTGGTGAGCTGCATAGCTACTGCTCACTGGCCTACATGGCAATAGCTTTACTTAGGAGACTCACTGGAGCTATCCACCTGAGCAGACACATATCTATACATATGTGTGTGTGTATCTCCATGCGCTCACTGTCATTCAGATTCTCGCCTTGACTTCAGCTGAAGTTGCGTCAAACCTCAAGTCAGTACCTACATGCTGCTTAAGTTTGCCATTTGCCAGCTACTACTGGAAACTTCATTAGATTTCTACACTGAAAAAAAATAGATTTTTTTCACTATAAATTGAATAGAAGGTGTCCTGATTATGTGGAAAGATGTGGTGAGGTTTACTAAGGTGGTCATATGAGGTCTCTAGCTAAAGACATTATCCATCAACATTAGGTTTAAATCAGAATCATCTTTCTATCTATTTTTGTGAGTGTTTATTGGCCAAGTACTCATTCTGCTCATTTCATTGAAGGTATTTGTTATTAAGGAAGTTGAAGAACAACAACAAAAAAAGAAAAAAAAAGAAAGAAGAAATTGAGAGTTATGTAAATCATACCACACAGCTGTTTTATGATGCTATCAGTTTGAGAAAGGGGGAGAGAGAATACAGGAAGGCTTTTTGAATCTAATCTTACATCTTCCATCTGTTGTAGCATATGACAAGAAGTCAAGCATCTGAACTTTTAGGAGCCATTATGGATCCTTGGCATAGATCTGCCTCTCATCGTACAGCCAGTGTTGATATTTCCACTGATTGCACTGATTGACTGTTGTGTCATATTATCCCTGGCCTTTCTGACTCCCTCACTTCGGGGGATATCAACACTAGTAATCGTCAGGCAGAGCTCAATTGATTATCTTCAGAATTTTCTCTGGCTATTGACCATAATGGAAAAAAATTGTGCCTCTGAATTATTCAGAATGAAAACATACACAGAAGAAATCAATAAGGCACATCTGATATTAAAGACAAATTAAAGCAGGCAGTATAACGTGTCTTGGGGCACCTGCTACATACAAAGAAGAAAGCATTTTAGAGGTAAAGAAGACCATTTTCCTTCTTTCTTTTAGTTCTTTTGCGAGTATTATATTTTAGCTGTCAAAATTAACATCTTTATGAATTAGGACATTAAAGGTTTCTTTTCAACTCATTCTTTGTAAACGTTAGAATTTAACTTCAGACTCTAGCACAGTAATTCCTTCTTTGTATCCCCACAGTCTTTTTAACTTAAACGTAACATGCCATGCTGGAGGGATGAAATTACAGAAAAATGTTCAGGTCAGAAAAATCACATTAACAAATATCTAGAGCTAGGCACTGAGCCTCTGAAGACTTCAAAAGTGTTAGAGATTAAACTAGTGAAGAAAAATGTGCCACTTTCAGAAATATCTAATATATTAGCAGTGGGGAAATGTCTCCTATATCAATCACAGATGCGATTTTTAAAAATCTGTGAAGGAGGGATGGCTCGTTTTTTGAGTGCAGTATAACTGAGGAGGCATGCAGGTGTTTATTCTGAGTTTCTGATCCAAGACAAACTACGTGGAGAATGGTGATGTAGTGGGTGTCATGTAGCATTCCTGGTTTTCCATTGGTAAGATTCGGGATTTGGCATCATTAGAACATGCTCTCATTTCAAATCTGCTATGAACGTGGGAAATTTCTCAGCAAGGACTTCAGAAAGATGTACTGTGTCTATAGTTTGAAGCAATCAAGAGAGCACAACTCAACACTCTTGTGACAACGGGCAGCATCAGTAACCAAGCTGAACATTTCTAGCACTCACTTGGAAATCTATACTGGGATCTGATAACTTTCCCCTTCCCCTCATGGAATAATTTTATTTTTTTTTCAGTATTATTCCACTGTCTTCTTCATAGTAAATTTTCATTTACATGGGATAAAGAGGTGTGACCAAAATCCAGAAAAATACATGAAGAAAATAAAAATGATATAAAAATGTCTTCTAAGGAATCAGACTCCTTTCCTAAAAGTATGAAAGAAGGGTAATCAGTGCTGTAGTAGTTAATGTTCACAGAAAAGAGAATCATATCCAGGTTGATACAACAACCCCCGGGAATGAGAGCATCGAGTTCTCATTGAGTTAGAAGGTCTTTCAAAGAACTTGCACAACTGGAATTTGTTTCTACTCTTTGCTGAAGTTCAGACGGGCTGTTGTTGAAACCTATAAAAATAAATGGGTTTTTATTCAGGCTTTTGGGGGATGGAGTAAAACTTAAAAGGAGCTGAAGCTGTTATGTAGAAGGAAAAACCTGAATGATTTCTGCTATTAGTTTTTCTTTGGCTTGAAAATGGGAATAGGCTTAAGCTGTTAATACCAGTACATTTTTACTGCAAGAGGTAGGATTTCTAAAACTATAAATTATTGAGAGATGCAGATAAAATATTTAAAGCTACTTAATGTGTTAGGTGCCCAAGTTCTCTTGATCTCAATGGAAAATAGGCACCTAAGCTGCTTAGCTGTTTAGAAAAATCATTCTAGTATTCCATCCTCCCATATAAACACTTAAATACACCTGAAAGTCTGGCAAAAAATGTACAGTGAGCGGGGGAGGGACTGTACATCATGGCTGGGATTCTTCCTGTCTGATTTTACACCCTAGACAGAAATTTAGGAGAGTTTTTTAAACAGAAGTCTTTAATTGTCATCAGAGATGTTACAGAGTGTGTGGGACAACTTCCTAAGATTGCCAGATATGATACAGGACAGAAGAAAACTTGTGTCCTCCTGGTATTACAGGTCAAGAGTATGAGGGAGAGTCTGTTTTTTTTCAAAAGGGACCAGATGTGTATGTTCAGGCAACTGACTTTCATGCTGAGGTGTCTAGCCTAACTTAATGTGTATGGCTCTGCTCACGTTTCCAGAGCAGAGAGCGTTTCTCAGGTCTTGAATCTGGCAGAGTATCCATGTGGTGTGGCATCTCCTTGTTGCCAAGGTTTGGCAAGGAAACCTGTGACCAGGAACTGTGGAGGACTACCAAAGGTAAGTCTCAGCATGGTCCAGGACACTCTCCTCAATCTCTTCACTGGCAGGACCTGAGGCAGTCAGCTGAGATTGGTAAAATGTGAGAAGCAGAAGTAAATATGCCCTGGAAAGGTGGATTGGGTTTCACACTTAAATTGCAAAAGTTGAATTCTGCTCTAATCTGGTGCTTATGAAACCACGAATTGTAATAGTGGCTGTTGCTGAACCATAACTAAAACAAAGTTTAGGAGATTTTGTTCCACATGTTCAGAAAAAGGTATTCCATATTGACAGTGTGTGGTTGCTGGTTCCCTCTTCATGTTGCTTGAAATTGCCTTCTTTTCTTATTTCATTATCAGAAATGTAGTTGTGTCATGATATCCTGTGGCCTCCCTGTGAAAAAATGTTTCTAAAATCTATGCTACTATGTTTAATGTACATACACACAAAAATAGATGTCTCTGTTTTCTACTTGATCCATCAATTGAATGAAATTTTTCCATTGTGACTAAACTTTTTGCTCCTGAAATGGAGGAAGAGATATCACATCACACACACTCAACCCAGTGACAGGGAATTACTGAAATTCCCATTCCTGTAAATGAGAATTCTGACTACTGAACCAAGTAAAATATGGCAAATTTTATACTCTATGAAACTAGTGGGAATTGCTTTGCAAATCTTCTGTTGAAACTATTTAAAGCAACTTCACACACTGTTAAATTCTGCTGAAGCTTTTGTGTTGCTCAGGTAGATCCACATTAGCACAGCAAGGATGGATCTTTTACAGAGATCAAAGTCTAGATATTGTCCCCATGATTACTGCCACACTACTGTCTGCGGGAACACCAGTTCCAAGACACAGATTACAGGACTGGTATAAAGGCTTTTTCCATCACAAACCCAGTGCATATGTGTGTGTAAAATGTGCCTGCATTCTCTATATCAAAACTTGCTATTACATATAACACAATTTGATATTTCTTCTTTACACAGATGAAGAGGTTTTTTGTCAATATATTATTTTTATGTGGACATGTGTTCCTCTGTGAAACAGTAAGACAGGAATAAAGCTACAGCAATGTTTACAGAGAATTGCAAGCATTGGAAAAGGAATTAAATGTGAAAGAATAAAAAAAAAGCAATAACATATGTAAGCATGGCCCTGAGTAAAAGAGCTAAGGGACTAAATTCTTGGCTACTTGCAATTCCAATCTGTGCTGTTGTCAGAGCAGAGATGTTGAAGAGGTGCTCTTTGATCTGTGACAGAAGGATGTGAAAACAAAGTTAGAACAGGTCAAAGCAGAAAGAGAATATGGCAGGAGTGATCTCAGTGGTTTTAAAATATTTTCTATGCTGAGTGAGAAACTATCTCAGTTTGCCCCTGACATCTGTTTTAGAGTGACCAATGAGGCCTTGTCAAAACAAACACCAAAAGTCCTTCTGGAAGTAGTTCACTTTGGCTGACAGTATAGATAAGACTATAAGCAAATTTGGTTCCCTCTGTCCTACACAGTCTTCCAACACTAGTGCAATTGGCTTTACATCCTCAGGCAACTCAAGCCCTATCTAAAGTATGTGACAGATACTTCCACATCATGATATGAAAACACCACCTTGCTGGACTGAGACATATTGTTTTGGACAACCTGAGCTGAAAAAAATCCCAAAGTGTAATTATTATATTCCATAGTCACAAGGGCAGCACATGGAGCCCAAACAACTGCAGGACCAAATGTCATGCACTGTGAAGGTGGTCTGTTGCCCTTAAGGGATTTATTCCTTAGCACAACTGATGCAAGCCATTTTGTACCACAGAAGGGACAGGATGATGCTCAGGAGTGGCTATAGTGAGCAATGTATGTGTAGCATATGTTGTCTACATTCTTGCAGAGGAGGTGGAGAGAACCACTCAAGTCTTGATAATACTGTACAACACATCTGTCTCGTGCCCAAACCCCAATGTTTCATATATTCCTCTACCTGTTTTGCCTTTATTATCTGGCCAATACCTTTCCCCATGTATTCATGGGGTTTAAATCCCATGTGAAAGTCCTGGGAATCTTCATATCCTGTTTCTCAAGTAAGCATTACCTTATGCACTGTAAAAAGAGTCAACATATTCTGTTTCCTTCAGAATAAAAACCTAACTCTAACTGGAAACCTATACTAGGAGCTGGCTTCAGGATTATAAATGCCGTATAAATGTGTGTTTCCCTTCCCTGTCCTGCTGGATAAGCAGTAAGATCGCTAGAGGTTTTAATTGCTGTGCTAATCTTATACCCCATTTGTGATCTTAGCCTATAAGTTTGCCATGAAACTATTTTGAATAATGTGAGGCTCATAAATTTTGGACTGCAAAAATAGGTTAAGTGACAGGCTTAGTTTCCATTTTTGTTACATGGCTAAGTTATAGTAAATGAAATACAAACTGTGTGGAGCAGTGTCAGATAATGAACAGCCTTCACCCTATACACTTCTGAAAGCTGAGAGAGGAAGCTCATAGAAGTGCATCCTTTCTTCTGTTCTCCTGAGCAGTCATGGCTGGCAAACTGTCAGAGGCAAAATAGTATTATGTGTAAGTAAAGAAGCCATTTAAAATATTTCTTATAGACCTGTGGAATTGTAAAATCATGAAGTGTGAAAAAAAACCCCAACCCTGGTATAAAAGACCTATGAGATATAGTTGTTGTCTCTGTAAGAGAACATTGTGGAAAATGCTAATGTAAGAAGTACAATTTTTATCTTTTTGATTTAAATATACTCCTTGGCCCTATTTAGCGTATAAAGTGTGTTTAGCCAGTCAGCAAAACAAATAAACAAATGTAAAGTTAAGTAACAATTCTGAAGAAAGCTTCTGCTGAATCCTACCAGCTGCCTCGGCATTGGAAACACTTCCAGGGTATAAAGCATAAGCTTTAATACAATTCCACGTACAGAGACATGCTAAACACCAACAACAGAAGACTGAGTTGCATGTCTTACTGTGTTTTACTAAGTCAAAAGCTCATTCTATTCATGCCAGTGTAAGTCCATTGCTGATGATTTCTGAAGAAGTGATATAAAAACATATTACAAGGAATAGGAGGGGTGGAACATTTTTAAAGTAGGCTATTAAAAATTATTTCAGAACCGATTGTTTGAAATGCTTTGAAAATGCGTTGGATTGTTGTTGCAGAGATATTTTTCTGTTACATGGGAAGGGATATTGCGTGGCTCCTTTAGTAAGGTACTACAGACATTATCTAGCTACAGAGCAGTAGTAATGATCTACACCAAGGACATAAACTGCATGTTGCAAGCCTAAATGTAAGGTGCTTGAAGATGAAAAGTAAACTCAAGACCTGTATAGTATTTCAATAAAAAATTTCTGATACAGTGTAATGATCTTCACCAATATGATTATTTGTGCTCTGCAAACTCCCTACTATCCTGCCCCTAGGAATGATGCTGTCAATTTTATACAGTTTTATGTTTTCATAAGAAGAACTATATATTAAAAAAATAGGTGCCAGTAAAATAAATCACATTGAAGACATTTTCATCCATGACTTAAAACAGTGTTCTGGGGCAGTTAGGAGATAATCATACTATTTTATCAGGTGATACAGTATTGGTGCCTACAGAAAATTTAAGAAGGGAATTTGTTAATTAAACATGATTATTACTATCTTCAGAAAAGAAACAATACTTTGGGAATATTTCTTTATTATTTACTATTTAGCAGTTAAGAAAAATCCCATTTAATAATATGTAATTGCTAAAAAGTTGTTATCAAGCATAGTAGTTGGAGAAAAAATGAACTAAACTGAGAAAACATAGATGATACTTCTGCCTTTAACAGACAGGAGGAACAGTCCAGAGTGAAGGGAACTTCCTACCCTCAACAGTTACATAGATGTATTGCTAAAATGTCAAAAGTAAAATTGATCCTGGCAAGAAACCAAAGGATGACACAATTGGTTTAGTGATTCTAATTTACAGTTGGTTTAGTGGTTCCGATTTACAGTCTGAATTGGAAATCGTAAAAAGAATTCTAAAAGCACAAAAGCAAAAGTGGTTGTAATAAAAATAAATAAATGAGAAGAAATTTCCTGAATTTGAAATGGTTTAACTTCATAGGCTATCAGTTTTGATTATGACTTTTTCTGAAATTAGAGAAAATGCAGCAAATCTTGTGACTGTTCCTTATTCTTCTTCATTCCAATGTTCTCATGCCTCTGTTTACCAAAATACATCACTGCTAGGTTCCATAATTCCTTTAAAAAAGTTGAGCTAGACAATGTATGTACTAATTCAAAAACATCAGTTTGCAAAAATAATTAGTTTAAAATGAACACTATGCTTATGTGGCTTTTCATGACATCCATCAAAGCTCCATATAAAAGTTTATATTATGAACTAACTATTCTCTGTCCTGTGATTAAAGGGCACATGATGACCTCATGAACCACCCTTTAGACTTCCAGTGCTTCTGGCTTTAATATTCTGTGCTAGATTCACAAAGCTCTTCTACAGATGCTAAGCGTTCAATCCTGAAGGCTCCACTTCATCATCAGGTAATTAGTATTTTCATTAACTTGCTTATTGTCAAGGAAAATGAGCCTTGATCATCTAATTTTTCCTCAATGAGTTGAATATTGTAATATATCTATAATTAATGTGTTTTATGCCACAAACGTGTAATGGAGTGGAAATCTGAGCCTGCTCCCAGCAGTCACTGTCAGTAAATGTTTGATGAATAAACAGAGACTTTCTAATGGGAAATGGTGGCGACTTTTATAAGCAGACACAATAAAGACTTTATTAACATACTTAAGAAGCATTCTGGGAAATAGAATTGAATGCATTATTACTGTAGGCTCCTTTTGTGAAAAGTAAATTTTACTGTCCCCATAACAAATGTTTGCTTGTTTGATGTAACTTGTAGTGTCATTCTTTTATGGGGCATCTTTCAGTGTAAATCTGGGAAGCATTTTAAATTCCCTATAGGTCTATGATTTAAAGACAAAAAAAATCCCTCTGAAATTTGTATAAACTAATTGCTTATACACCTGGCTGTAATAGAAAAAGGATAAAAAACAAAACAAAACAAAACAACCAACACCTAGCAGATATCTGAAAAATCAAATTACAGTGAAAATCTTGTTAAAATGAAAATGTAATGTTGGTGTTCAGAAGCTGGGAGTGGAATGGCAGATCATTTGCAACACTGCATCTGCTGTAACTAAGACTAAATATGTCTCTAAAATGTGTCAATGACCAGTTCCAGATGTAATATCAACCTGCTATCATAAAGAGCCAGGAGTGTCTCAGAGCTAGTCAGAAACATATTTAACTTCTTGACTGGTTCCAGAATGGAAGCAAAAATTACACTGGCTCAGTTTTCAGAGATGTGTCATGTACATAGCCTGTGCTACAGTCAGTGATGGCCACAAAGTGTAAAAACATAGCCTTCAGAAAGAAGAATGCCTTTTCCCTTTTAATTTTTATTTATTTATTTAGCTGGTGTGGTGTTTGCCTTCCCAGAACACACTGTATCTGGAGGTGAGCAACTTATCTAAGCAAGAAAGAGACTTGAATCACATCTACTGCTCTTACTCATCTCAGTGTAAATTCTGTGTCCTGATTTGCACGCAATTCAGAAGACTTCTGTGACATTGATGTCATGTGATGGAGAGGGCAGGAATAAAAAGAGTAGAGAGGAAAGGACAGGGAGTCAGAAGCAAAGAGAAGATTCACCTAAAAGTAAATTAGACAGGACAGTGAAAGTAAGCAGGATGGCCTGTGGTTCTTTCTTCTCTCCACAATCCTGTAACGGGAGCTTCAAAAACTCCCTGCTCTGAGCCACCAGCATCAGCCACCAGTACTTTCAGTGAGCAGCTTTGATACCCAAAATCCCTCTTTGACCAACTGACAAGGCACAAGCACAGGCTGGGAAAGTCTCCCACGCTTCCTGCCCGGCTACAAGTGGTCCAGAGAATGTTGGCAGGGTCAGACTCCAGAGCATGCTCCGAGACAGGAGTTGTAGATGTAACCATGGGGAGCTGGCTCTGTTTCACAAGTCTGAATGGGAACTTGTCAGCTATACCCAGTGGAGAGGATTCAGCACACCTAGGATGTGATACATCTGTCCTACTTTAGATGTGTACCTTAAGATTTCTGAATCAAGCTGTAATTAATTATTTTAACTTCCTTGTTTGATTTTGAAGGCAAAAGTTTTAATTTTATGTTCTTTTAAGATATTTTAAATACTATTTTAAAATTTTACATTGTTTAGGAAAAAAAGTGTGATGGGCCACGGACCATTATTAAATAACTTTAATTCCATAAGGAAAGTTGGTGTTTTTGCTTTTTATTCCAGTTTGGTGAAATAAGGGTCAAAATTGTCTTTGGACTATTTTTTTTTAATTTTGAATTTGCTCTGGTAGATATAAAACCAGAAAACTGAAGTTTTGATACAAGTAAATCCCAAGACAGAGTTATTTTATAGATGCCTCTAGAATCCAGGAAAGAATTGCCTATTCTTGTGTGTTTTAACTGACCAAATGTAGATGTCTATTGGGTCTACATTTAAGTTAGCCATTAAACCAAGAGCTATAAATGAAAGGATACTATCCTCTATAGATTTTGATTTATCTCATTTTATTGCAGATGTCTGGAATAAGCCAGATGAATCTCAATCTAAAAATGTGTATTTCTCCTCACCTCTTCACTAACTTTAAGGAGAATCAAAGATGAGTCACTCAGATATTGAAGTTTACTTCGTAGGTACTTAGACTCAACCTAGATAAGTCTCCCTTTGTAACAAACTGGTCAAAACAGGAATCTGACTGTCAACAGTCATTCTCAAGAATAATAATTTAGAATGTCAGACGATGAAGTTATGAGACTGAAGTTGATTTTTTTTTAATGATGGTGTAGGCCAGACATTATTTTGACTTACCACAGCACAAGAATTTACATTGAAGGTGTTCAGCAGGGGTAAGACTGAGAAGGACTTCTGTGGGAAATTTTAAATTTGGCCTACAAGGTTTTTCCAGTGGGCAAGTTCTCCATTTCTCCTCAAAGAGATTTAGTCAAATCAACTTGTGGAAAATAATGTTATAAATATTAAGTATTGTGGCTGAAAGTTGTGTTAATTCCACCTCAACTTAGACACCTGGATGGGGGTCCAAAATGAGGTCTATAGTCACCACAGCTTCATCTGGGAAAGACCAACATCTTCATATCCAGTCCTCTTATGCAGTGTATTTGCCTCAGCTCTTGCTATTTACACCTGGGAGTGAAAATATTCCAAGCTCTGAAGTTTGATAACCATGACCTCTGACAAGCGTAATTTAGCTATAAAGATAAAAAAATAAGTATTACACCGTCTGAAACTCCTAGGTTTAAATTTAATTTTTGGGAGGAGTATGGTTAAGTCAGAATAGCAATTTTTATGTTTTTTTTTTTTTAATTCACTGTCTGTTGCAACTATTCGGATAGATGAGGTTCTTTACAACAGAGAGAAAAAAGAATATCAAAATCTTAAAATAAATACTGCAATAAATAAATATTTAAGATATATTTTAGTGCTTTCTAGTTTCATAAACAAAACCAACTAATTCAAAAAGTGGTCCAATTTTCAGAATCTCAGAGGAAAGCAAGGTATGCACACTTCAAGTGCAAGAAAACAAGTAAAATTTTGTGACATTTCAGTCTTCAAGCCAGTGTGGTGGGTAGAATTTGAATTGTTTTGAAAATATAAGGAGTTTTGGTAGGTTTTTTATGGCAGCCAGGATTATATATGTTTTCTCCCATTCTGGTATGTGGCAGCATCCTGCACAGTATGGGAAATACCTTAGAATTTACTCTGTACTTCCCTTATCTGAAAACGTATTATTTTGTATCAAATGCAAAGAAGGAAGAAAGTATTTTGCAGGCCAGGGTTAACTATTACAACCACAGAGGAAATTCAAGTACCTCCTTTTTTTCCCCTAGAACTACCCAAGTAGAAGACAACAGATCATAGAACATCATTAGCACAGACTGAAAGTACAGTACTGTTTTCCATTATGCTGCTATTGATCTCTATATCTACATCTTTTTTTCTAGTTTACACTATCATTACTGAAACTAATATTTGATCCTGTCTTCTTATTAGAGAGGCATATTTCTACAGACTTCATTGATCTTACCTATTTTTCTAGGACTACCTGATATTTGGTAAGATACTTATCTTTGGATTGGATATTTGAACTTCTCCAAAAATAAATTATTGAAAGTGCAAGTTAATGACTTTTATGAAAAATCTTAATTAGAAATAGACGAAACAAACATGGCAATGAAAAACCTAAGTAATATGCCGTTTTCTATTTCACTCCAAAAGGACAGAGAAGAAAAAGAGGTTGGCAAAATAATGCATATAAAGGCCAGATATCTGTGTCCTGAGGCCATTAGACACTTCTCTAATGGACTACAGAATGTGTAAAATAATTAATCATGGGGAGAAGGTATTGCCAGGGTTAGAGACGGGGTCTTCAGCTTTTAATGGAAATGCTCTGTGATTGAGCTGGGAAAAAAGAACTTCTGTAGTTAGAAGAGGAGGGTATTTGTCATACTTAACTCATAATAGTTTAGGAGCACAATAAAATGCCAGACATGGTTCAGCACTTTTATTTTGTGGGGTATTAAAACTATATATAATACAGGAAAAGTACAAATGTACGGTGAACCACTCTCCACGGTAGTGTTCACAAATTTCAGCAGGAGGAATGCTCAAAAGGTTAAACTCAGACTCTCTGGGGTCAGATTTGTTCCCTCGCTAGCAATACATCTCCCTGACTAACCTTTCTGTATATAGTTTAAAAAAAAATATGGTGTATTTTCTACCTGCTTGTTTGATAGGTTGCTGAGATAGAGTGAAAATGGAACATTTTATTTATTTCTTTGCTAGAGGCCTGAACAGAATGAGCATATTTTAAGATTAAAAAAAGAAAAAAAAGGATTGGTTTAGTATTAACATGCAAATTTTACTGTCAAAGAACAACATTAAGATTAAGACTGGAGAACTTCAAAGAGAAATGCGGTTAAGGTTACTTATGCTTATGAAATCTAAATCTGTCCCTCTGGTGGAGACACATTATGGTACAGTCTTAAGTAATGTGGTCTGGAATCTATCTTTTTTCACAAGATACCTTCCTTATTTATTGTATGGTTTGAACAGTGTTCATTATTTGAGCAGATCCTTTAAATTTTCTGCCGTCCCCAGAGGTCAACTAGTGAATCTAACCATTATTTCTTCTGTGCTTTTTCAATCACTCATCCAACAGTTTGGGTGTCCAAATGGAGGTGCCTAACATCTACATTTTATTTGGAGCTTAAACATTGTGGCAACATGCAGGGATGTTACTCAGTACTCCCACAAATTGAACTGAGGAGCTTCAAACCGGATGCTGAGAAAATAAGAGTACATTCCACTGAAAATCATACAGCTTGGGAGTATTAGTCAACAAAAGAATGATTATTAGCCAATAGGCTTGATAAAGCAAGAAACATCTAGCTATGCAGGAAATTTGTTAGAAGCACCATAAGAAATATTTAATGGTTGTCATCTGAATTATTTGGTCCAGGTCAAATTATACACAGTAAAGAATAATTAGTTCAAACTGAAATAGTGACATAGAGCGAATGACTTAGTTATACACATTTCATTTGTCTTTGCACTTTCTGCGTTTGCTTAGAATCAGAAACACGTGGATTGAAATGTGCCCAAAAAGGAATTTGTTAGGGGTCACCAATAGTCAAATAAATATTTTAAGAGAACCTAGACTTGTGAGATTTCCAGTTCAACTACTCCAATCTATAATTATACTTTAAATAATCTAAGTTCTGTCAGTATTCAACATTTTTGAGGGGTTTTATTGAAACATTAGCAATTTGATTCCACTCAGGAAAAAGTAGGTTTTAAATGAGCCAGTTAAGGAGAAAAAAAAAAAAAAAGTAAAAATATGTGTATGAAGCAGAGGAAAAAACATTCCCATGTAGCCAAATTCAGGTTCACATTGAGTGTCAGGTTGCACTGATTAGACTGAGAGGACGTATGAGAGGAGTTGGCAACAGGACACAGAAGTACTGTTAACATTGCTTTTCAGCTTGGGCAAGATGTTCATTCCATTCAGCCCTACCATCTGAGTAGGACTACAGAAGTCTTAATCCTGTACAGTAACTCGCATCACGCTACAAGCAAGACTCTCTTGTAGACATAGCCAAACACAGCAGCCTCAGCGACTGCATGTTTCTCAGTCCTGCTGCTTTTAGATGACCTCCGAATGGAAAGAAGGAACCGGCTGCCATGAAGGAGTCATGTGGAAGATACTAGGAGGATTGCACTGGGAGGAAAGAGGGGGTGAAAAATGTTAAGACTCTGTATCTGAAGGAAATTGAGCTCTAATAGAAAGTAAAAAGAGCTGGACTTCTGCCCACGCAAGTTAATGGGAGTTTTGACATTCATCAGGATCTGTGGTGTCAGGCCCCTGTGAATTAACAAGGGCTGCAACACAGGAGAGAAGTAAATAGGCTGCCCACAGGAGTAAAGTTGTTTGTGCCTAAGGGTATGACCGTGCCATGATTTGCCGTGTGTATACATATTCACACTAGCTTTAATCTAGATTGAATGGATACTACTTAGGGTGTCTAAGGCTGTGACAGCATACACTTCAGCACAGGCTGCACAAGCCTGCAGAACACCAGCGCACTTTCTCAAGCAGCTTCTGTCCCCTGAAGCGTGTGTTGCTGCAGTGTTACTCAGATGTAGCTGTATCTCCTCCAAGCATCATTCCCCAAACTACTATGGGCATGATATAAATGTTTGGAGGCTCTGGGCTTTAGATGAGGGGTCTTTCTGCATCTCTACCATATGGCTGCAGAGTAGGTAGCTGATGTTCAGATTTTACAGCACAAAGCCTGTACCACGGCGTTCTGTTTCCAATACACTGATATGCAACTAAATTATATTATAATAAAACAAGTATGAGTGAGTGTGTATGTAACTGTTTGCTTGAATTCCTAACAAAACAGAAATATAAAGGAGAAGCTAAAGGTACATATAACACTTAAGCGCAATGGGTTAAGCTCCTGTAAGGGGGAAGGAGGCCAGGTGTCTGAATGTCACCAACTGTGGTCCAGTGATAGACAGGCTGGGGCAGTGGAGGCGAGAAGAATGGTCATATGATGGTAGTTGAAGTGTCAAGGGGGTACAATTTATTGAAAAGCAGATCACAAAGGAGAAAATCCTTCCTGCATATTATTAGTGCTATTGATTGATTTATATAGTGCATTTCTTAAGCAAAGCTCTTTATAGAATTACAAACTATTAAAGCTGAGTGAATAACTTACAATGAATAATTTATCCCATGAATTTAACCTTTCTTTCTGCTCATGAAATAGCCACAAAGACATCACTATTTCCTTAATTATTCAATGAGTTTTTTAATGAACTTTTGAAACACAATGAACTGATCACCAAGAGTGTTCTAATTAGGCAAAAGATAAACAAGGTTTCTTTGGGTCCTGATTGTTTTGAGTCAACCAAACTTGTGGCTAACAAAAGCATGTGCACTATCCTATGTAAATCTGGTGGCTTGCAGTACGTGTCTACCACACAGTGCAGCACTTTGTAGAGATAGCTGAGCTGTCTCTGAATAGACAGTTTTAGGACAGAAAGCATGAGAGCTGTGGCAGTGTGGAGCTCTAAACCTGCTCTGTCCATCCCTGAGTGGAAAGTTTCAACAGCACAAGACTTACAGCTACTACTTGGGGATGCTCACAGGTGTGGGTACATGGAGCTGTAGCATCTTGTGGCGATGGAGGAGCCCCTCTGGAGCCCCTCCTCAGCGTTGTGCAGCTCAGGAGTACCTAGAGATACTCCTCATACACATCACACCAGCTGGTGACGCACCTGGGTGCTGGGTTTTTTTTAATCAAAACCTGAATTCATTGTGATTCAGCATAAGACACATGGAATTTTTTTTCCCTGACAGGATAGGTATGTAAAACCCTGAATTTCAAAGCTGTCCTACTCTAAAATTCCTCTTCCATGAATATTCAGGTACATAGCATGCAAGTCTGCTATTTGACGTATTCTTGCCAGGATAGCTTAATTCCATAAATGTTGGCAGAAAGTAAACATGAAAGAAGAGAGAACTGCAAAGTGTGGCAAAGTAGCTGGAGAAGTTGTGCACTGTGCATTTGCCCCACAAACCATCAATCCCTTGGAATTGTTCTGATTCATTTATATTAAATATCAGTCATCCTGTAGGAAAAAGGGACTAAACAGTAATAGGAACAGCAGAAGCACTATCCAGTAGTCTGGGGAGAAGACTATGTCTTCTGAAAAGGTGTGGGAATTGAGGTTTCATTAGGAAATATAAGGAGGACTGCATAGCAGCTTATATTAGCCTATCATCTCTAGTGCAGCCATCATTTTTGAAGGCTGGGATAGGTTCTAAAGTTATATGTAAATCCTCACTATCCTACACTTTAGCTCATTTCCTTTCAAGTTATGCTACAGGACTTTAAAAAACGGTTTCACAATTAAAATTTCATGCTGCACAGATGGAGAAAAATGAACTTCCAGCATAGCTCTTTGTTCTGGCAATGGACAGTCCCTTTTTAATTACAGAACAAACTTTGAGACATTTCCACTACTACTGTATTCTAATGCAGTGGCAAACAAGACTGGGCAATGCATTTTGGAGCTACTGAGTGTGTTAGTGCTTCCCAGTGTTAATACCTTGAATGTGACAGCAGATTGATAATTCACCTGTAACAGCATGGTGCAGTATTTAAGTGGAGTAATTTAAAACAAGTTATTAGCAATATCTACAGACTTTTTAAAAGGAGAATTTGATTTGGTATAAGGAAATACAGCATCCTACTCTCAGATCTCTACTGAACTTCCAGATGGAGAATGTCTAAGTCTTTATTTGTCTTTGTTGACTCTGTATTTTTCAGATTTGGGAGTATAATTTTACTGAAAAATGGCATTACTTGCTCTGAGACCTGTTTCTGTCAGCTGTTTTGGCAGGATCAGAGGAGCTTTTTTAGAATGAAATCCCAGTGCTTAGGTCCATATCTCAAAGCAGTCATGGGATGCAAACACTAGATTTCTTCTGGATGAAAGGAAAGCAGGGGAGCTCTTGGATTGCTCCAGGCTTCCACAGGATGGAGCAGGTCCAAAGCAACCCCCTCCCCCCGGGTGAGTATGAAGTGAATTTCAGGTTCTCAGCAAGAACTGTTTTGATCTATAAATTCATTCCTATTTGTCCACACTAATCAATAGTTAGATATAGGCTCAGTTAAGGAAAAGGCCAATAACCTAACTCAATTTCAGTATGAGGCAGTCTGGAGGTCAAATTAAAAAATATTATGCAAACAGAGATAAAACAGTGTTCTGACTTTCTGATGACGTTTAAACCTCTTGTATCAGTTTGTTCTTACCGTTTAAGTACCTATACTATGCAATTTTCCTAAAATACATGCTAATTATGAAAATGTGTTGTTCTCATCTTAGCAAGCTAAACAATCTCTCTACCTTTATAATATTTAAATAGAGAATTAGATCATTCTGGATACCTGATCACTGTGCACTTCAGATGTTTAACAAATGTTATGAGTGCAAGTGTGCATCTCAAATGTATATTTATATTGTTGTGCATAGAGTAATGTGTCTTCTGGGTCCTATTGTAAACAAGCTGTCAAGCTTAACTGGGTTAGCCTGTAAAAATATCTTTCCATAAATAAATTAAAAAAACCCCCAACAGTCAAGCAGTCTCTTTTAATGGGCTTCATTGGAAAATACAGGGCGGGGGGGGGGGCGGGGGGGGGGGGCAGGAAATATAGTAACACAACAATGTAGTCCTGTGCAGATTACTTCTCAGTCAGTATTTCTAACTTTGGGATATAGTCAACTTTTGGCTACTTTTCTTTGTTCTCTGCTTGGTGATGTGGAAAATTCCAGATTCAATTATGTCCAGTCACGCCCAGTTTTATTCATCTGTTCTAGTTCACTCATGTCCTGCCAACTTAGATATGACTAAAATTATCCACAGAGAGATCAAGAGTGCATTTCCCTGCAACATGTTCAGTGCTGCAGCAGCAGAACAGAAGTATGACAGCATCAGACAGAAGCGACTTTTACAGACAGCTCAGTATCTGAGAAGGATTAGAAGTAACACACAAAATGCAGAGATTATTCCTGGTGAAATTATAACGGTGTTAACAGAGATCAAATACAATTTATTTTGGCTCCTTTTCTGAGCATGAGATCTCTGTTGCTGTGGCTGTTTGTCTCTTCTCTGTCACCTTCTTTGATCTACTTTGTTTTCTCATACAAATACTGTATGTAATTATGACATTTATGCCAACCTTTAAAATAAAATCACTTTTGTTTTGAGGGGGATTACACAGTAATACTACCAGACTTCTCATAAACCCAGAGTAAAATGCTCTGACACTCTAACAGATGAAAAAATAATTGATTATATAAAACTTATTTTAGAACTTGTTAATTAAGATTATGAGCTGCTTCTATTAAGAACTCCAGTTTAGCTCTTCATTCTTTTAAGGAATGAAATGATCTGTTTTTTAATCATTGGGATGAAAATTCTTTTTTAATTTACAAAATAGTTTATTTTCTAGAAGTTGCTGATGAGGAAGTTAGTCTAAAAGAGACAATTATATTTTATTCTATTTCAAAAGAGGTTAAAGAATGAGTAAAAAATGATAAAAATTAAAAAGGCTTTCCAGTGGAGACAGCCTTCCATGAGAACTAGGTGATGGACACTTGAAAGCTTATAATGACATATTTGCAAGATTTTTCAGATTGCTTTTAGCATATATTAGATCATTTAGAAATTGAAAAGTTTCTGTTCCTAGATGCCCCTTCAGCATGAACTCATACTGAGATTTAGTTTTGCACCCTCCATTGAAAACAGTTGGCTGCTTGCTTGCCTTCATCTTGGAAAGCCACCAATGTCAACATAAAAAGAAACAGCGTATCGCCATTCTGCCTTTGTAAACCCCTTCGAAGGAAATATGCATAAATTTGGGTGATTATAGAACAGTGAAGAATAACAGGGACTCGACTTTTGGTAACAGACTATGAACTATAACAAAAAATATAATAGGAGAAGATGATACAGAGGTTTTCACACTCACCAGTGTACACTTGACCAACTCCAACACTAAAAACTGCTGATGTTTTGTTTATAAAAATGAAGTTACTTAATTAAGTAATATCATTCTTCTACCAGTTTCTTACTATTATGGCTTAGAAGTTCTGTATAGAGTAGGAGGCTTCAAGAAAAACATTCCTCCTGGCACTGGCTGGGATTCAATGCCAACCTCCACGAGTTATACTGAAAAAAGCTATAATTGCACCTGATGCTATTCACATCTTCTGAAAGATTCCTGAAGGCATCATCATCACAATTTTTGCCAATGTTCTGTTGTGATGTATTGCTGTATATTATTGCACTGTAGAATTACTTCTAAATAATTTTGTATTGTTTTTGTTGTGCAGCCTAGAAGCCTTATCCTTAGCTCCCTCAAAACTTATCATCAATTAATAAATTCTTCCCCTTTATTCTCTACCCTTTGAATGAACAAGTGATTGGAAACAAATCACAAGTATCATGACTTTGCTAAACGCATTGATCTTCACTTCCCTTGATTAGATGAATGAAAAATTGCATTTGATGGATGCAATTTTGTCTGCCAGTGCTGTGTACCGGTTATGCCCTGATGTACTAACATTATTTGACCTCTTTCACTTGTTAATCAGAAGAGGAATTCATCTGCAGTGCCAAGACTCATGAAACATTTGGGCAATGTCTCCATTGTGGTTGCTGGTCTCTAGATGTTTCCACAATACAAATGCAATGGTAGATTGTATACAACACAATCAATACAAATGGTAGATCGTCCTCCTCAGTAGGTTGCTGACGCTATATCCCCAACTTACATTGCCTCTACCTGTCTGAGTAAATGGTTTTTTCCCTCTCAGCTGTTAATGGAAAGTCCTTCACTGCAACCATCAGCTGTCACTGCTCTAGCTCTGCTTCCATTTCAAAATCCTTAGACCCTCCTGCTTTTTTAAAGTACTGGCCGATGACTTCACCTACTGCCAGTTTTACGGTGGATGTGTTACTACCCAGATGACCTAGTACAGGCAGGCTGTGAAACTCTTCTGCCTTCTCTCTTTCTGAGTGGTGTTATCTTGGTGCACATTTTGAAGAGTACAACTGCAAACGTGTTCTTTCTGTTGTTTACTGTCAGCGATTTTGACCCACATACCTACGTGTTTCTCCACCCCACATACATCTTCCTGCTAACAATATACTAGGGATGCATCTGAGTGCAAAAAGGGATTACAATTGTTAGTAGCATAATACTTTCATTTTATCCTGTTGAAATTTGTAGTCTTTAACTGACATTTCCATAACATATTTTAGCAGTGTTGATACCACTATTTCCTTTTGCTGTCTCTGCATCTTTTCTTCTTTCCTTGTCCTGTATTTATATCTGATAAAGCACATACTGCTCCACATGGAATCTGCTGCTTTTGTTCCAGAACACTAGGGACATGACCTTAAAATTAAGCATAGAAATAGTGGAACAAGCTAAAACTGAAGTTAGAGGAGGAGGGTTCCAGACTATTACAGAGCAATTCATATCAAATAGCATTGGACCCGTGCTGACATATTAACAATAAAAAGGAATCATCTGTGGAAGCAAAGATGGTAAGTCACAGAGGGCATATATAAGTGCAGCCTCAGAGCTATAAAAAACAGACTGACATTTATCACTCTGTGCATATTGGAGCTGTCATGTTGGTCCTCAGATGGTCGTGTTACTACCTTCAAGACATTTTTTTAGATATGAAGAAAAGATTAGAGAGAGAATGAGAGAGAGAGAGGATTGCTAATAAGTATTGGGTGAAAGCCATATAAAGGAATTAGCATTTATATTATTTATTGTCCCTTTTTCATCAGCCATACTCCATTTCTTTCTATTTTTTCCCTCCCCTTGGATTTTTCTAACCTTGTGCTGAGAAGATCCTTGTACATTAAACCTGGTTCAGCTTCAGAATGGATTAAAATCAGTTTGACTAAAGAGTATGTTCAGTGAAAGACAAATTGTACAGCTTCACACATTATTATTTGTGCTAAAAGCTATTATGTAAATATATTGGCTTATATAAGCTTAAATAGGATGACACAGGAATGCAAAGATAGGGCATACATACAGATCTATTGAAATGATACTCTTTGAGCATATTCTCTAATAGAAAATTGAGTATTCTCACTCAGAGTGCAGAAAAGAACCATATGTCTATTTTAGTGGCTATGTCCTGAAATGATGCACTTATTCCTTTTATAATATTTTGAAATAAATACATATGGGACCGGTCAGATGTCAACAGTGGCACTGAAAGGAGTATGAATTAGTCACACTGGCACACAGGGCCCTGGAACAATGAACACTGCTCTGGAAGACCCTTGAATGCAAGCCTATTTGCCTCTTAATCCAAATGAATAATTAATGATAATTATCATGCTGCAGTTATTATCTGTGATAATAATATATCCGTAAGGTGAATAAATTCAATCTGCTACTATGCAGAAATGGCAACTCATAATATTCTTAAGAAATACAGATATAATTATCAGTATTAACGGTCAAGATAAAAAGGAGATTTTAATATAAAGAATTACAGCAAAAGGTCTAAAGTTTAGTGAGAATGAATTTGATTGCATTATGTTTATTCTTTAGCTGTCATTTCCATGGCACCAATTTGCAATCTTTTCACAGTTTATTTTCCTAAGGCCCATTTAGTAAAAGCCAAACTGTGCATTTGTTCATTACAATCTATCCATAACTTTTCCATCAGTCCACTGCTAGAGAAGATCAGGCTCAGGATCTTACAAGCGCCCATATGCAAATCGGTCTATTTGTGTAGTTCACTATGCTGGCAATATTCCTTAGCTACAAAAACTTAAAAGTATTAAAGCAAAAATCAATAAAACCAAATAAAATATTAAAAGGTCAAATACATGTTTGAAGCTTGTACAAAAACAGCCATAACATTTATTTTTGAAAGCACCGTAGGTGAGCTGTCAGCTAAGCAGAATAGTAGGCAATCATATTTAATCCGATCTCCCTCATCGAGCTTGTTGTGACAAAGGAAAATGGAAGGGGGATGGGTGAACAGGAGCAAGAGGAAGTAAGTACCCCCCCGTTTTTTTTTAAAATTGGTTTTATATATCTTTATTTTGACTATTGAGATTCTCAATTGTATAAACTAAAGACTTTAAAGTCTACTTAAGCTGAATTAAATTAATGTTTGAGAAAACGCTTTGAAATTCAAAGTTCATCCAGACCTTTAACTCACACCAGGAAGGCTTGGTTTTTCCCTCCTTCTTTTCATCCTATGATATGAGAACTGGTGTACTCAGGGGGATAGTAATGAGATGTAGAGTTTCTCACCTCTAGGTCATTGCTTCAAATCTGGCCCAGGTTGGTAGGAACCAAAATTCATTACCATCTACTTACGGTTCAGCAGCCTATGTGAAATGGGTTGATGGTGTTTCAGTCTAGTTTTCAGTGGGCAAATGTCCACACAGTTAATAAACACTAATTAGTACTGGAATAGGACTGAAAATTGTATTCCTAACATAACATCCAGGGATTGTTGTGACAACCCCTCAAAACTCTGTCATCTTCTGGGACTACTGTACAGGATGGGGGGTGAGGGTGGGGGCAATTCTTTCATGGTCGTCACTATGATTCATTCATTTTTAATTTTTTTTTTCTGAAGAAATGGGCAAAAGAAATTGCCTCTTTTTCACTCCCTTTTTCATCAGAAAACAACAGATTTCCCTCAAAGTGGATCCTGACAGGTGACAAGAATAATAACGTGTAAGAGTCAGTAAAAGGATGCATTATTAATCACCCTGGGTTTCATTTAGGCCGTCAGCTCAGTGGGTAAGCTCTGTAGAAGGAAGAGTGGAGATATTATCATTATTATTTACTTGTCCATCCAGGAGTCACGAACCAGGACATCATTGTATTAAGCAATGTGCAAACACAGAAAGAAAGAGCTAGTCCCTGCCCTAAAGAGTGTACAATTTTACCATAAAACAAGACACAGTGTATACTTACAGGTAGATGGACATAGATGGAGGAACACTGAGAGTGTATTATGCTATACCTGCCATCTTACTGGTTATCTTTAACAACAGGATAATATTTCTAGTAATAAAATTATAAAATACATTGTCAAAAGCTTTTTTTTGTGGGTATCACAGAGAAGAAAGGAATTCTGGAATAGAGAATTAGTAGAGGAGAAGTTGTATTTGCAGGTGTTAAGACAATTATGAAGTGCAACTTGGAGGAAAAAGCTTATTTGAAAATGGAACAAGTGGACAACCAGTCCTGATACTTGCTGTGTATTAGAATTCAATAATCAATAAAAATATATATATATGAAGGAAATAACTGTATGAGAGGATGCAGTCAAATTCATATTGAAAATGATTTGCCAAAATTCTTAGAAAACTCTGGCACAGAGTTAATGGGATCTCCAATAAGTATGTTATTTAAAAAGGTATCTTTATAATATGCTTACACTGCAAGAGGTGAAAATATGATCCAGTGATCATGAAAGGTGTTATTGGAGAGTGTTTGTTAGAAGATAATTAAGGGCCTTGCTTTGCCTTTTTAACTTGTGAAGAAATTATGGATTCACAAGCAAGTCAAAAGTCATAAAGCAGACTTTCATCTGGAGTCAAAAAGATGGTCTAGGTTAGAGAAGTGTCTTTGAACATCTGCAGTTCATTTATTATATGGATAACATAAAGGAAGAAAAGCCATTTTGTAACTCCTTCTTGCATGAAGAAGAAATTTAAGAGTGATTCATAAAGAATGTGCCAAAGTCATGAACAGAAAGGAAGACTAGTAGAAGACAATATCATGAAAAGGGAGCAGTCAACAGTCAGTCTTATGTAAAAAAAAGGCTGGGTAGCTGCATAAAAGATGGTGGACATGTCAAAGAGAATGAGAGCAAGAATGGTTAGGAAGAGGTTTTTGGAGTGTCTGGCAAGAAGCATTTCTCTAGAGGGCAGGAGGCAAAAAGCTGTGTTGGAGCGAGTAAAGGTTGGAAAGGGAGGAGAAGAATTACTGGTTTTTATTGTAAACAAGCTATTTGATGAATTTAAAATGAAATGGAGAAGAGAGTTAAGGTTGTATTTGGAGTGGAAAGAAAGGTCAAAGGTGATGTTTTCTAAGACTGAAGTATCTAAAGCATGTTGTACCATGAGGGGAAAGTGTGAGGCTAAGACGAGTAAGAGAGAGGCTATGTGTAGAAACAAAGGACATGAGGAGCTGCAATAGAACAGGGTCACTGTGGCACGTGAACAGGATTTGGAGGAGAGCGCAAAGGAGAAATGCCAATGTCTATGACAGAAAATAGTGCAAGATCTTTAAAAAGAGGGGGAAAATGGAGATGCATATCAAGGTGAGGAAGGAAGGTCATGACTTGTGTTACCTATGCTTCCTTGGAAGAAAAGCAAAATTCTGGCAGAAACAAAATCAAGGCAAGAAAAGAGGGAGATTTCAGAAATGAGCTAAAGATAGTAAAAAGTAATCTGGGACTGTGGGCCTGGGATTCAATTAAGCTAGAGCTGGGTATCTAGGAAGGCATCAAAGAGAAAAGGATGAATTTTGCGGTGGAGCTTGACAGGAGAAATTGAATAAGGTTTGTGAAAAAGAATGGATAATGTGTATGTTGGTGGTGAGCCAGGAGGAGAAAATGGCATAATGGAGCTTGAACTGGAAAAGTGGAACCAAAGGCACCAAAGTGGAGGAAGGTAACACGAAATGTGTACGGAAGAAGGCCTTCTGTTGGGCCTTCAGTAATGATCCAGCTTTGCAGAGTGAGAGCAGCCATCTTGCTCACTGTTGACAGATGATGATACTGAAAAGTGTGTTTTGGTTCCTTAAGCTACAAAAATAATGTGCCATATCCTGGGGGAAAGACAAATGAAGAAACCTTGTTGCCCTCTTCCTTTTCAGGTGATATAAAAGTAGCTAGTGTAAGACATGTGTGACCTCAGTACCAGCACAAACAAATCCCTTGTCAATTCAATTGCTGCACAGATGACAGCATTAGCCCCAGAGTACAACATAAACTGCACTGTTTTATTACTTCAGTTAGTCTGTATGGCAAACTTCAACAGTAAATATAAGCATTTTTATTTCCTTTCCCTGGAATTATTAAAATATCTGTTACAGATGGTTATAAAACATAACGTGTAAGGTTTATCAGGATAGCAGTTTTGGATTTGTTCATCACTTTCTGCACATGCATAATAGATTCAACCTTAGAATCTATTTACCTAGATTTTTTTCATGTCAATCCTTTCCTCTTACATCCATCACAGTGTATTTTCATATATAAAATATCCACATATACAGGATATTTATATATCTATATAACTTATTTATACTTATAAATACATTTCAGAACATTTTGGGGTATTACTTGTGCCTGTTTTTTGTAATGAGAACCAACTCATGGTCAATGCAAATGATGATACAATATCCTGTGAGTCAGTCTTCACATAATAACAAGTGAGGAGGAAACAATCAAGATTGATGCACCTATGGATGTAGTAGGCAGGTGTCAGTGGTTAATTTCAGTGATTAATTTCAGTGTTCTAAAACTGAGTGGTGTCAGGAGTCCTATAGAGAATCAGAGCGAGTTCATCTAACTAAGTCTCCTAGGCAACTTTTCTAAATGGTTTTCAGTGGGACTGTATTTATCTTTATCCACTGTATCACTGTCATGTTTTATTCAAGCTCGCTATTGTCATGTCCAAATGAGGAATAAAAATTTAATTTTCACTGAAGTAACTAAGAAATAAATAGTTTCTATAAGTAATATTTTAATCTGATAGGTTTGAGTAAGCATGGCATCCTAACAGCCTTACACCGTAGTAGCCTTTCAGTGCAGGTAAGTATTTATCTTTACTCTACTGCTGCTATGCTATTTATTGATTTAGTGATAGACAGTTAAGAAGAAGTAGTGACATGTTCAAGGGTAACTGTAAGGAGTGGGATCTGTGCGAAAGAGAATCAAATCAAAGCCCTCTGAAGGAACAGCATCCATATGAACTCAAAGGTGATGAGCTTAGCTAGGCTGCAGTTTGACCAGTCTGCACAGTCATAATTCCAACCAGCTACAGCACTGTGGTGCCTTCCTTCTGGATAAGAGTGCAGGGGAAAGCTGGAGATGGCATGTGTATGAGGACACTGGTGAGAGTACTGGCTGCAGACAGGGAAACAGAACTGGAAAGATTGAAAAAATGAAGCGTGTCATGGAGGAATGTGGGAAGGAAGTAAGGATTAGTTTTAGGAGGGCAGAGGTACAGAACGATCTGCAGAAAGCCATGTTTAGCGGTTGCATTGCACATGAAACAATTTGCATTATTTCCCCCCTCTTACCCTGGAGAGCTTTCTGAATACAGCTTTTTTAATTCTAGGTATCTTAGACCCCAGTTTGGCAAAGCACTTCAGCACATGTTTGACTTAACTAATGAGATGTATGCCATTGTTAATTGTCCAGAGTATCTCAACAGGTGTCAAGGGATATTTAAGATTAAGCCTGTGCATATATGCTCTGCTGATTTAAAGGCTGAATGATATGAATGGCTTTGCCATGTGGAACCAAGAAAACTAAGAGGTAGCCATAGATAACAGAGTATGAAGAGTTAACTGTTCATACAGAGACTGCCTTTGGCACCATGCTATGATCCAGGCATTACTTGTTACTAATAGAAATAGTGAAGAATAATAATTAAGATAGTTTTGCTGTACTGTATATGAAGTTTGTGACCTGCATATCCTTTCTGCAGTTTCTTTTGGGTACTTTCGATTATTTCAATATGCTGTTATTTTGTTAGAGTTAAGACTAAGTCTAGGTCTAAATCTCTCTAGGACTGAGAGAATTCTGGAACCTAAAAGGATACAATTGCAAATACACAAATAAATAAACAAACAAACAAATATTTACCAGACCAATAACTTTTTGTGAGTTCATTGTTACACCTTAATGTTTTTGTTAAATGCTTGTGCAATTTAACATTGGCGTATATTATTACTGTTAACTCAAATCGCAGGAGCACACAATGTTTACACCAACATAACTCCATGGGAACATATTCTATGTTCATCCCAGTTATCTGGGACACTGTCATGCTAGAAGAACCTGGATTAAGCAAAACTGAGGATAGCACATATGTAAATGAAGCTATAATAAAACAGAATAGTGGTGGAATGAAGAAAAGAGTAAGTCAGTGTCACTATTGTCAACGCCATTCAACAGCACTCTTGCTTCAGTGTACTTGCACCTGCAGAGAAATTAAGCCGTGTAATCCATACATAAATACTCAAGAATTTTGTAATTATCTTACAATAGCAAAGAAAACATTTTTGTAAGGAAATGATGAAAACGTAGTTACTCCAAAGTGATTTTGCAGCAACCGCTGTTAACTGTAACACCTAAGAGCAGGTTACACAGGAATGCATCTGCACAGGTTTTGAACAATGCCAGAGAAGGAGACTCCACAACCTCTCTGAGCAGCCTGTTCCAGTGCTCTGTCACCCTCAAAGTAAAGAAGTTTTTTGTCATGTTCGGATGGAACTTTCTATGGTCCTGTTTGTGTCTTTTGCCCCCACCTTTTAGGTATTTATAAGCATTGATTAGATCTCCTCTAAGTCTTTTCTTCTCCAGGCTAAACAGACCCAGATCCTTCAGCCTTTCATTGTAAAAGAGATGTTCCTGTTCCCTAATACTCTTTGTAGCCCTTCACTGGACTCTCTCCAGTAGTTTCTTGCCCCTCTTGAACTGGGAAGCCCAGAACTTGAAACAATACTCCAGATGTGGCCTCACCAGGGCAGAGTAGAGGGGCAGGAGAACCTCCCCCAACCTGCTGGTTACACTCTTCTTAATGCACCCCAAGATACCACTGGCCTTGCATACCACAAGGGCACATTACTGGCTCATGGTTAACTTATTGTCCACCAGGACTCCTAGATCTTTCTCTGTGGAGCCACTTTCCAGCAGATCAACCCCTAACCTGTACTGGTGCATGGAGTTAGTCCTGTCCAATTGCAGGACCCAACTTGCCCTTGTTGAACTCAATCAACTTGCCCTTGTTGAACTCAATCAGCCTAGCAAAGTTTCTCTGCGAGGATCTGACCAAAATACCTTGTCTCTTAAGTTGACAAATTGGTTCTGTCTTTGTGACATGTCTGTCCTTAGCCTACACAGTGGTGCCAGTGGTCATCACTCTACTGTTGTGCAGAGAAGCAAAAGTAGTATTACTCTTCATTTTCAATAACGCATTTTCAGTAGTATTGTAGTCTGTATTTTGAGAATTGTGATATTTGCTGAGCACTGCATTATACTTTGGCACTTAGATGAGTAGAACAGACAAATGATTTGCTGTCTGATACAGAACCGCCTGTTCAAAAATCTAGGTATTTACATGAATAAAGCAGCTAGTTTACATAATCTTTCTAAAATCTGAAGTGCTTATCTCTTTGAAACAAAGATTTTTATCAAAACTCATTTAGAAACTTTATTCTATGGTGAATTAGATACAGTTATCATGAGGAGTCTAGGCAGCTGAACAGTTCTCTTGATTTTTAGGACTGGTCTATGCCCATTGAAGCACAAGTGAGATGAGCAAGAGAACAGTGTCCAGAAAAGTACCGGTAACCTCAAAAATATTAAAAGAAATTAAATTTTCTGGTCTCACAAGACCACATTTTGACTGTGCCCTCTGATCTGTGCTATAATGTAAAAATACAGCACTCTGTGTTGTGATTACAGCAGAGCATTGTATACAGCAATTCATAAACATTTTCAAAAGCAAATAAAAGATACTTTTTGTTTGAATTATAAGATACCTATCTGTAAACAGAAACATTTGATACTACATATTTCAAAACAATTGCTGTGTTTTGTGTTTGTGTTTATATCAGTGTCATTGGTATCAATGGTAGCAAACACTTAAAATTAAAGGAGAGTTAGATGAATATCTAACATGAAATGCTGTAGAGCTATTTTTAAATAAATACTGGTGTAGGAATTAACAGTGCTTTTTCTTCCCTAAATACTTGCTCTCAAGGGGTCAGACTGCAAATTTACAAACTTTTAAAGAGAAGGAGGGCAACTCCCTTTGCACTTCTACCACTTTAGTTCCTTCCACGCCTTTAAAGACTCTGCCAGCTTTACAATACTAATTTCACATGGCTAATCATTGCAAACAAATGTATACATTTTTCATAGCTACAGGTTGCTATGATAAAAAAAAACCCAATGAATTATGAAGACAGCATTTTCCATTAATTTTGTGATTTTCATAGTCTATCTATCCCTCTGTCTGGTTTAATTTCTCTGACGGTTTAGTGACATCTTAACTTACACAGCTGAGCAAAAGCACCAACATTATATTCTGGGTCATTCCCATGTATGTATAGTATTGAATATAGACATGCTTCCTGCAAAGCTCAGAACAAATGAGCATCCACAATCCATTTGCATACTCAACATTTCATTTCTTCCAGCTAAATGCCGCTTCTGCAGTCCCAGCAGTTTTACTCCTGAATATCTAGCAGATATGAATCCCTTAGTGGGAGAAACTGTACACCTTGATAAAGAACATTTACAAATGAAATACTTTTGTTAAATTATAGCATCAGAATAACATATCTTTGAATGTAGAAATTGCCTAAGAATATGTGATGTAAAAATATTAGTAATTGTCACAACTCAAAGAGATAACTCAGTGTTATAAAAAGTCTCTTTCAATAAAGTATAAACATAAATCTGTCATTTTATAGTCTCAGTGTATGATTCATCTCACTTTATTAGCTCTCATAATGTAGACATTTACTCTTACGTGAGCTACCTCTACAGTCAGTGGATTGAATATAGAATTTGCTAGAGTGTGATCTGATCCCTCCTCAGGTAGGTGTCATGGGTAAACAGGATATATTACTAGATACTGTCTCTCTTTGCTGATTACTGATGGACGTTATAGTATTAGCTTACACCAGGCATTTGTTTTAGTGGTTTAAGTTAGAGGGAAAGAATCCCACCCTACTCATATTATGAATCTCAGTCATCTCAATTGTTTACTGAAGAAGCTTCATGGAAGTCAAACTTTAGAATTCTACAAGTAGTAACACTCCCCTGTCAGAGACTGAAACAAGGTGTTTGTAATTGGTGATGAAACTAAACATTGCTAATTGTTCTGGTAAGCCTCTAAGGAATCATATGGCTCTTTAAAGAAATGGCTTAAGTGTTTCTGACCGGGAGGATATATAATCTGCTTCAGTGTTTTGGGCTTATATACTATGGGCAGAACAGATATCACTACAGTAAAATAATTTATTACTCTGTGTTGCGTGGAACTATTTTCAGTTCCTTATAAATCCATCAAACTCTAACAGTGGCCTGAAATCTTATATTCTAGATGTCACGTTTGGGCCAAAATTCTTGAGTACTCCTCAGAAAAAACTGTTCAGCTGTTTCTGAAAATGGAAGTGGTCAGAGCAAACGAACAGTCACTAATATACATGTCTGTTAAAGAGAAATATTCATGGCACATTCCTTTAGAAGCTCCAGTGTTGCCATGGCTTTAGAACATGAACTCTGCCCAGCTCTGCCAGTGAGAGGAACTGGGCAGAGCTTGAGATATCAAAAGCTACTTGACTAAGGGGTAAACTGACAGATACTGGTGTTAGAAAGGTAAGGGCATTGTAATCAGGAAATTGTGAAAATGTGCTAAAACTGAGAGGAGATTGCATAGACCTGACAAAGAGGTGGGTTTAAAATAGACAGTTTTCCCAGATAATGGGACTGGAGCAAAAAGTTCACGACAAGAGATTTGGTCCAGAGTAGGTTTGATAAAAACATAGTAGAGTGCAAAGTAAAGGCTGTCTAAGTAATTAAGATTGGGGAGCTAGAATTACATATGGAAAGAGAAAGGGATTGAAAAGGAGTGTTGGATTACAACTGTGATAGCCAAATGATATGACTACAGGTCACTGAGCAACAAGCTAAGAAGGTAGAGGAAAGCAGTACGATATCTGAACAGAGACAGAAAAGGCATAAAGGTAGCCTGCAATGAACACACCTTTCCAAAACTCTGAGCTGAATCCTTTTTTTCTCTACCAGAAAATATTTGTAACGTCGACCACAGAAAACGGGTAAGGTGTACACTGACAGACTAGAAATTCACTTCACAAGTGGTCGATGATGCAGAGAGATCTGTCTTTCCAGTTGATCAAAGAGGAAGCTAAAAGACCCTGAATCCAGAAAAATTCAGATCCAAAGTACAATGTACATTTTTAATACTGAAAGTTAATATCCATTATAACTTATGAAGAGATATTGTAAATTTTCCATTGGGGAAGAACTTTCAAATAGAAATACCAATATTTCCAAGTTTAAAAAGAAATGATTGGAGTAATTCCTTTGCCCTCTGTTGTCTATTGATTGTAGTATTTCCTTCTCTTTTAGTCTGTAAATACCCTGTCCAGATCCCATTCTAGTCCATATAGAAAAGAACTTCTTCCCATCATATTAATCAGATACTTGAAGGTTTCAGATGATCCTGACTGATCCTGGGGCTAACTGTTATATGGAAGAGTTTTCAGAAAAAAAGTCTACAACAATTTAATGAAATTGCATTCACAAAGGGAATTGAAACATGGCTTCCTGGTCATTATTTGCAAACTTATTTTACTGTCTAATCAAATTTCCTTACTACTACTTCAAAGTAATCTAATTTTTTGTTAGCAATATAGATACAGATTATAGATTTATGTTCCACAAAACACTGAAAAATAAATTGCTCAGGTCGAGTAGAAATGAACTGTATTGGTGAAAATAATCTACACTTTTTCTGTATTTCAAACTGCATTCTTTGCAGTAAAAATCAATATCAAGTTGTTTTTATATGTACTTTATATTGTTCTAGGATGCTTTTTAACAGATGGAGGAATACAATCGTAGAACACCTAAAAAAATTGTTCCCAATGATAGAACCAAAAAGAAAATCTGTATTTCACCTATTATCTTCAGCTTTAAATACTAGAGAGAAAGTATTTTATCGAACCCAGCCTATGTATGTATAAGATATAAAGTATAAGGTATTAAGTATAGGGACTGAAATATATCCATATACGTGGCCAGGTAAGAGTAACAGATGCAGATTCCAATAAATCAGAGGGATTCCATACACCTAGGTTTAATTCATAGAATATTCTAAAGGTGCCAAAAAAAAAAAAGAATAAATCCCCTAACAGCTATATTGTTAACACAGTATCCATATATAGCGACCACTTAAATCCAGTTATTAACTGATTTAAATCTATCATAGGAATTTCTATTTGAAGAGTAAATCTAAATTTTTATCTTACAAAAATATCTAGATTTCCTACTTGATCAGGTAATGTTCCCAAATACACAATAAATGTAAGAATGAAATATCTTCAGACAATATGGAGCAAATGCTCTGGATGTTGTGAACATCCCTGTTCAAAGTATTGTAGTGGGGAAGACTTCCACATTTCTTTTAGACTCTAAATAGTCTGAGTTCACTTTTTGGAGTTATCCCTCTCCCCAGGGACTACAAAGGGACCAGAGGATATGTTTTATCTCATTTAGGTTTTTCAGGAAGTTTAGAAAGCCTGATGAATTTAGGTCTAAATTCAACACTTTGCAGAAACTCTTCTAGATCACGTATACCAGAAATTCCCTAATTCCAAGAAGATTTCAGTCAGGTAAGATATTTCTCTTACTCCCCTTCTATCCAGTTTCCTATGACTTCCATGGAGAAAAAGCTAAGTTCCTCTTTTTCTGACTGAAGCATATATTATAACCTATACAACACTACTTGTTTTTAATTGGCTTCTCCTCTGGGTTCACCGTAATTCCCACCAATGTCACTAGGAGTGATGTGAACATATGGTTAGAGAAGGCCTGAGAGAGGGCAGCTACTCTCATGCCAAGTGAACAAGATTTTGCACCACATTTCAAGCGTTTTGTGGATTGGGTGCTGCCAGAAATGCTATATGAACAGCATTGTTTGCAGTATTTTGACATTGCATGGAGACAACCTGGAAACACACAGGCAAGCAATTCAACATTGCTGAAGAGTGAAATTTTGGAGGCTGAGTAAGTTTTCAGCAGAAGGATAAGCTTTAACTGAACTAGTTTTCTTGTCATCTGACAGGCTGCTTGGACACATGATTGCTTCATTTGTCCATGGAAATCAGAATGTCTCTTTCTGTTAAGGTCTCTTAGTACTAGCAAGGGAAGACTGACTTTTGTCAAAATAACTGTGAATCTACAGATTGAAAGTTGCAGTTTGTGAAGGGTCCTGGAGGCCTCCTTATTTCACTTCTTCCTATTCCTGAAAGACAAATTACGTATCTTTTCTTCTCCAGCAATATGTTCCCCTTAGTGGAGTTCTTTTAGAGGAAGAAAAATAGCAAAAATCCTTTGAAACAAGAAGTTGCATGGTGTAGCTCTGTAATCTCTCTGTTGGGCAAATAAAATATCTGGGTTTTTTTATGAGTGACTGAAAATTTCTCCAGGATTTTTAAATTTGTAGGATCCAATATATGCTCTGTAGTTCTGGAACCTTTTCGTTCTTATCATAAGAAGATTTCAGGAACACTTTGAATAACCAGCAAGGGATAGCTGGGATGCTTGCTGTCCCTACTATGGGCCCATTTCTGAATTAGGGAAACCCAGACCTATCATTCAGGTACCAAAACACTGGGATAAAAGGAATAAAATATTGAAGGAGGAGTAAAAGTGATACATGAAGAAGTTATTTTAGAATTCAGACATTTACCCATGGCTGTCAGTTCATGTCTACCTAAAACAAACTGTTGAAGTCTTTGTGGTTTCCCTATCACAGCTTAACTCCTGAGATTTGAATACCATTCCCACTTGGGATAATAAGTTTATCCTTAAAGTCAAAGTTCTTTGAAAAGTTTATTCAAAGTGATGGTTAATCCAAGGATAAATGTCACATAGTTACATAAGAACTGAATTTTCTAGTTGACAGTGCAAGCCTCCAGAAATTGAAATAAGTATCGTTTTCTTGAGGGATTGTGAAAGCAAGTTTCTATGCCAAATATTTGATCTGTTCTGCTCTCTTGTAAGATATATATTCTTCATAAAACACTCTCTGAAATGGGACCTGCTTGTCCGGATGAATATATTATTCCACTGTGTGGAGAAAGGTTGATCTACAGGCAAATTACTGAGTGTAATTTATTCCATATACTTGCTGGATCCTGAGCCTCCTCAGATGTACAGTCAATAGGGAACTGTCTGGCTACATGAGGTTTCTTAACACATCTTTCAGCTAAATCAGAGATTTGAACGCAAGATCCAGCACTCAGGGATATCATCTGAATGTGTGATGCTCCCTGGAGAACTGAAGGTCTATAAACCAATGAACGGATTGCAGTGAAATGTAAACTCAGTATTTCCAATTCTGGGAGAAATATTCCAATATTTTTCAAGCTATACATATCTCCGTCAGTCAAACAGTAGTATCTCTCAGAGTTTATCAAGTCTGTAATGCACTTTGGAAGAAAGTTTGAATGCTGATTGTATTTGAAAATACAGCTTTTATGTATTCTTAAAACCATCTTTGTATTGGGAACTCAGTGTTCTAAATGTTTACAGCAATTTGCTGAGCACTGGAATGCAGATTTACTTTTCTTATATGCTACAATTAAGTATTTTTTTAAAGATTCATTCTAGACTTGGGGAAATACCATAAGTGATACCCAGCAGGCATAGAGGGGTTATTTGGTCCTTATTAGAGTCTATCATGAAAATACTGCAGAAAGCCACAAAGCTGAAGACATTTGCAGATATTTCAAGTGACTAGTTGGATAAAAGAGCTGCTGAAGTAAGCAACAGAAACGGTTCACTTGCAGTCTAAGTTTGAGGAAGAGGTACTCCATTCAATACTTTAAAAAATACCTGTAAATATTGTGTAATTTGAAATCTGATGTTGTCCCCCTGTTATCTAAGTAAGGTTAAGCAAACTAGGTCAAGTTAGAAGGGAGATCTCCTCAGCCCCAGGTAAACCGCTGAGATGCAGTAGTTGATCTTTCTCGTAGTATTCCTCCCCTGCTTTTTTAGTGCCAAAGTGGTGTGATAGTTTCAGCTATCAGATTTGTACTTGTCAGATCAATCCTTTTACTTCAAACTTGTCTTATTCCTTCCAAAGACCTTGTTCAGCCTTTCTCTTTGTCATTTCCAGACTCAGCAGCATCACAGAAGAGCCTCTCAACTGCCCTTCATCACCATATGAAAGAGGACAAAGCATGTGTCTCTCTTACGGATTGGTGAGATGCACAGAGAGGACTGGGGCTCAGTTTGCTGCAGTGTGCCATGGTTCTTGGATCACAGATACTGTCTCTTTCCTGGACATGAAGTTCACACTTGCTGCAAGTGTAGGCATGCATCATGCAAGCATAAAGAGCTAACTTGTAAGACTTTACATCCGCATTACAAAGAGAGCATACCCACTCCCCTGGTACACACTTTCATCTGTGGTTCTACCAGGAAAGTAACCAAGTCACACAAATTCATGGTACATGTCTGTGTTTACTGCATGACCAAAACCACAGGTGCTACATTTCAAAGACCTTTAAGCCATAAGATTTCAGAAGGTGTTTTATAAACGAGGAAGTGATTGGCATTATGAGGTTTGTGACTACCACATGTATGTGATAAAAAGCTCAAAGACGAAATAATTTCACTTTCATGTTATGCCACTGATGGCACTAACTTACAGACCAAATTTTTGACTCAGATACTCCAAAGCAGCTCTAGTTGACTACAGTGTGTGCACACAGTCTAGGATGTACCCTTTAGCTATTGAACTTTCTGGGGGCTGTTTTGGGGTTTGTTTCATTTTAAATATTGGAGGCAGTGAATTGCATTCTGACCTGGATTTTACAGTAATGTCTCTGGGATACGAGACTGGGGCAAAGCAACATTTACAAGCAAACAGAATTTAAAAGATAGTGTGTTTAATGCACTGATTCTCTCTGGTTGTGTATTCACCCTGGAATCAATGAAGAACACAGAAACCCTCAACATGAGTATAAAGATGTCAGAATCAGTTCCTTAATCTTGATGCAGTTTAAATATTACTTCTGGCTAACTATTACATCTGAACCAAACACATGATTTGAGCTTACAGACAAGAGTTTGTTCCTGAGCTGATTCATGTCAGTTTTATACTCGTAAACATCTTCTGATTTCAGTGGAACTAATTCACATTTTCAGTGACTCAATGAGAACAGAATATGGAGTAGAGTCCTAAAGTGTCTTTTCAGAACAGCCAGTGAACTCCCTTGGTACATGAAGAAAAATTGCTATTGTCAGTATCAGAGACAAAAATTGAAACCAGTCAGGATACAGTGGGTGTCTTCGCTGTAACTAATGCAGAGATGAGGTGCAAACCAACTTGAAAGGGTCAGTATTGTATGGTACGTGAAGACTATTATTACATTGCTATTTCCACATAAGATAGGATGTATGAGATAAACAAGGGGCAAGACTCTAAACTAATTTTATTAAGATCCCTTTACGTTAAATCAGAGAATAGGGTGGATTTGAGAAAGAAGGTGCACATTTTATATTTCTAATATTTTCTCTCTCAAAAATGATATGGGTTAAAAGAAAGGAAAAAATAAGAACTGGAAGGTTGAGGAAAGGTTAAAATATTCACAAAACAAACTTGATTTATTCAAGCTTCTCGAAGTCCCGAGAAACATGTTTAATGGGAGCTGAAAGACTTGAAAAGAAACCTTATTGTGGTGCACAGCAAAGTAATGTGCAAAAAAAAAAAAAATCTCCATATTTCTTCAGCCTCTAGCTTAGCTCTCACTGTGGGGAGTCTTGCTCTGAAGAGATTAATCACTGCTGCTTAATAGTATCTCTGCTGGTTGCTCCAGAATAGTGACTAGCTACATAATGCAGCAGATGCATTCTTCTTTTCGTATGGTACCTAGTGTACTGCAAGTGTGCCAAAGGGATTTCAAACTTAGCATGGTGCACAATTGACCAGCAGATACTGGAAGCGTGTCACTTGGCTCTCCAGAGAGCACAGTTTCTATAGGAAGCAAAGGAACTACCTTCTACAAATCTATCTAGCTACCAGGCTACTGCTAGAACTACGTCTCAGAGATTTTCCATTTCCTGAAGTTAGCCCTTGCACTGAAACTTCATTAGGGATTTTGACTTCTCATTTTGTTCTCACTCTTTTTTTGCTGTCATTCGTAGCACTTGATTTCCTTAGGAGCAGAATGGACATTTACTTTGATGCAGTAATTACTGATACTCATAGTACTGATGCTGGGGGTACTGATCAACAAGTGGCTAAATATGAGCCAGCAGTGTGCCCAGGTGGCCAAGAAGGCCAACAGCATCCTGGCTTATATCAGAACTCATGTGGCTAGTAGGACTAAGGAGGTAATTGTCCCCCTGTACTTGGCACCGGTGAGGCCACACCTTGAGGACTGTGCTCAGTTTTGGGCACCTCACTACAAGAAAGACATTGAAGTGCTGGAGAGGGTCTAAAGAAGGGCAGCTAAGCTGGTAAAGAGTCTAGAGCACAAGTCTTATGAGGAGCGGCTGAGGGAACTGAGGCTATTTAGGCCTGCAGAAAAAGAGGCTGAGGAGAGACCTTATTACTCTCTACAACTACCTGAAAGAGGCTGTAGAGATGTGTATGCTACTCTCTTCTCACAAGTAGCAAGTGATAGGACAAGAAGAAATGGCCTCAAGCTGTGCCAGGGGAGGTTTAGATAGGATATTAGGAAAAGTTTCTTCACTGAAGGGGTTATCAAGCACTGGAACAGGCTGCCCAGGTATGTAGTTGGATCACTGTCCCTGGATGTGTTTAAAAGTTGTGTACATATGGTGCTTAGGGACATGGTTTAGCAGTGGTTAGGTTAATGGTTGGACTCGAAGATCTTGAAGGTCTTTTCCAATCTAAGTGATTCTGTGATTCTGTATTTGGTTATATCCCATTCCTTATCAGTTCTGCTTAGCTCTCTATCTTACTAGCACCAAAATGTCTCTAGTTCCTTTCATTTCTTATTGGGCTAAATTCTCCCAACTATTTTCCTTTCCCTCGTTACCTTCTCCACCTGCAAATCTATCTATTTTGGCTTTATCATCTATAGTTGTTCAATTTACAATGAAGAAATGTCCAGCAAAGAAGTCTTAACAAACTGGGTCTTGCATAAGACATCAAACAAGGACAACTACTTGGCCACAGACACAAAGGAAGGTTTCTAGCATGGTAAAATCAACCCTCCTTTGAGTTCCTTCTTCTATTGCATCAAAACTTCAGCAGCTTTACCTGAATGCTCTTTAGAAACTGTGGTTCAAAGGTTCTGCCTTTAAAGGAATTGCACTTTTTTCCTTTGGCAAGAAAAATGGACAGGTTTATTTAAGTTAAATGCTTTTCAAAGATGCTTTCACTGGAGCTTTCATCTCATTTTGTCTTTGTTTCCAATTTTCCTGAAAATAACTTCAGTGACACAAGAGCAAAGTCTTTTTGATCATTTCAGTAGTAGTGATGATGCAGCTTTGGGAACTTGAAGACATGTTGTCTGGAAAATCTATCTTCTACCAGGAGGAGTGGAGGAAATGAGGTAGAGCAACTGGCAATCTTTCCTCTACATTAGTCATCTGTCACAGATCCATCTCCAGCAGGTGAGTAGAGGGTTGATAAACATTTGTGGACTTCCATCATTGAAAGAATGGCTGTTGCATTGGCAGTAGAGGTATTTATAGTAAAAAGGATGTTTAAATTCACAACAAAACTGAAGATGAGGAAAGACTGCTGGGTTTTGATTAGCAGAAAAGATGAACTTGTATCTCCAGCTCCTTTTTTCAACAAAATGCCATGGGAAGAGGATTAACCATCAAACGCTTAAACAGCAACAGTCAGCAAAGGTGAGATTCAGCGCCAGATTCACCTGAAATAGAAAACACTTAAATGTAGCTCTGTGTGTGTGTTATCGAGGTGTTTCAACTCCTCTTATGTTCACTGGTTGTTCAACAGAGTTGCCTAAAAATGAATGTATACTTCTATATGAGACTTTCTAGAGTAGCCTGCCTCTAGCTGCTGTGTCCAGGGGACATGGGTTTTCCATCAGTCTTGTGCCATATCTGCTACCCTGCTGTGGAGATGCATTAGAGCATCTCAAATGAGGCTGTAAACCTGCATTTAAGCAACTGAAATGACCCTGGTGGTGTGGACCAGGTTTTACTGACCAGAGTGGTTGTATAAATTAACCTCACATGTGGATATTTACATGCAAGTTTTGTTGAACTGAGTCTTTTCCCTGATGCTCTCTTGCTGGGCTGTTGCTTACTAGTGGCACAAAGCGCCCAGCACTTTGTGGCTGGGCAAACATAAACAAAAGCCTGACCCTTGATCCAAGCAGTGGGCAGTCAGAGCTCAAGACAAGGCACAACAGTAAAGATGCACATGGTATATGGAGGGTATGTGGAGAAAAAAGAGAAGGCAAGTGAAGCCTGGGGATGCAATAATTGCATCAGTCCCAAGAGATGTTTGTAGGCAGAGAGAATTTTAGGGAGGGATTTAAGGAAAATTGGAGACCCAGTTTTGCACGAGTGGGAGATCTTCTAGGCAGTAAAATGGAAAACTTGTGAAGCTGCTAACATGAGAATTTGCCTCAGTGTCTGGTACTCCATGTGGGGGATTATCTTGGAGAAAAGAAGCAGCTCTAAAATTGATGTGTATCAATCAATCAATCAATCAATCAATCAATCAATCAATATTTGGCTTGGAATAAACCAAGCGTGGTCAAAATGTCAGGTAGGTATGCTGTCTGCAGAAAGCAGATGGGTGGAGAAATATTGCATTTGTCAAGGACAGAGATTAAAAAAATAGGAATAATTTAGAAATGAAGTGATAAAAGACTTCACTGTGTGAGTGGGCAGGAAGGGCCTTATCTTCTGCTGTTTAAAAATAAAATCTCAATTATATTAGTTTAGTTGACAGTACCTAGGCAGAGATCCAAGTTGAAGACTTGTTTATGGGCTTGAACAGTAAGTAGGATGATGGTGTTTTCCACAGCAATCAAGAAAGTAGCAGGGAAGGTGTGGGAGAAGAAAGATTAGAGAAAAATGCAAATAATCATTTTGCCTGTCTATTCAATTAACATCTAGGCCTACTTTGTAGCTTCCTGAAGCCTCAGTGCAGCATTCAGTAGGTGACAAACATTGAAAATGAGGGACCCGCCAACATGTATTCAGGTAGAAATTTCAAATATTCTGGTCTTTATTTCCCCACTATAAATAACTTTCAGTGTCCTAATTTTGTGTTCAAGGCAAAAAAAGGAAAAAAAAAAAAGAAGAAAAATGTTTCAACAAAAAGTTATACTTTTTGGTTTAATGCATAGGTATTTGGGGGATTAAAGTACATGATTGAAACACAGGCAGACATGAAAATGTTACAACCTCTTTTTTTTCAAATATCCTCTTCAAATACACATGCATTTTATTGAATGACTGCTCAATTCAGAGTAATAAGAAGTGCATAATACAAATTTTTTGTTTATTAGAATTGGATATTCAATTGCATTACTCTAAATTAGCTTTATTGCTCTAAACTCCTTACACAGTACTTATCCTATCTCTAATAAAAAGATTCTGGAGATGGTAATTTGGTTGGGAGGGGACATGAGGAAGATATGCTGGGTCTTTCTTGAGACTGTTCATAGGTCAGAGCACAATTTGTGTCATTTTAATTTTGTTACATTTAATAAAAGGTGAACTCTGAGGAAGCATTATTGTTTATGGCTTGTATATTTTAACCATGTATATGCAAAATAGTGTTTCACTTTTCTGGTACATAGCTGCTTGATTAAAAGAAACAAGTTACAGTGGTGACTGTAGACACTTTACCTTGTAAATTGTGTTTTAGAATAACTGCAACAAACAACATGTTTACAGCTAAGAGATACTTACAAAAAAACCTGAAACTTTGATCATGGGGGATTTTAATTTCACAGATACTTACTGGGATAACAAGTATGCAAAACCTGTAAGGTGGGAAGCATGTTTCCAGAGGCAATGCATAATTGCTTACTTACTGAAGTCAGTTTATTGACTGAACTTCATGATCAGAGGCTCTTGGCACCCAGAGCTAGGAAATTAGCCCATCTTGATAAATAGAGCAGGGTTGATCTAGGGATCTCAAATTCACAATGCAGAAAAGAAAAGAAGATGAAGCCACACAATTAGTTTCGGCTCAGCGGATGTTTTGTAAAAATAAAAATACTATAATGCATGTTGATGGTGATAACTATATAAATTAGGGTTGTTTTTCTGGAAGATAAACAGGTTCTCATTATATGCCAGAATATGAATTACTAATACCTTCACTTCAAGTAGAAGGAATAGCTTGTGGTAACGTAAACAATTGAATGATCTTGATGGAAATGATGCAAGATCTCATGACTGTGTGGGAAACCTGGTGCAGAAAAAATGGGAATTATTTAAGAAACAGTTGGATGTGCTGCAGTTACAATTCATTCAGGCTAAGTCTCAACAGGGGAAATGTAACTCAGACAATGTGCTTAAACATAGTGACAATAACAACATTTTTAAATGTCTCCTTTGGGAAGGGGGGAGATTGTTATTTACAATTTTAAAAATTTGCAGAAACTAAAAAGATAATTAGAAGATCAAGAGGAGATACTGACAAGCACAAAATATTCCAAGTATGAATAAAGGGCTTTCTCACAGTTGATATATTTGCATCAGAGAGCAAATGAAATGGGAATGGTCAGTAAAAAGTGGTAGTTGAGATTATCAGGCATAAAGGAATTAACATGATTTATTAGGAAATAGTAGATTGCTTCCATTGCTACACTCTTTCACAGGTGGAATACAGGAAAGAGTTGTCCTAAGATGTGTTTCTGGGTCTTGGCTGGTTTAGGAGAGCTTGTCATTGATTTCAGTGTTGCTGCTTGGTGATTAAGACAAGTGAGAGCTGCTGGCCTTTGGGATTGGTTATAGTGCCTATAATTGACTGAATGGAGGAGTATAGGAAGGGAGCTTCATAGCAGCGTGACCATTGCATCTTTACGTGATAAAGAATCAAGTTCTGCTTCTGAGGAGGATCTGCAGCTTTCTTAGCTTTGTGGTAGAAGTGTATGCTTTTACAGTGTACTTCTGACAGCACAGAATTTGCCCATGCACCTTCACTGTTATGGAAGAATTAAGCCTTTTCATTATTTATCTTATGTTTTCAAATACACCTGTATGTAGAAATCAGACCTTTGGGTCACAAATGCTGGCATGGGGTAAGTGCTTTCCAGAAGGCAGTTTTCCCTTTATATATTCACTCTTCAGCTCTGCTTTTTTTTGGTCTCTAACAGGTTTTATCTACAGATACGTATAATGTGAATGTGAATCCTGTCACAGTCTCTGGCAATTCAGGTGTAGGTAAAAAATGCACTGGAAATAGTTTTCCACTGAAAATTCCTTATAATTTCTTCTGCTAGGATATCACCACCTGTAGAATATGTTGGTGTTTGCCCGAAGCACTGGTCTTTATTCTGTACAGGAGTATTACCTCTTAATACATATACCTCTTATGCTATGTATATACAGGCAGAAGATAGGACTTTCTAGTGTAACATAACAAGCTTGCATTTGCGTTCCCAGATGAGGGACTGGGACAACAAGGAGAAATAATGCAGTCAAAATGTGCAGTGTCTCCAATGTGCAGAAAGTGTAAAGCTATCAAGTAAAAGACTAGCGCAGTCTGTGAAAGAGGGTGCAAGAGCAAGTCAGATAAAACAACACTTACAGCTGTGTGTGACGCTGAGTAGACTTCATGCAGACAGGTGAACTGAATTTTGATCCTCCCTGTTTATACAGCTCTGAGAATTTATAGTATGTGTCAAAGTGCACTTGCATTCGGTAGAACTTATTTTTCATGCCAAACAAAACATTGTAATGTCAGTGGGATATTGCTGTGTGTAAAGGCAGGTAATAAATTTATTGCTTTTTCATCTATTTCTCCATTCTTAAGGACTATCTTTGGAAATTAATATGTAATTATTTCCTTTTTATTAATCCCTCTCTAATCTTTGCTTACCTGTCAATGTTGTTAAATTAAGAAAAACAATGACCGAAAAGCATTTCAACTGAAATACAGGAAACTGATCACTGTTGATCACCCTAATTCTTTAAAATTACTTGCATATTCTGTGGCCATGGATATGCAAGAGATCAAAGTCAGTCATCATGACTCTTCCTACCACAGCCTTAAAATCAGTAAGGAGCATGGATTATCATTAAGGGGCAAATTTTCAAGCAATCTCCCACCATTTTAATTTCACAATCGAGGCCCATCATTGACCTTTTCCTTTGTGTGATTTACCCAGCAGTATTTTTATTTGTTAGTACAATGTCAGTCACAACTTGGTGGTTTTATATTCTGGGCATGAAGAAATACATCTCACAAAGGAAATGACATGTCAGATTTGTGTGTCCAGAAACTTCCCTGGNTCATCATCATCATCATCATCCCTGTAGGAAGGGTAGGCAGCAATGGAAAAGGTTACTCTGTTGATAAGAGAAATAATATTTAGGCTGATTGATAAATTTGTTATTTTTACTAAAAATATGACCTCACAAAGTCTGTAGTTTATCCTATTTAATTTGACCCACTGGCATCCCTGGACAAATTTCTGTTTCCCTTATGTGCTCAATTTTTGTGAAAAGGGTAAAGTGGAGGGATGAGGTGTCATGAGAGGAGCCCATCTGCTGAGCCTCAACTATGTAAAAGAAAGTAGACCATGAAGCTACAGAACATTGGTTCCATGAAGCACATATGAGCAGAAATTCTCAAACTGGGCAAAAACCCCGTGCTGGTCTTCAGCTTAGAGATAAACCAGGTTTTATTTTTTCTTTCTATGGAAAATTGAAATTTTCTGCAAATATACAGTCTTGCATTTTATTTTAAAATACAAGTTATATTTTAGCTTTATGTTTGCATGCTTGAGCCTTTGGAATAAAGGTCTTTATTTTGTGCAACACACCTATCATAGTTATCTCTGAGTTATGTGAGAGTGGTCAGTACAGTCTTACTCAGGACTAACTCGTTTTTAGAATTCTAAAAGTAGCTCTCTTTTCAGGTTTTACCTTAGATTTTAGTTGGTTAATGTAATGACAAATGTTAGTAACAACAATAAAAAAAAGTTTTGTGAAAAACATTTTACTTCAATAACAGAATAGAATAGCTATTCACATATTACTATCCATACTACTTCACATAAAGCTGTCTCCTAAGGTATTTTTGTTTCTAACAAAGGATTAAGGTGTGTCCATGTGCCTTCCATTAAATCTCTCTTATGATATTAAGACTACATTAAGGGCAAGATGGCAACCATCTTACTGGCTCAGCCTCCTAGAGAGCCGCTACTGGGCTTGAGTAAATTGCTTGCTATTGAGAAAAAGGATGTACTAAACCCTGACAAAGAGGGAGGAAGAGAAGTATATGTACACATAAGCAAATCTGACAATAGAGCAGAGCTATGCTAAGAGCACAAGGCCAGAGAAAGACAGTGATGTCATTCAGATGGAAATCACGTCTGTTCCAATATGCATTCACTGCAGCAAATGTAGCTTAGTAAAACTTCTATTCTGTAAGGAAATCTTCACAAATATGGGCCTTCTGCATTTTACTTGAACTGCCATATAAGAATGTGTTGTTGAAGCGTAACTTTAAATAGCTTATGAAGACATCCCTACGAATTCAAAATTACTGTACTTGCAGAAAAAGCAACAATATCCGTCTGTAAATCCTTTAATCATAAGCATTAAAGACTAGTTCTTCAGAGAATCACAGGCTGCTGACTAAAGTTTACATTTTCTTGAGTTGCTTTCAGTGCTGCTAGCTATTTTTCTCATGCACATGATGCTGATGTGAAGTGACACTTGCACCTGTTGTCACCATCTTATGGTAATTAGCATAGTGCCCTAAGTAGTAGCAGGGCCATCACATCCAAACATAAGCCATTAACATATTGCAGCTGTCATCAGTAGGGAAAGCTAATGGAGTTAGTGGATTTGCACACTACTGCATACCTTGGCTCAGCTAGCATAACTCCCCATATTGGGGTCATTGGGGATAGGAAAAAGAAATGTGGGATGTAGCCAGTCAGGAGTGAAAGAATACATTTTACTGCAGGTTTACTTTCATGTATTATGCATGTCCTTCAAGGTCACTGCATGATCATTTATAAGATTTTAATGAGATATCAAAGTGGAAAGAATGGAATGTAATTAATGTGATCATACAGAGAAGATACAGGTATAAAATAGCATGCATGAAGCAGTCAACAAAAAGTGGGAGCAAGGAAAAAAAAAGGTTTCTTTGGCCACATTTCAGCCTGTGAAACAATAATCTTTTCTATCGTACTTTCAGACACTTAGCATCCTGCCAGTTTTCCCCAGTTAACAGTGAAATAATGGAAGGAATTAGAGAAAATACATTCCAGTGCTTCACTTCAAATGTAGACTACCTGTGTTTTCCTACTTTGGGGAAAAATGGGTGGCTTATAGCTAAAAGTATGTTAGACCTACAGTAACTTAATACAGAGACCCAATAAACCCCTCAGTGGGAAGAGTTCCTTAGAGGCTGTTCCTGAGATTACTGGTTGTTTCCAGCTTGCTCCAGTTCCCACCTTCTTCTTTGTTCACAGATACTTTTGTATGAAGGCTCACCTCTATAGATGCACTTTCTCTTTTTAAAACTTTTTTTTTCTGTGTGGGCAAAGACTACAGATGGGGTTGGTGGTGGCCATGGTTGGTGACCCCAGCACATCTGAGTGCTCTGGCAGTCCTCACTGTCTGTGCTAGGCTATTGCTAGTGTTTTTGCACAGGCACCAGCATAAATGCCTGGAAGCAACAAGGAGAAGAGACCATCTCAGCAGCGCAAAAGGCAGCTCTGTCTAGGTAGCTCAATTAGAGACTAAGCCTGCCTCACAAACTTATCTCACTGTGGCCTTTGGTAAACCACACAAGCCAACATTTTCAGATGTGGGTAAGTAGTTACACACTTAAATCTTTAAGTGGAAGTAGACACCCATGCTGGAAGATACTTGCCTGCTCTTATACCATCAAGAACTATATTCACTCTTCTCTGTTTTCTCAAATATTCTGTACTTTGGTTTTTTCTAGGAGGGCCTTTCTAGGAATATAGTTGTTTGGAAAATAGATTTATCAAAACCCTACTTTAAGCCTGAGGTGACTCCAGGTACTCTCTCAGGATTTGTGCAGTAGGACACGGAGCCTCTATGTATGACCTTTGTTGTTGAATTTATACCCTCAAACCCTGAACGCACCATCGGAAACTCTCACCATTGGAAACTTTGAACATCTTCAGTTTCTATTACTAATGTTTACAGTCTGAGCCATTTGAAAAGACAAATGTATGTAAGAATCTTCATTGCACATCAAATCTTCAGTGTAATACTAATTTATAAAAGCAGTAGTTCTTTTCTGTCAACTTAAAACCTAAACTTTTTTTTCGTTTCCATTTATCTTTAAATACCTTTTGTAGTTTTTTAAAAAATAATTTAAAATAATTGCTTATTCTTACAGAATAAAGCAACTTAATTTTCTGCCATCATCCCAAAATGATTAAAAAACAGGAAAGCAAAAAATGAGAATGTGAACTCAAGAAAATAAAAAAGGGTTTTATCAAAACAAGGTCATTTCAGGGATTTACCAATATGTATGTATATTTGCTAAGATATTTCCATTTAACCACATAATTTTTAATAATTACTTGACTGAACTTTCAAGTAAATACATATATATGACAGATTACATATTAGTTAGTTGGAGTATATGCTTTTAGAATCTGTTTTATTTGCAAGGCAAGCATCTGTCCAAGCTGACCTTCTAAGACATTTGTTCAGGGAAGAAAAGCTGATGGATCTAAGCAGAGAATATCACAAAGAATAGAAAGCAATGAACAGGAGCTCTAGGGAAAAATGAACAAAAAGAAAGTATTTCTTCTTCATGTAAGTTCTCTTGGTCTTTTTCTTCTTCACCTCATTTTCTGCTTTTGTTTTTTCTTTAGTGTTTTCCTTTCTCACCCCTCTCCCAGCTCTGCTACCTGTTATTAACTTATGCCTAATTTTTCTTTCTCTCTCCATCACTTTATGTATTGCCACTGAAATATCTGTCCAGAGCCACAGCCTTGCTAGAGGTGGTGAAAGAGAGGACAACGTGGGTAGTTCTTCATGCTGAAGGAACTGTTTGCACATGTGGAAGGCCAGTTCAGCACACGGCAATGTCCATGTAATAATGCTTACAGAGAAATGCCTTGGAAAACTCATTTCACACAGGACAGACATACAATGTGGTTCCCAAAGTAAAATGTGCTTATCCAGCAGCATTTGGTAGTTCCAGCAGCTCCCTATTCTGTGACTCCCTCCAGTGGCTGGTTTACCATAGTTTACAAAACTGGATTTACAAACAAATCGGGTTTTTTTTCATTAAGCTGGCTATAGTAGAGACTAGGCAAACAATGCTGCCAGGAAAACACCAAATGGAGGCAGGAGACAAATAAAAACAAAAAACTTCATTTGTAATATCTGCTGTCACAGAGGACCAGGGCAGAGCACCTCCCTCACGATGCTCCACTGAACACAACGCCTCAGTCAGGTACTGTGGGAGACGGGCCAGCCTGACGTCCTCCTGCTGCTGCCAAAAATCTCTTGATGTTGCCCTGCATTAGGACATGTCCCATGTCCTAGTTTTGCAATTACCTTGCTTTTTTTCAATGGAAGGCATTCATTTTGTTCACATGCACGGTCTGACGGGTGAAAAACGATGCACAAAGGAGAGAAGGGTAATTTTTGAAGTGGGTACATGGCAAAAAATAGAAGACATGACAAAACCTGTCCAATTTCTATTTCTGACCCTATATAAACAAACCAGATTTTAAAGAAAGACTAATTTTTGGAAAGTTGAGATAATCTCAAACCTACAAAAATAAAAAAAATCACCAAACATTCGTGAAGGTACCATCTTCTTATTTATAAAAGGTTAAGTTCCCCTAAGCTATAAAATAAAAACATCCTCTGAAGACCTGGGAAGGCAGTAAACACTGGTGGCAAGTGACAGGAATTGATCCTGCTTTTCCGTGCCTGTCATGTCTCTAAATTTTATTTCCACTATTTCTAGGGTACTGTGATAAGAGAGGTAGGGATAGGAAAAAGGATTGAGCTGAGGTAAGACTATGGCCCGAGGGCGATAGTACCTAGGTCTCTGACTTTTTCTCAATTAGTAGGTCTCTGTGCCTGACTGTGAGATGTGCATCTAACTGGGGACTTAGACTGTTGCAAGGTATTGATTAGCCATAATGTGAAGTCAAATCTGAATAAAAAAGCATTGTGATCAAAAGCATTTCACTGGAGACAGCATGCCCTCCAAGTCAAGGGTCTACAGGTCTGATGAGCTCTGTTTCCTTTTTGTCTGAGAGAGATTTCCACGGTTTACTCATAAAGGCTCTCTTGATAGGAATGTCCAATGGACCCTCTGTCAAAAAACCTGATGTCTCAGATTTGACAAGTGCTTGTTAGTTTTTCATCCCAGATCACTCAACATGCACACAAAACTAGAAGAGATGATGGCTAATAATGCTATGTTTCAAGTTGACTGCTTTGTCATTTTTGCTGGAAAATTCACTGATTCAATCACCAACATTAAATTGTCTGCATTAAAGGAAAACAAAGCATAGCCGGGCATGAAATGTATTGGTTTCCCAAATGCTAGGACTTATATAGCTCAGTACCATTCAATGCATTGCCTTTTTTGATAGGAACCGTTTGTCTAGATGACATATAAAATGAAATAAACTGCTGCTCTATTAAAAATGACAGCAACAAAAAAACCCAAAACAGAGAAAATGGAGAGATTAATTTTAATTAATTTTGTCTTTTCTGGAATGTAGCTTTCTTCTCACTAAAAATATTTGTAAACGAGAAAACGATCTTCCACACCTCTACTCGCATGAGCAACATCCTTTCAAATAGTGCCAGTCCACTAAGAGGGCATATGAACCTGATTTTCTGCTCCATTGCAGCTCCATACTTTGTGAGCTGGGGTTGATTTCTCTCAAAAACTCAGGGGGGATGAAAGGTTATTTTTATGGACCATTCACATGAAGAATTTACAAGCCAAGGTTTAGGCCAACAGAAATGATATATTCTGGTAATAATATCTCTGAGCATTATTATAATAAAGTCCACACTTTTTTTCTTCTTCTGTAGTTTACAATCTAAACCCCAGGGCAGAGCAGTATCTGTGTGACAATGGTGGACTGTGGGACTCACTAGAGGCAACAAGAGTTCTTATTCATACTGGTGTATGAGACTCTTGGAAATGGAACAAAAAAGACCAGAGTTTTATTAGAGTGTTGCATTACCCATTCTTAGATATTTTTGAGTAAATTCTCCCCACTGAGAACTTTTAAGGGATACTTTATACTTGAACTGCCTTCTGTTATACTTGCAACATTTCTTGCTTCTAACTGCTTGTCCTATATATCAGCAAACCCCCACTCCTCCTTCAAAATCATCCTCCTTCCCTACCTCCCCTTCCATCACTAACGGTAGCTCCTAGAGGTGTCATCCAGGAAGGCTGGTATTGGGACTCTGTCCCTTTCTCTGCCAAAATGAATTTTAATAGTACTGTCTCTCTCCCAAAAAAGCACGGTGACAACGGGTGTATGAACTCTCAGTCTGCCTTCCCAGAGCTTTTACACATGTAAGTGTATTGGCATAGGCACCGTGAAGTGGCGCAGGACAGTCACTGGGGGCATCTCATGCTTGTTCTAGGGACCAGCAAACAATTTATCTGGTGAGAAAGAACAAAAACCCCCAAAGAAGTAAAATTAATCAATCCAAACTGTGCTGGTTATGAGGTTGTTCTTAGCTCAGGTACTGAGTTGCAAAAGCCCAGCTAAAGGAATAGTTTTTTTGGTACATACGGTCACAGTCATGCAATCCCTGGAAGATGTGTTCATGGACAAATGCACTCACAAGGCAAAGAAGAGAGGGAGAGAGGAAGCAGACCACTGCTATGAAGCTTGGGATGAGAGGGAGCCTTAAACCACAAGCAAACAAAATGTGATTTGTGTAGTCCAGATGCATAGAGGCAGAAACAGGAGGACTTTGCAGTGGTCCCAGGGTGAAAACTCTGTGAAGTGTTCAAGCCAAGTCCCTGTTACAAGCTGGTTTGCACTACTGCCTTCCAGCAGAGCCAGATTTGAGGAAATGTCTCTCCTTCCTCCCAGTGATGTTTTCCATCGCATGGAGGCTGAGCCTGGAGGTGGGTCTTTTCCATCTATATACCGTCAAATGGCAAAGGTGTGAATTATTTCTCCAGGCCTTCAGCCCCCATTGCTTATAGCACTCTACTTTCAGCCCTTCCCAGCACAGCTCAAGGTTGTGAAAGCATAATGGAGCCCAAAATATTTCTTGCTGCAAAGTATTCGTTGTGGTAAATGTCGACTATAGCAATAAGGCACTGAAGGCTGTGCATTAGCAAGCTATTAGTGCATGCTGAGAGTGCTCTGGTTGCCTTCTAATGCACACTCTGCAATGGCCATTACAGAGTATGATTCATTATTTTTACATTTATTTCACATTTTAAAAAACCCTTTTGATAACACTTTTGCACAATTTCAGCAGATGTGTTTTTTTCACAAGAAAAAAAACGATTCTTATGAATAAAATGTGAAAAGAAAATGGTAGGTGGAGAAAGACTTCAGTGTTTCTGAGTAAATCTGAAAGTGACTGACTCTTTCTCACCCCATTCTCTTTTCCTGTGGTTTTTTGACTATCATAGACTGATCTATCTCCTCCCAGAGTCATCCTTCTGCCTTTGCAGTTTCAGTTTATGACTGTGCAGCCATTTTATTTGCTTAAAAATAGCACTTCAGCAGATATATGACATTAGGTTCCTGTGCTTCACACCAGAAAAAATGCAAAATGTCCATAAAACTCATAAGTTGTACCTGGGAAACAATGTATGCCTTCAGTGGGGGAAGAAGGTACATATTCTTTCCTTGAGCCTCTCATTTCTGTCTCATAATTGTCTTTGCTTATCTCCCGTCCCCACAAAATGTTGAAGTTTTTGCTCATTTGCCTTTTCCTTATTGCACATTGAATGCAACAGTGTGACAGCCATGCACAAAAGGTAGTATCAATTTTGGCAGGTTGTAATTACGACTGCTAAGCCTGCTAAGAAAAATAAGGTTATGATCAATTAGGCTAGGATTAATTCTGCCTAACTTGAAATACCTAACTGAGGTGTTTAAATTAGGACTATAGTCGCTCCAGGCTGCCTTAGTAATGAAGTGAAGGTTAGATGCTTCAAAAATGTATTTCATCCAACCTAAGGGCTAAATCACCCTCTTTTACTGACAAGACTTTACAGTGCTTCTAATTTTATCAGCTAAATGATACAGGTAATCTGATTTAGGATGAATCTGGGCCCTGTCTTTTTCCCCAACTTTGCTTCACTACTTAGTGATATCTAACACCTACAGTGTGAATATATGTTCTTAAAACATCAGCTGTCTCTCTAATACTGGAATGTCAAAATAATGGTGTATTTTACTGTTGATATCTGAGTAGCACGCTATGAGGTCCTTTGTGAAAATGCCCTAGAGAAAGGATTTTTAAAGGACAGATTGGCAAAAATATAGAAACTTACAAGGTATTTGACAGAGAAGCATGTAAAATCACAATTCCTTGCAAAACAATTGTGCATGTGAGTGGGAGAAGATAGTACTGAAGTGCTGAAGCCATTTTTTAAAAAAATATGGCATAGTTTAAATATATATATGGAATCAGAGACTTCGCTGCTGAGTAAAAGTGACACTGAAGGAATATTCAGTGTTATGTTACAGCCTCTGAAAACATAGCAAATGTCAGAAATTCCTCTTTTAAAGAGTCCTCACTCTTGTTCAATAACTTCAACTGTCAGAGCATGCAGCTGTATCAAAAAGGGTTTCATAGAATCAAAAGGTTTGTTTCTTAGCAACTCTGTCAACAAATTTAAATTGCTGCATATCATGGCTGTTCCATAATCATTTGCATGCAAGATTTGTAAACACAGATTTTCATTGTGCATCCTGTTGTCATGGCTGGTAGGGAGGCAAAAAGGGACAAATACTCCAGGGCAGGGGCAATGTAGGTTCCAAATCAGAAGATGCAATACTAAATAAAAGGTCCTACGTAGCTCACTTGACAAAAATCTTGTCTAGTTCACTTTGCCCATGAAATAGAAACTGCAGAGGCAGCAAATCCAGTCATAGATGCAGTAGTGCAGTAGTCCACAAAGTCAAAAGACTGAATTTTCTTTTTATGGTAAAAAACCACTGAGGATGATATTTGGACCTTGTTTACACAATAATCCAGAGGCCCAGCTGCACTGCAAACAGACATGTATACGCAAGCTTTAAATAAACGTGTTTAATATTTTGTTATACCAATAACATTATAGCTGAGGCAATATGTTACTTGGTTGCTGTGCATTTAGCTGGGATTAAAGTAAAGATTTTGCAGCCGGAACTCAAGGCTGTGCTGGTGCAACTTCTGTGTTAGGTGCTCCAAAGTTTTTCAGATATTTGTGGATGAACTCCAGTCACGTGTACCACAGGAATGCCAGGCTGACATAACTTTGCCCTTTGCTTTGCTAACGTCATTAAAGATTGTGGTTAGGAAGTGATGAATATAGTCCATTTTAATTTTTATGTCATTTCAATTGCATTTATTATTTGCTGAGTGCCTCTAATGCACATGGCGCTAGAGGACACGCTTTATTTAATGTAATGCATTTTAGATCCACTTTATATAATAGGTTAAGCACATATAATATATGTGTCTGTATGTTCCCAGTATGATATAATAGACTAAGAGGTTGTGCACACTTTATATGTTTATGTTTTCAAATTTAATGAATTCATCTTATCCCACACATCTAAAGGCTCATATACAAAATCTCAGCTCATTTCACATAACACCTCTGTTATAGGTTTAGTTATTGTTATAGGTTTATTCAGCATTATTTATTTGTATTGCAGTACTCCCAGAGGTTCCTGCTCTAAAAAAAAAACACTGTGAAAAATCAGAGCAAAAGACTGCCTTAAAGAATTTGCAGTCTATAAAAATAAGAGAGAGGGAACATAGGCACAAACTGACAAAGTCACTTACTCAGGTTCATAGGCCAGGCGTGTCATGGGGACAAGATAGGGTGTTGTTTTCTCATCTCTAACCAGTGAGTTAGAACAGTGTCCAGTGAGTTAGGAAGCCCATCTTATAAACACCTGGAGTGGCCTATCTCCAAAATTCTGTGTCCTGGGCCCGACCTCTATTTTATCATGGACCCTGAAATTCCCCTTGCTACACCACTGCATGTCCAGAATGTCTGTCACATGACAAGAATAATTTCTGAGTGGTAGGATAGGGCATGCCTACCTGCCCCACCACATGACTGGCAGGGAGATGTGTGTTTTGGGCATCTCTTAGCAGTACTTCCAGCTCCACTCCAGTTCACTGCAGGTTTTGGTTTTTTTTTTTTAATGCTACTATCTAAATTTTACTCAGGTTATGAATGAAAATACTTTTGGTGCATCTTTGCCTAATCCCCAGCAGCAGCCACACAGTTTGGAGCAGCAGATTCCTTCTCAGAATATGACTGTCAAGGTCCCAACCCTGCCAGATCTGGTCTTAACTGGAGGATAAATACAGAACTGTAACAGAAGCTTTGCATAAATACAATCTTACTGTGTGTCCTTATAGGAAGTGTTGTAGGTGTTAAATTCTTGTCTTCAGGAGTACTTAAATATCTTCAGTTTTCCCCAGCGCTAAGTAAAATGAATATTTGAGTGCCCAGTCACAGATTTTACAACTGTTAAGAATCAAGTATGTCAGATGTTTTGATGACTTCCATGCCACTTACTGTCCTTGTGGTAATCTACTAAAAATCACTTAACCTTATTCCTTGTTTTATGGCTTAACAGCCTAGAAGACAATGAAGTAACTGTGACTGTTGGTTGCTATCTAATTATTATGTGGGTAATTTGTTAAGGTCTACTTCAGGGAACATGAGTAGTTATGACATAATTCCCATGACAGATATGCCACTGTAAATTAAGAGAGAAATAGCTGTCAAAGAGGGAGGCCAAACACACTGGGTACTGCAGCACTGGGTATATATGTAAGACTGGCTGTGCTATTTCTCAGTAGCATCTCCCTAGTTTCAGGAAGGAATAGGTGTCCCATCAACATGGACAAATGTGTCTTGTTCCATCAGACTCATCAGTGTTGATTGATTTTCTGAGGGCGTTTATGAACCTCACTGTTAAGACAGAGGAACACAAACAACTGCCCATCTTCTGGGCATGACAAATAACACAGCTTCTTCATAACTCTCTTTGGCTGCCTACTGTCAGAGACTCTTCAGAGGGAACTAACCTTTAGCTATTGCGAGGTTAGCAGATGTGATGCCCATCTAAAAAAAGGGCCAGAAAGAGGATCTGGAGAACTACAAGCCTGTCAGTCTGACCTCGGTGCCAGAGAAGATTATGGAAAATATCATATTAAGTGATATCACATGGCACATAGAGGACAGCCAGATGCCTGGTCAACATGGGTTTCTGAAAGGCTGACTAACCTGATCTACTTCTATGACAAAGTGACCCACCTAGTAGATGAGGGAATGGCTGTGGGTGTTGTTGACTTGGACGTTAGTAAAGCTTTTGACACTGTTTCCCGTAGCATTCTCCTAGAGAAACTGACTGCTCATGGCTTGGGTAGGTGTACATTCCACTCAATAAAAAATTGGCTGAATGGCTGGGCCCAAAGAGTTGTGTTGAATGGGTTTAAATCCAGCTGGTGGCTAGTCACAAGTGGTGTTCCCTAGGGCTCAGTACTGAGTTCGGTTCTGTTTGATAACTTTATCAATGATTTGGAGGAGGGGATTGAGAGCACCATCAGGAAGTTTGCAGACGACAACAAGTTAGGTGAGTGTGTTGAACTCCTTCAGGGCAGAATGGTCTAGAGAAGGATCTGGACAGGATGGATTGACTGGCCAAGGGCAATGATGTGGGGTTCAACAAGGCCAAGTGCTGGGTCCTGCAATTAGGTCACAACAACCCCATGCAATGCTACAGGTTTGGGGAAGAGTGGCTGGAAAGCTGCTCAGTGGAAAAAGACCTGGAGGCATTGGTCAATAGCTGGCTGAATATGAGCCAGCAGAGTGCCCAGGTGGCCAGGAAGACCAACAGCATCCTGACTTGTATCAGACACAGTGTGTCCAGCAGGACTAAGTCCCCCTGTACTTGGCACTGGTAAGGCTGTACCTCAAATACTGTATTCAGTTTTGGGCCTCTCACTACAAGAAGGACATTGAGGTGCTGGATTATGTCCAAAGAGAGGCAATGAAGCTGGTGAAGGGTATAGAGAACAAGTATTATGAGGAGTGTCTAAAGAGACTGAGGTTGTTTAGCCTGGGGAAAAGGAGGCTGAGGGGAGACCTTATCTCTCTACAAGGCCTGAAAGGAAATTGGAGTGAAGTGGGGATCAGCCTGTTCTCCCAAGTAGCAAACAATAGGACAAAAGGAAATGTCCTCAAGTTGCACCATGGGAGGTTTATGTTGGATATTAGGAGAAATTTCTCCACTGAAAGTGTTATCCAGCACCAGAACTGGCTGCCCAGGTAAGTGGTTGAGTCACCATCCCTGGAGGTATTTAAAAGATGTGTAGATGTGGTGCTGAGGGACATGGTTTAGAGGTGACCTGGAAGTGCTGGGTTAATGGTTGGACTAGGTGATCTTGAAGGTCTCTTCCAACTAAACAATTCTATGAGTCTATGGTTCTGTTACAGAGCTGACATTCATAGATGCAGGTAATGCCTTTGAAAAAATCTTACAAATAGTGTTTGATAAATTAATTGATTTCTAGGATCAGTTATTCTTCTGCTTTCTGTATCGACAACTTCTGTCTTCTATTGCATCTAAATTTTGTTGCAAGGCTTCAAACTGCAAAAAGCTGAGATTTCTTATACTGTTGTAGATACTATTATTGAATTTACTGGTCATGGCAACCTTCCTGTATGTTTGATTGGCATTTCCTTGACTTTGTTGTGTATCCTCAGGCTGGACACAGCCGGGGTGTGGAAGTGCCATGTTCAAAAAGCTCCAAGCAGCAATTCCTGTACTCAGAAGCATTGTATTGCCCCAAACCTGATATTCACAATACTGTTAGAGCTCATTGTTTGTGCTGCTCTTTAGCAACTTCATAAATGTGTGGATTCATATGAAGAAATGGCCACTGTGGTTGCCCCATCAACTCTCATGTTTAACGTGCACTGTAGATTTCCTCTAAGATATTCCATTTTGAATTAGACAAAAATCTCAGGGGAAAAAAAAAAATTAAAATTACTAGCAGTGAAAAAATTGCTACCATCAGCCTTCAGAAATCGTTCCAGTTGTTTGCTCAGTATTAAAGATCTGTGTATTCTGGATCTGACTTTTTTTTTTTTTTGCCAGGATTGTGTTATTCCTCGGTTAAAGAACAGAAGAATCTTCATTGTCAAAATTCCATTGTTTCATATAGGTTCCTATTGGCTGAGGCCACAGCAGATCTGGCATTTTTTAAAATAGCTTTAGCTCTATAACTTATTATAGCAGGTGCTTTACAACATTCTTGTTTCTCTTTTCCAAACCATCTTAATTTCCCTAAAATCCTTTTTTGAGATATATACAGAGTTTGAATATCAATAAAAATACTTCTACGTAAGTGCAAGCAGAAGTAATTTAAGCTCTCCAGCTCCTACTTGAGATCTTTTTATACAAACAACCATTGCCCGTTTGGTAAAAGAGTGGGACTGAAAACTGATTCCCTTACTTTGATATCTAAACCTTTTTCCAGAGTTACTGCTTCAAAGGATTTTCCTGTCTTATGATATGACCTGTTTTCAAATACACTGTGTGCAGCTGTATCTGTAACACCTATTCCTTGTTTGCATGAGTGCTTATTACTTGTAATTTCACAGCTCTTTGGTTGTCTTTGGTAGAGCTTCCTCTGCACCTAGCGTGCATGTTTGTGATAGCATCTGCCTATGCAATCTGCTTACTGTCTCTCCACCAAGTTTCTTACAAAGTGTAAAACTCTATGTCCAGGTGGTAATTACCTCATTTACTTCAGGAATTTGTTACTTCTTTGTATCATCCTTCTTTTTAAAAGCTTCTTTTCTGTGGTTGAAGAAACCTTTGCAGCCCCACTTCTAAGGAGGGCTTTGATCAAGAGAACTAGGATGACTTTCCTTGTCACAGGCAGCATATAAGTCACCTTTTCCTCCCAGAAATGCAGCATACATATGCCAGTATGAATTCAGAACTGTCTTTGTACCCTGTGAATCAAAACTTAATCTGATAAACAAACAATTTTTCCAAACAGGGCAAGCATTTTCTTTAAATTCAAACTGGACTCTTGTTTAGCCTTCAGTCTGGTGTGCATCTCCACATAATTCTTTGTCATGACTGAAAATTTCTTCTTTTTCTTTTTTTTTAAATGAGATTTCTTTTTTCCCATTTTAACTGCATTATTTTTTACATCCTAATAAGTCACAGAAAACTAGTAGGCCTTTTTTCTGAGTGCAGACTGTGGTCAAAATGTTAAAAATGGCTTTGGATCTGGAGATGTGGCTATGAGTTATAAAGCTTTTCTTTCTGGTTCATTTTAGCTGCAGTATGTTTGTCTCATTCTGGAGTTATTGTCCTCATGTGAAGACCAGATGTGTGGATACTGATGTCTCTTGCACTTGAATCCTCTGTATTTGCAATTGCAAGTGGCACAGAAACAGCTTCTACTGTCTGAAGGCTTATCATTTCAAGCTTTCTTGGTTTCCATGCTCAAGACAGAATAATGCTGTACCATCTGCAATTCTCTGGCAGTGTGCCAGTTAAACTGCTGGCTGAAATAATTTCCAGCTTCACACCAAATGGAAATACAGGGTGCCTTCTAATATGAAGTATTAAAGGACTATAACCAAACCCTGGAAATTAAACCATGCTCCTGAAGCTGTTATGCTGAACATGGAGCCTGTTTTGCTAGTTTTTACACACATGAGATTGGCAGGATGGTTTACGCTATCCATTTCTACTGGGCATTTGAGGTGGGATGCATCTTTCTTAATGGACCCTGAGGACATCCACACCTCAAACTCTTTTTTTTTTTTTATTATCTGCAGGTGAGCTGAACCCTTAGTTAGCTTTTCTTACACCATTTGCAATTTACAATGGTGTTAGAGGAATTTAAATACTGTCCATTTAATATTTCTCTCTTTATTGTTACCTCAGACCACAAACACCCACTTATCTGACAAATTATACTTGATATTTTGCTGAGATAAAGCCCCAATGAGGAAGTTTTGCTGAAGTGAGGAGTGTGTGGGGATAGGAAATCATTAAACCCATAATCCCAACTCTGTCAACCCTCCTCACTGGACTGCTGATCAGATTCAGGGGACAATGTGACTGAAATTCGCTATGCTGACTGTAATAAGCACCACCCCAGGACAAAGCACAGCAGCAAGATAACAGAAATAATAATAAACTAATAAGTGGGAATAAGAGCTCTTTACTTTTATTGCTCTAGTATAGTGACCTATGAGCTTCCAGCTGCTTCTCTGTCCTTGCCATCATCCTTGCAATATGCTACCAGATCTCTTCTAGCAGGATGTTTCACATTTTCCATTTTCAAACACAATAAATTCATTAATTATTACTAAATAAATCAGTAAATTAAATACATCAGATGAAATACTAAGTTAGACAGATTCTCCTATGGCTATCTGCCTTGGTCGAGCTGACTTTGTTAATGAATCCACCTCCAGTCACAAATTTGTACGCAAGCTGTCATGGGAACTCTGGCATTAGCCACATTTTGCTGCTCCTCATACAGTTATGCTCTACAGCTGCTATGTACAATATATGCAGGAAAATACCATTTTGTGGAAGCATCTGCCACCCAGATGCTCCGGTGCTTGAGCTGCAAGCCTCTGTCCCTTCAGCAGCTCTGAATAAGCCTCTGTTTCCCAAAACTGAATTGTAAATGGAAGTTGCACAAAAGAAATGCAACTACAAAGACAGGCAACTTGGCCAATAGGAAGCTATTTTAGCCATGCAATTTGTTGCAGGTTAGTTCCTTGGATCACGTGACTGTAGGGAGAGGTGTCACTAACCCCTTTGCGCTGTGTTGTGGAGCTTGTCTACAGGAACCATCTGAGGTCTTGCTGTCTGCGCAGCCTAACAGTGTTTTTGCCTTCCCTTTGGTGGGAAAGGTTTTTCTGCAGCTTAATACAAAACCTCAGAACAAAAAAGGGAAATATCGTATAGATGTACAAGGGGATCTCACCAAAGCTTAGTTTATACCATTACCTCCAAGGAGAATTTACAGTTTGGACTAAAGTATCAACCGGACATATTTCACAGAATAACAGAATCATAGAAAGGTTTGAGTTGGAAAAGACCTCATCTAGTTCCTACCCTCCTGCCATGGCAAGGACACCTCCCACTAGACCAGGTTGCTCAAGGCCCCATCTGACCTGGCCTTGAACACCTCCAGGGGTGGAGCATCCACAACCACCCTGAACAACCTGTGCCAGTGTCTCACCACCCAGTGTCTCACCACCTTAGGTGGAAGAATGTCCTCCTAATTTCCATAATTTCTCTCATAATGATCTCTCTCACTATTATTTATCTCATAATTTTTCTGATTGGCTTGTTTGTTTGACTTGATCTGGCAAGATTGCATCTTAGTTTATTTAGATTTTTTTTTTTGGGAACAGTATCTGCACAGTGATCTGATGAAACCAATGTAATTAATCTGTTGTTTTATTTAAATTTCAGTTGCATATAATAATGAAAATAAATAATAACAACTAATACATTCTTCCTGAATGAGAAAAAATAAATGTACATAAAACAGACGAGGAATGCTTGGCAAATTATCTTTTCTCCTGTATCACTGATTTAGACAAGCATATCACTGTTATTTATCTGAAGTCTTTTAAGCCTTTCATCTAGTGATAAAACACTGAGAGGTCTGTTTGTTATGAAGAGTACTAAAAATCTGTTTCTGATAATATCTGGAACCACTGGTAATAGCTGTTGTCCATAGTAGATGTTGAACACAGGCATTTAATCCCCACGAACCTTTCCTAATAGATGCTATTAGTGTTGGCTCTCATAGCCCTACAGTAATAATATTTGTCATAATTGACCCGCTCTCTTAGCAACAGTGAAAGAAAAATATCCTCAGTTACCTTAGCTGTCACTTAAATTTACACATTAAACACTACAAAATCATGGGGTTTTTTCGGTCAAATGATGTTACAGAAAGGAAAGAAACATGAGAATCTCTAGTATTCAAGAGTCTGCTGCCCATTTTCTTAATGTTCCTGGATGAATGTTTGAGCTTATTATACTAATAGAGGTCTGCCAAGTCTTTGGATTTATTGCTCTAAATCAGTGGAGTCATTGTCATTATTAGACCAGTTGCTGGTCAATACTAAAAAGCATTCATTAGCTGCAAATGACAGAAATGGTACTACTCTATAGATTTTTTTTATTGTTGTCCAGAATGCATGCTTCCTTTTCGAAGGCAATAATGAGAGAAGAATTAAATGAGAGGTCAGTAAGGATTTTACCAGTAAGAACAGCAATGTGGTAGGAATCCCTATGCCACTGCAGGTTTTTTTCTTGTTTTCTTCAGTTTTGATGTGCTTAGGGATTTGAAGACAACAAGAGTATTAGTAGTGTCTGTGGCTAACTGGTACATGTGCCTTTAACAATAGCCTGCACATTGCAATTTGAAATGAGTTGACTTCGGTGAAAATGTGAGGATTAATTGCTTTTCCATACTCCTTTTGTTCTTGGATGGTTTTATTTGGAGTCCAAGATTCACAAGCTGCTTCTTAGTTCTGACATCCCTCAGGCTCCAGCCTTTTCTCAGCTGTGGATATTTGCTCTGTTCTTGCATGCTATGAATTTTAAGAGTCCTGAGTCAGGCTTCTCAAAAGTGCTGGGTTAGGTCTTGCCCTTCTGTAGCACTTGAAGGAACTGGGCACCTAAATCCTTTAGGTTCCTTTGAAAACCTTAGCTGGGGCTCCTTCTAAAAGGCAAAACAAAGACAGATGTTCAAAGGAACTGGCACCTAGTAGCTTCCTTTCTTTTCAATGGGAACTGCAGAGTAGCAAGCCTCTATGAAAACCTTTTTACTCATTTTGGCTTCTAACAAGCGGAAGCCGAGTTCTTCAGAAATGCTGGCCAACAACTATTACATATAGGTGATATCTTAGGATGACAGGTACTTTGACAGTGCACAGCAGTTAAATAAAAACTGCTGAATTCATGTTATATTTTGAGGTAACTGCATTCAAACTGCTTTTCACCATTTAAAGAGAGATATTCCATTTTTTCCACCCAGCAGCCTGACTGCTCTCCCTTTCTTTTTAGACTTATATCAAAACAATGAAATGTTCAAATGAACATTTCTTCCAGTACATTAATGTGATGACACAATAACCAAAATAATTATAGTCCTAGAACATTATTTTCTTTTTAAGCAGTCTGAGTCTCTGAGAGAAAAGCTTGCTTAAATTGTATCTATCTTCAAAGAGAAACATACTGCCACAGAAATAACAGTTGATATTAAAACCAAAACAAAATCCAACAACAACAACCTAAAGGCATCTAAGCTTATTAGTGAAATATTAAGTTTTAAAGATCTAGGCAATTTCCAGAGATCTTGTAATTAACAAAGGAAACATTTGGAATGCATTGTATTTTCTGATTGTTAAAACTGTCATAATTCTATTAAGAACTTTAAAAAGGAAAACATTAGAGAAAAATATTGCCTTCCTGGAAATTTTCTTGCCTTCTCTTAATTCGCGTGACATTAAGTCCTCTTTTGATAAAAGGGTCTGCCTTGCTATTTTATGACTGACAAGCAAGGTCATTGTCCTGAAAATCTCTTCTGTGCAGATACTTAATGGTAAGTACCTGAGCTAAAGGATTTTTTTTCCCTATAACTTGCAAGTTCATCCATTGAGTGTCTCATTATATGAGCAATTTTTACTTATGCAGGCAATGCTATTGACTTTAGCGAGCATAGGTTTGCAGACCATTCCTTAAAGCAAAGCTTGGTTAAAAACCTAGCCATTTTAAAATATGGATATATGGTCAGCTTTAGATAACTGATTCTAACTGCATAAAGTAAAAGAAAAAACTTGAGGGAAAAATGCCTAGAACTCTTATTCAGCAAAAGCTCCTGTTTAAATAATTAAAACAGATTGTGCCCGATGTACAAATTTCTCTGTAAGACCTCTTTTTCCACGGAGAGTTGAAGTTTTGTTGAATCTTCTATTTCTAACTCTTAAGTCAATTTGTAGGAGGTGGTGTGTAAAAGCACTTTAGTAGGGAAAAGCAGCAATCTCAATGCATCAAAGTTAGGTGGTAGCGGGGTTATCACTCCGTGAAAATCACATAAACATTCCACATATGAAATATTATTCATCAGGGCAAAACTCTCCAAGGGTTTCAAAGATGACAATGGTGTCGTGAAACCTTTTTTTGAAAAAGGAAAAATTTATTCCACTGCTAAGATTGATTCTGTCGCCATGTAGCAGGCAGTGTGACGAGGCAGGGAATGAACATAATTGAGAAGAGAATTAGCAAACCTTAAATATCTGCTGCTGCAATATCATTACCCATAAACTTGCCCTTTTTCCACCCTCTTTTCCCCAAAGACTGACATCCCATAACTGCAGTGAAAAAGAATGCATTCTTTCGAACAGCTAAATCAACAAGGTCTCACATGAGTAGTGTTGAGTGGTGTGGTTGACTGATTTCATGAAAAACTAATCAAGTATTCATCATTGAGATCAAACACTTCCCAAGTAATTATTATCAAAACCAATCTGATAAGACCTGAAGAAGTGGCATTGCTGATCTAATCAGAAGTAGAACAGAAATAGTTTGCTCAGCTTTTGTAATGTTCGGGTATGAAAGCACAAAAAATGTAATTGTATTTTATAATTAAGAAAAAGAAAGCTGTCATACTGTAATCAATTATCTGAAATAAATCATAACAATTTTAGTTTTGCTGGTTATTTGTAAGAATACACATTTACAAATTTAGTATTTCGTGCATGAGTAATGTAATACATGGAATAGAAATGCCTTAGAAACAAAAGATGTAGTTTAAAGCCATTTCATTTAAAAAAGAAAGGATTACGTGACTATAGTGAGTAACAGAACTGGTACACCCATATCTGTAATTTTTTTTCCTATAATGATGATTTCTTCTTATATCAAAATTAAAATACAGAATATTTTTTGAAAAGCAAAATGGTATTTGCAATCTCAATAATCTTCTATTTTAAATGTATCTTTATTGATTAGAATTATTGAGGGTAATTTTTAAAAAGTAGAAATTTTAAAGAATTTTACATGTATTTAAAGCTATCAAGATAGCAATTGCGATGCTCCGGACAATTCCCAAGAATTTATTTGTCTTGTCATTATTTTCAGGCAAGAGCCAAAACACATTTGTAATGGCACTGTACATCATGCTGTCATTACCCTGGCTGATTTTGACAATATAGAGTTTCAAATAGATCATATTGGAAAAAAACCCCAAACCCTAATAGGCTATTTTGCTTGATAATGCCAGGCTAGACTCCCTACGCCACTTGCATAAATCTTGATTTGCCCTAATTTTAATGCCTTTATTACTTTTAGTATTAATGTTATTTGATTTCTCTGGAAATAATTTTTCATGTTGATTACTGCATCGTATCTGGGTGACAAAAATGCTTAAAAGAGTGGCCCTTCAGAGTTTCATGTCTTAGGTAAGAAGCTTAAAAACTGCTAGGTAACTTTCACAGATTATTTTTTTAAGATGTGAACTATTATCGATTATTATGGGTATGTGAACATGGTTGTGGTTTTTAGAAATTAATTGACATGTAGAATGCCAACATTTTAAAATAACTTGCTAATATGCAAATAAAACTATGAATGAAAATGAACTGTGCATCTTAAACTTTGATTCACCCTTCTAATGGGCTTTTTAATGGCTTTTCACACTGCATGACATTAGTCATGCAAGTAAGACAATTTACAGAGCAATTAACAAAAATTAATCAGGATGGGGGAATCTGGTCCAGCCTAAAAGTTAGTGTTTCATATCAAGGAGCAACATTATTTCTATACTAATCTGAAAATTATAGCAACAACAACTGGTTTCTGGGCAGATTGATCAGTGGAAAAATGGTATGTATTCAGTGGTCAGAAATTCCTAATATATATATTGTTCTCAAAGAGAGGTTTTGCAAATCCTTTTAGAAAATAGAGGCTTAAATGTGATTCAGTTTTAATTTAAAAATTTATTTTTAAGACCACAAAATAAAAAGGACATTTTGTATCAACAGTGAACACTATATCCATTATCAAAGTGAAGTTCTGCAAAAAACCTCTGAGACAGTTGTTCCACCACAGAAAATGTTATCTTGTATTCACATTGTTTCTGCTGGTTACCATTGATGACAAGCATCAGTGAATCATTCAGCTGATAAACGAATCTTGCCAGTCTTACTGTTGACACGAAGGTCTGACACCCAGAAGATGTTCCAAATACAAGCTGATGCCCTTTTGTCTCATACAGCTCATGGAACTTTCTTACAGTCTGATCCAATAAAAAATGCATTTTAGTTTCAGTATCTCACAAGAAAAGGACTTCTACTGTCTACAGCACTGTGCAAAACAGATCTTTAGCTGTCAAACCTATTTAAATACTAGGTAGCTGTTTTAAGAATCGGAAGTATTTTTTACTTCATAGAATACTAGCTGCCTTGACTGTATATGTACTCTATAAGTCCTGTTTCTATAGCTTGAGCCCTAGATGATTTTCACTTTAGCTCAGAAGTTATTGAAAAAATCTTTAGTGCCCATTCAGAGGGCCAATGTGAATTGAATGATAATCATGCCTTTACCATTGTGCACAGATACCGGGTTAGGTTTTGATTTTAACAACAGAAAGAGTCCCAAAAGATCATGATTCTTGAATTGTTCCTCTAATCTCTAGAATCTCCACTCTAGCTTTTAGTCTGACACACTTCTTGCTTTCTCTAATGACTAGAAAAGTAGTCATAACAGTTCAGTCAAGCTCACAGTGAAAAGCCGCACTGCACTGTTCAGCAAGGTCCTTTTGAAAGGTATCTGTGACAGGAAGTCTTTATAGGCAGAAACAGAAAAGAGAGCTCAGATAGCCTCTGAACAGAAAATAGAGCTTCATCTTAATACATTTGTGCTCCTCTGACATTTCTGGGAGCACACTCAAAAGCTTCCCCCAGATTTACCAACAAGGTAATCTGCAGGAAGACTGCAACGTGTTATTAATTTTCTTCATTTAAATGGGACTTTACCAACAAGGTAAATCTGACCAAGGGTATCTCTAATCTGAAGTAATTAGAAAGGAGACTGTCTGAGCAGCACATGGTTATGTTACATTGTGCATAAGGGCTGCAGCAATAGAAAGTCCACAAATAGAGTAGAACATCTACAGGGTTGTACAGGACATGCACATTGAAAGATGCTCTTCTGCCTCTATTCAAAGGTTTCTAACTGCACGAGAGAGATCAGATCATTATTTGCTTTATCTGGGCAAAGATTTTTTCCTAAATATCTGTGGAAATTCTTGGGAAATCTCCCATAACCTGCTTGAAGACATGGAGAGCAATGGCAAAACTCCTATGGTGTTCAACAGAATTAGTATTTGGAAATAAAAAAAGTGTGTGGCCCTTCTGGCTGCTTCACATCAAATTCCTATCAATTTTGTCTAATGTCTTCAGCCACAGCAAGAGAGCTAGATGAGGTCTGGCAGAAAAGTCTCTGCAGTAAATTCCCTCTGCCAAGCATTGCCTCTGCAAAACTCAACAAGTCATGTCACTTGGCTGTCTGCTAATTTCCCTGTACTCCTCTTCTGCTGAGGACAGAGCAACTATTCTGGTATTCCACTTTTGCTTGCTACATTTGCTTATACTATCTTTTCTTTAGGGCACAAGCTATTTTTGCTTTGTGTTTGTGTGCTCAGATTTATGTTGGATACAGTAGTTTCTGGGGAAACTGGAGGTAGGCATCTGAACTAAACAACTCTCCAGACTACACTGACTCCATCTAGTGCCACTGGAGACACGTTAAGGCATTCTAGATGCCCTATTGGTCTGACAGCTGTCAGATAGGACCTACAAGAGATCTCTACCCCTCTTGAGTAGCAGCTGGAGGTCAACTGCTTGCATGCTGAGAGCTACATGCAGATCTAATTTTAAATGCCTGAATCTTGACTCAAATCTGAAATCTTGACTCAGTCTGGGCTTGATGTGGGATTGTGGAGGATCAAGGGTCTCTAGCAGGTCCGGTGTTATACCTTGCTAGCTTCATGTAGAAGTCTTGGACATCGCTGGATGTCCTTAAAAGTCATATGTTAATTAAGCCTGGGAAATGGAATATACTTTTTTTGTAACATACTCTAGACTTGAAATGTCAGCTGTGGCATGCTGGGAAGTTCATTCTCTGCCAGAACACCTGTTAGCCAAGATTCATTGTCAGTTTTTGTTGCTGTACATTCAGACTGTTGATGCAGTCCAATATGCACAATGGAAATATTGCCCAATCACTCTCTAAGGAAGACTGCAACGTGTTATTAATTTTCTTCATTTAAATGGGACTTTCAGACTAACCATATTATTCCCTGCAAATTATCTGCAAAGTCAAATGTCTTTGGGACACATACTAGCAAAAGTCAGGATTAACGATTCCCTGGTTTAACATAGTTCTTATCAACAAATGAAGACAAAAACATTGACAGAAATGTGTTCTTCTTACAAATTAAAAGATTATTTCCTGAATTATATTAACTTAGAAAATCAATGTGAGCCACCATGCCCGCTGGCAGTTTGTGGATGCAATAAAATGAAAACTCTTAGTCTTAGGCTCTAAGAGTATTTTTGAGCAAATAGCCATATGAAGTCACTAAAATATCTGGGTACAAAGAGAAGAATACGTATTGAGACCCTTTGCCCTTACTCACAAACATGAGAAATAGCTCTCCTCAATGCTTCACTTCAGTCTTCTGAAATGTGTCACAGGTTCTGGCTAAGCACAGGCATTCTACTCTCTACTATTGCCCTGAATGCTGCTTTTGACCTGCAATTCCTTAAAAAAAAAAAATCTAGTTATGATACATTATCTGCATTTTCTTAACGTAGCCTCCAAAACACTCTTTTCTTTGCAGTCAAGCCACATTACTGAGAATATGTAAGAATGAGCTTGGTCTACATGGAAGAACTACAAGAAGAGGTAAGGCAAACAATGCAAGAAAGATTTGAGAAACATGTCAGATGGCAAGAATTAAGCTTTGCAATGAGTAAGAAAGGCTCTGGAAGAAAATCATAAAAGTGGTGAAAAAGCAGTAAAAGAACAGAAATGTAACAGCACTCCCTAAAGGAGGCAAATTGGAAAAAAAAAGTACTTTGGAGGAAATGTAAAGAGACACACTGGAGAAGCATGACTGAAAAGGACAGAGGAGATGCAGAAGTGATCAAAACAGTCCTCTGGGAGGAGTATCAGTAGTGACAAGGAGGAAGAAACAAAAATGAATTTGTATGAAATACTGCTCCTTATTGAGTAAGTAGAGCTAGTTACTGTTTTCCTACACAAAAACTTTTTTGTCAGCGTTCTGGGCATGATTTTTTTATTTGTTTCCTCAAAACATGAAACTTGCATGAAAGTTGTATATAAATGGCATAGGCATTTGTATAAAATTATGTTGTCTGGCATTATAAATATATCTGACTGTCTTAAAATATAGTTTCCAAAAACAACTGTTACTTTAACTTTATCATAAAAACAAATAATTATTTGAAAATTACAGTTAAAACCTAAATAAAAGTAATAGTAAGAAAGAGTTTAATTGGCATAAGTTTACTGGGAACTCAAGTTAAATGGAAACAACTTTCACAGGGTTAATGCTTTTTTTTTTTAAAGAAAAAAGTTTTCCTTCTGAAAGTTATGGGTTATGTAGCCTCCTACTCTCTAGCTCATAGAAACAATGATCTTTAAATGGCTCCATCCTTTATGTTTTCCATTACATTACATTACAGAAGAAACTGCTGTTCTCCTTTCTTGGAAATGGAGGAAACTTCTGTAAGGTGGAAGGAACTGCTGTCTAATGGACTAAGATGTGATAGATGGATAGTGAATGGATAAAGAGACAAACTTGGCACAACCACATAACTGCAGCAGCTGAATCCTTAACTTCCATACCCTTTTCAGACCACAGCCTTGTTAACCTAACATTTGTTTTGCTTTCATTACGACAATACCACAGAAACTTGTTCTTTTAGGTATCAATTAGATAATGCTTAAGTAACCCACATTTTATAAAACAAAAGATATGTGAAGCTTGAGGACTTCAAGATTTCCACCTCCTTTTTTTAAGATCATAAACAGTGATTAAATGGATTAAGAGGAATTCATAATATCTGTGTGTGGAATGAGGGGAGAAGTGGCAAATTTCCAGCAGAAATCTAGATCTCCAGAGTACTCAATATGTGAGGAAGAGTTTTCTCAGCATGGGTCTTTTGTTAGCCAGCATTTCAGGGCATTATCCAAATTCCTGGCCTCTCTTTTGGCTCATGTATAACATTGTGCCCCTGGAGGTGAGGCATGTCAGAAGACAGCCTGGACTACAAATGCACTGTGTATCTTGCAGCCTCCAAAGGACCCTGAGTGTCTGTTGCTGAGCCTGCAGGTATAATACTTAAACTTACCAATAAATGCATTAAAAGTCTTAGGTATGCAGCCAATTTTAACATGCTTTAGCCTGGCATTTAAACATATAAGACTAACAATTATGGTCCAGAAAGTATAAGATTGTCAAATTGTCTAGTTGCCACAGATTTTAATATGGTTTTTTAAGCACTCTAATGATTTGAGTGTTGTAAGGAGATGGCTGCGAAATCAGAGATCCCACACCAAGCAATGGAAAGACAGTGCACGAAAACCAAACACAGCTCAAATACTGATGCAACTGCATGTAGGTGGACATGGTGGATGTCTACATAACATCTCCCATGGAGCAGTGACCCCACTGCAGAATCATTAATGGCTCTGTCCTAGTGCATGGAGATGAGTATGACACAGCTGTTGTTGCTTTTCATATGTATTTTCATGTTAGCACTAGTCTTTCTAAATATTAATTAGAAAAATATGTAGTCTGAATGAACATAGAGGTCTTAGTTTTTCACATAATAGGGTACAAAGACTCATATATATGTACGGTAGAGTTAACCAGCTCTGATAATTTTTTTTATACATCTGCAACATTCTTAATAGTAAAATGAAGCCCCAGACTCACTCCTTTGTGGAAAGGAAATCAGTTGAGAACCTGTTCCTAGTGTAAGCCTGGTGCACTAATTGTGAATCATTTTGAGAAGCTGCTCATTGACAGCTTCATGCTGGGAAGTCTAAACGACTCTGTCCCACTTTTCTCAGAGGGAGAGAATAATTTGTGTAGGTCGTTCTACAGCTTGAATCCCAGCCTCCACAAAACAAGATGTGCTAAGTAAGGCAGCAGCATTTAGGATCTTAATGAATGTGCATACGCAAGTATGAAGACACACTTGTAAACTGGCACTGGTAAGGAATAGTACATTATTCGATGTATCTTCTTTGAAAAAAAATCAATAAAATTCATATACAGTATGCTCATTGTAAAACGACATGTGCTGCATTTAATACTCACCGACGTGACACTTAACAAACAGTCTTGAACTGAGCTCTATTTGCATTTGATTTCTGTCACAGCTTGACAAAAAAGTCTGTTGCTTTCATCTGCTTTTTCTTTTTAACACTTCTAACCAAAGATACATAGGTGTACCTTGCAGGCAGAATAAAAAGCAAAGTGCCCTCTAAAGTGGTCTCAAACCTTTTTCCCTACATGTTTATAATATACCCCGATGTTCAATCACTTTCCCAGCCCTGCAGAGATAATAAAGGATGATTTTAAGAGCTATTCAATGTTTTGTGAATTTTCATAAAATATACATGGATAAAAGGGCAGGAAATATAGAATTGTCCCAATCTTGAACGAGAAAACAGTCTTTTAGTAGAAACCCTTGCCCACATGAGATTGCAGTGGGGACAAGAAAGGATCATAGAACAAGAACAGAAGAAAGTCTAAAAGACCCACAGAGCTAGGCTATATCAGGAGATTTGAGATAATCTGAATTCATGCTGTGACCGATCCCACACATCTCAGACATCAAAATAGTTAAATTTTCCCACACAGTGATGCCTTTTACAGATCTGCAGCAGTTCCACAATACATTGGGTGAGGGGGTGCCCTTCTAATAGACATGTCTGTAGAAATAAGATCAAAAGTTTGACCCTTCGGTTTTGTGATTTATTTTTAAGTTAGGAATGTTTCTTTAATTCTGGTGACTTAGAAAAATAGTAAATGTTTAATAGTACCTGCATTAATTTCCCTCATGCTGAGATGCAGTCATAATAGTAGTATAATTGCATGAAAACTAAATATGAGCAAGCAATGACCGGTTCAAATGCTGGAAAGGTTTCAACAGCCTCTTCCTTTTGTTTGAGACTGCTGGTGCTGCCGCAGAGCTTTGATTACTGCTGGTTTAACCCACCTCCTGGGCATTCCTCTATCTGCTGGCTTGTCAGAGCTCAGGCCAATCTACCCAGGGATTGCCAGCATTTGAAACTGGATCAGAAAAACTGCCTACGTTCCCTAAATGGATCTTAAGGACTTCAGTGTAAAAAAGTACCTTCAATACCCAAAAGGCAATGCCTAACTTTTCTACATGGGTAAGTTGACACATCACGGGAACCCAATTTATGTAGGAGCTTAATCTTTGCCGCCTTGGATTCCAGAGGTATCATCACATTGGTTGAAGTGTGTGTCCTGATCCCTTTCCCTGTTTGTGTTGAGTAGGAGCCCTGTCATTTCTTCAGAACATGAACCCTTTAGGTGCTCTCTGAGGACTCATGTACTGGTCACATTTAATTCAGCTCCAAGCACGTGTCAGGAACACTTTAATTGAAAGCTCAGACAAAAGATGAGTGAGAGGTAGCAGCCATGTGCTCCCCATGACAACCCTGTTACTACAGCAGTTACTCAGAACGAGAAGTCCTGACCTCCAGATATCACTCACTTTGTTGGGGTTTCCATTCATAGCTCCTAATGACCAGAAAAACACTTCCATCTGGCTAACAGTGCATACAGGAGATATCCAACAGCTGCCCTCTTCTATGGACTGCAACACCATGGCTGCTCAAACCTACAGTCTCTCTGGTTACTCAGGCTATCATTTACTCCATCTTTTCCAAATATCTTTTCTTGAGATCTGGAAACGTCACAGAAATTATTGACTGCAGCCCTGAGTCAGATGGTAAATTCCAAGACAGAAATGGATTTCCAGAATAACGGAGAGGGGGGATACAGGACATATCAGAGAAAGGAAAGCTGTGAGTTCAAATCCTTTGTGGCAGCTCTGGGATCTGCCAATCTGTGAATTAGCTTCCTGCACAATCATGATAATCTGTCACTTATTATGGAGGGGAGGGGAAGGGGAAGTGAGAAGTGTTGGTCTTTTCTCCACAGAAAAGAGAAGGCTCTGGGGGAACTTAATCACAATATTCCAGTACTTAAAGGGTCACTAGAAAGAGGACAGAGGCACTCTCTTCACAATGAGCTACGTGGAGAAGACAAGGGCAATAGGTCCAAATTACACTGGCAGAGGTTTCTTCTTGACATAAGAAAGCAATGCTTTACAGTGAGAGCAGTCAGTCAGTGGAACAACCTCTGCAGGAAAGTGATAGGGTCACTAGAGGTTTTCAAGGGACAGTGGGACAGGGTACTAGATGATCTCATCTAGGTTCCCATTCCCACGAAAGGCTGGACCAGATGATCTTTGGAAGTTCCTTCCAACCTGGGCTGTTCTGTGATTCTCTGATTGTTTAGGTCTACTGTGGACTTATTCTGAGCGTGTTCACTAGATTTAGTTTTCTGGCTCCTGATTTAGGTCTTAACTGGCAGGGACTGGGAGTTTTTTTTCTGAATAACATGGTAACGGTCAGAAGATAAAGTGACTCTGGGAAGACAGGGAAAATGGTCAGTAAAAAAGTAAGGAATCTAGAGGGTCAGTTGCCAGATGGAATTTTTTAACTGCAAATTTAAATGAGGTTTTGCCAATCTAAGAGACATATCTATCTTTAAATATAAGCTCCCTAGCCCCACAGTTAAAAGCTCTTAAGCAGTCTATGGTTCATTCTTCCTAGGCCAAATTCCCAGTTTTGCCAGTGGAAATGTTGCCAGAATAGAGACTGCAGAGTCAGTTTGCTAATTTGAAGAGATAGAAAAGAGTATTAATTTTAACAGGAACCTGTTCCATTTGGTCACAGAAAATGGGACTCCATATGTACAGTAACTGAATTATTAAGTGGACAGATTATTTGCCTGAGGACATACTTATTTGGCCTAGAAAAAAAATCTGTGCATTGTGTTGCAGTAAATGAGTTCTGGCTAATATAAAGGTACATGCCACACATTCCCCACTCTTTCTTCTAGTATGCATTTGGATGTTTATTGCTCTAAACATAAATGTCCAGAAAGAAGACACATGCTGTAGAGATTCATGAAAACACTTAGAAGGCTTTTGCTGCCCAGTTTATCCCATTAGAGAATGGGGCTCATGTTTGACATGCCTCCTGGGCTCTGGTTCACTCATAAATTGATGAGTTTAAACATGTGACCACACCAGCTGGGGACAGTGGGCCTGGCCATGGACATTAAACTGGGTACAGGTTTTAATTCATTGTGGAATTAAGCCCACAGCTATCAGATAAGTGCCACAAATTCTATGGTTTTCTGAATCCACATATTTTACCTTGCAAATATTCATGTATAAAATCACTTTTTACAGCCCGTGTTAGTTTCAAATTCTGATTATCAAAAGCAGAAGAATGCCTCTGTAATTTATGTAATATTTATTTAAACCTTTAACAGAAAATCTGCTAACAGCAAGAAGTGCTAACAGATATTACTACTCAAGGGTTTTTAGTGGAAATGAAGCCTTCAGAACAGTTATGTAAGATATTCAGAATTTGTAATTTACTGAGTTTAGTTTTAAATTGTGCTGCTTCTTTTATTTACTGATGTAGCAATTTGCTGGTCCCAGTTGAAATGTATTTTTGTTGTGAGGTTTCAGTGATAAAACGTTTGTCTGTTAATTAGATTTAAGATTTCTCTTATTCTGTGAGTTTTCTCTATAGCAGGAAGGTAATTTCCATCCAACCCGTTTCTTGTCTTGGTTTCCTTCAGTTTGTTCTGAGTTTCCAAAGGCAATGTTAATGTACTTGTATTAATTTTATTTATCTCCTCTTGTAAACAAGAAAGAATGAATAAAAGAATGGAAGAGCTGCAAATGTAAAGACCATACTGAAAAAGTTATTTTCTAGAAACTTTGCCTGCATCAGTAACTCAGTGGAGTGTTTCAATTGGATTAAAATAGATAAAGAGATAGATACAATTTTAGAATAATACTAAGTTTTCTTGAAGAACCTAAAACAATTGATGTGCACAAAGGGTAAACTATTTAGGAGACCTGAATACATCTAGGTCATCTTTGGGAATATACACTGCACAAATATCACCTGCAAATTCACACTTTGTGCAAACAAAATCACTTTCATATGGACAGAACTTAAGTATACTCTGTCGACATTTTGCTACTTATCTCTCTAGTTACTTGTAGGCAACTGAGATAAGCTGTTACGTATATATATGTGTATATATATGCAGACACACACACAAAGCATGCATGTGTTTAGGGTTATGTAGGCTGAGATATATCACTGATTCAGACTGGTGTGCTGATCCAACACCACCATGCTGTGAGTGCTCTGCCTCTCCCAGCTGATGTTCGCTCCTGCTGAGCCCTGACCATATGCCAGGGTAGCATTGAGGCATGCACTCTTTTCCCCTTCTCCTGCTCCTCCATGCCTCAGTTTCTGCAGGAAGGGGCCAGTGTTGCCTCTGATGCACCCACCTCTCCAGATGAGGGTAGCTCAGAGCCTATGGGATGCTGGAACTGGATGTCACTGGGATACAAAGGTTGCATCTGTGCTGTTGAACAAGCTCAAAGACAGGACCTCTTCCACCGCTTAGTTTTAGTTTACTCCCTGTTGCTCCTTAGTCCAAATGATTGAGGCCATAAGCACATCTGAAGCCACTTTGTCTTAAATCCAAAGATCAGTGCCTACTCTGCTCTTATTCAGCAGTGCAGATGTGCTTACATATCTGCAAGCAGGCAGTGGGACAGGAGACCACAGAGCTTAAAGAGCTGGAAGTGGTGATGTTCACAGGACCCAGTCAGTGAGTCACAGGTGCAGGGATAGAGGGATTGTCTTGCAAGTAGGTGCAATTAGCTTTCTAGGGATCTGAGAAAGGTATAAGCTCATGAAGAAGGGATTACTGTGTTAAGGAAGCAGAAGGAAAGAGGAGGTCAAGAACATGTTACTGGGGTCATAGTTTGAGGAGAGTAGGAAGTGGAAGAGGAAAGGAAAGAGAGAAGGGTGAGAGCCTTGGTCAAAGGCACACTTGAAATTAAAGGAATTTAAAACTTTGAGGATAAAGTTTGGGCTAGTCCTTGTCTATAGCAATGAATATTTATTAAAAAAGATAATTTTCAAATCCAAAAAATTCTTCCAATGCAGCCTAAGGATTTTTTCTAAGGGCTGGAATGAATATAGTGTGTTGGATATCCAATCTGAAAAGTAGAGAACATGATGAAAGAAGATGTTCAGTCAACATGCCAGCCAAAGAAAGAGTGCCAGAGTCCAGAAAAAGAGCTGTTATGGCCAGCCTCCAGCCCCATACATCTGTAATTAACCAGCTTCCTTGCAGCCTTAAAGTATAAATGGAAAGCTTCACTTCCTGGTGCATCTGGCTTTTTTCTTCATTTATATATCTTTCTTGTCAGAAGCTAACAAAATTACTGTAACTGCCAACTCAAAACTGAATAGCAGAACTAACCTCCTCCTCTCTGCTGATGAGGGCTGATATTAATAAAAGGGTTTGATAAAATTAAACACTTCTATGGATACCTGATTTCTGAAAAGGGACTTTGATTTAAAAAACTTGTTTGTTCTCATTCCACTTTTACTGAAATTATTTTTTTATTATTTTGATTCCTTTTTGTTTTCATATTTTAATCAATAGCTTTCCCATGTCAGTGTGGATTTTCCAGTTTACTTGCAAAGTGGCTGAACAGGTTGGTGATTCTGAACTTGAAATAGGAGTCTTCAATGTTTTTAATTGTACAATGCTAAGTTCACTAAAAATTTTCTCTTTTGGCTGATGAATTCAAAGGAAAAAATCCTACATAGAAAGCTGATTTTAAAAATATGTTTATAGAAAGGTGTTATTTGACTACATGCCTCTTCCCTTCCAGCCTAAACTTTTCTGACTATATGAGTTTATCTACATATTTCACTACTTTCCTTTAAATGTGAAAGTCTGAGCAAGTCAAGTGGTGTCAACAAATGTGGAAGATGTGAAAGAAAACTGACAGCTGATCATGCAAAAGGAACCTATTATTTTTTGTTTATCTGTCTCCTGGCCTTTGGGAATGGGGAAGGATAACTGACTCCTATAGATCATCGAAAGTCCTTATATAGAGAAAATGTACTCAAAATTAAAATCCTCTAATGTTGTGCATTTTATTAGGATGGCTGCATATTTAGAATGTACTTTGCAGGATAGGATTTTACTTTAAAAGCATGGTCTTTTTAGTTTAAAAGCACATTCATATGTGATTTCAAAGAGGCAATTAGTATCAACAGAATGAATTAGTTGCTAAGCCAATAATCATTAAAAATTCCAAGGGATATTTTTAGATATTATAGCCTGTGCACATTCATATTATGTTAACACACAGGCAGGTACAAACATCTCCAGATTTTTCTTTTACCTATATACTTTTCTGTACCTGTGTACACTATCTACATTCATATCTTTGTATTCTAGTTCTTACTGCAACAAAACAAGGCCTTGCAATTCACCTTAAGGATATCTGTTATAAAAGATCAGTATAACATCTAGCTCAGCTAAGTATGAAATAATTCACGGAATACAGGAGCAAACTTAAAGCCTACTGTTTTAGTTGAATTTCTTTCTATGCCAATGCAGCACACAAGCATTCTTATGCAAAGATACTCAGACACAAATTTATTCTATTTAAATGTAGGTACCTGAGATGTCAAAGGCATGTAGTCACTCGAAAGTTCATTTGTAATCTATAGTGAAGGAATGGTACCTGCAGCTTGCCTCATCACCACTGGAAGAAGTTGTCAACAACAGGGAGTAAAGGATGATCATGTTTTTAATTTTAGTACTTCAGTTTTCAATAAATGGCCTTTTAAATATTCCATAAATCTACATAAAATGTGTAGGTATTTTCTGCTCAAAACACAGAAGCTGAGGTTAACTGAGGGCTGCAGAATACTTGCGTGATACATTCCCATATGTTTCTAAATAAACTATACCGAGAGACCAGCTGTTGACTTGCACAAAGTTGTTTGTAATTTTCTGAGATAATTCAGCTTATACCTTACACAGACAGCATTATGAAGTGTAGTGGTGAAATTTGCCTCAGTATTTAACATTACTCATTCCCTCAACAAATTTTGGATGAGAAAATATATTATTATACCCATTGTACAAGTGAGAAATGCATCACTTCTTGATGTAGAAGAAATAACACAGGGCACTGAACTTGTGTTGGTTACCCAAGTGACTCTCGCTTTACAACACTTCCTGTTTATGCTAATAGAAAGAAAAATTTACATTTTGTGCATTAATGTGTGCTGTCAGTCTTGCTTTCCTCTAACAGTCAGATCTTTTACTTGTTACATCACTGTTGGTTGGCATGGGAATTACTATGATGCTATTGAAGAATTTAGGGTGAAAGACAGATACATTCTTAAGAAGCAAGTATATTCTCACGCAACTGCAATATTGTCATGTCCCTAATGATAAAAATGATAGAAGAAAAAACAGAAGCTACATGACACCCAGACAAAGTGTTTTTAACTAGAACGTTTTTTAAAGTTTTCCAGAAGACATCAATAGCTTTTTAAGCAAATTGTTTTGTACAGAACTCCAATGGGAGCATTACAAAATGCCCTTCTTCAGTCTACAATTAGATTAATCATGTAACTGAGGACTTGAATCTGTGCATATTCTTATTCAACAAGGATATCAGTCCCCACCAATTTACTGCAGGAAAAAGCTCCATGAAAGTGATTTGTTCACAAACACCTACCCTGCAGTTGCTCCTTGCCTCCAAGTTCTCTCTTTCCTCAAGAGTAATACTTCATCTCCTTTTCTTTAAAAAAGAAAAATCTCTTAATAAATATTGAAAAAATAAAAAGAGGTTAAAAAGTGTTAGCTGTGAAAGGTATATAGGAAATCGAATAGCAAAAAACCAGTTAGATTGTCTGGATATCTCCCTGATATATTGATAACTGTACAATAAAGATACAACTATGAGATTTTTTAAGTTAGATGAAAATTGATGGTTGTACTTTTGTATCTAACATGTGTTCTGATGTCATGGTGCTGTTTTTCTGTTTTACATATTTACATAAAGTAATTACAATATTGTAATAGTATCATATAATAGTAATATTGTAATATTATATTATTATTACTATTGTAATAGTAATTACACTGTAAGAAGATGCATTAGGTCATCTACAGGCTTCTTTTTAGAGTGACAAAATCAGTTCTTACAAGGTATCAGACCAACACAGATGCTCATTGGAATAAATGGGAATGAACTGTCAATCTCCCTCTTCTTTGTACCTTACAGCTATTGGGAGCTGTGAGACTCCCATACGCGTGGAAGTCAGAGGTGGACATGCACCAGGTGAAGATGTGCTGTAGCAGCAATTGCAGCTCTTGCCACTCTTCACTCTCACCATCTCCATTTCTCTGGCTCCCAGACAGAATAATAAACAGCAATGACAGAGAGAAGGTTTTGAGCATTCCTTTAAAGCATGGCACCACTTTCCATTACAAGAAGGAAGAGCTCCTCCTAGATTTGTCACATCTTTCCTAGGAGTAATGTCCCTGTTCTATGTAGACCTTTATAGTTGGGAGGTAGGTTTTGACATAATAAATTGAGTACATGCAGACCTTAGTACATAGAGGGTACTTCTGGTGTAAGTAGCAGCTGGGTAGGCAGGAAGGGGATTGCAATTATATTTTCACACTTAAGATATTTTAGGCCTGCATATATCCCTATCTAGGTCTACGTGCTTTATAAACTTTTGATATTAAAAGGAAATCTGGCATCTGTTGAAATTGCTATCAGTATTTTAACCAACTTAAATTGGACCAAAGTGACACCCTTCAAATGCAGTGGACTGGAAGGAGGAAGAGGCTTTACATATTACAATCCTGTACATTAACTAGCACAACTGGTTTTTATTCTGACTTTGAACTCTAAGCAAGACTGGAACAGAGATAACAATAACAGAGAAGAAGTTGTGAGAATAATCAAATACAAAAATACTAATGATGGTATTACGCTTTTACATTTATAATGCTTTGTATTGTATCTGTAAAATCAATCTGGTACAAACCACCTAGTCTTACTGTAAGCACAGGGGATTATTTCTGAAATTATCATGCTATAGAAATGCTGTATAACCTCAGGAGAAAGCTTCATTGATAGTGCTTAGTATTATCAGTGTTATCAGCTCAAACTTCTTTAGTTGCAGAAATGACATAGTTAATCTCTTCCAAATTTAATGGTCTCTGTGAGGAATAACTTGTTCTAAAAAATACACTGAGATAATTTTGGATCTGCAGGGTAGATGTCTTCCTCATTTTTTACTAGTCAATTCTTTGATAACAGCTGAGGCAACTGGGAACTCTCTTACCTGCCTGGCTCATATTGCTATTACTTATCCTTCCTTCACATCTAATGAATCCCTCTATCAATTCCTAAGCTACTGCAGGTGATTGAGTTTATATATTTTTACAAGAATAAAAGAGTTAGATTTGAGTTTGCTGATGGAGACAGGAAGAGATATGCTAAGCATAGAGAAATGTAACTCTTAAGGCAGACTTACATTGACTCCGTACTCTAATGACTGGAATAATAGTGGATAAATAGCGTTTGCTTCTTATATTTCCACTTATATCTCCTATAGAACATAATCCAGCAGGCACACTTACATTGGATGTCTTACGAAGTATAGACAGTAGATTGCTCAGTTTGTGAGTTTTGCCAAGCATAAAATGTGGAACCAGTAGGAGAGTTTTACCTGATGTTACTCTGAGCACTGGTGGGAGAAAGAGGATTAGACAGATCAGCAGAGCTTCAGAGTGAAGCCCCTGGTATCTAGAAGACTTTGAAAACTTGAAAGTACTGTGATGGTTTGAAGGGTCTAAGTCATGGTGTGTCAAACTCTATTGCCTATTTAGTACCCATTTATTAGCATAAACATCAGGTTTAGGTTGCCATGTTACATATAGAAACTAGTACGTAAACCTCAGCCACACAACCTCAAGACTTTGCATGGTTTGTAGTCTAGTTAACTGGTTTTAAGAATTCTCATATATGTGTTTTTTTCTTTGGACCTAAGCAATGGACCACGACCTAGATGAAGCTTCTGTTCTTGAGTTTTGATGTTTCCTCTTCTATGCCTACTAGACAGTTGTCAGTAGAAGCACTTTGCATATTCACTTCACCTCTGGCATTTCTTTACCTCCTCTTTTGGGAAAATATGAAATTTAGGTGAATCTGTGAAAGTATACATTATAAAGAAGTAAAGTATAAAAAGGGATGTCTGAAGTTCTAGGCTAGGCTCATTTCACTCAAATCATGCTTGAACCATGAACAAATAACAACGTATGCTTCATATACATGATATGATACGATACAATACGATATGACACAATACGATATGATTTTCTATGTCGCAAGCTTCCAACTAATCCAACTGCATCCACAGATCTCTATAATAAAACAAATAATCAACAGCGTACACAAATTTAATACTTAAGAACCTTAAATGAATATAGTCATTAATGACTGAAATCTCTGTAAAATCAGAATTATATTTGGATGGGATTTTTTGTTATTTCAGATGCAGGATAAAAAACATCACCTCCCTGGGCAGAGGGCCATGACCCATTAGCTGGAGACTGATTATACGAAAACACAAACATAAGTAATCTAAAACTAATTTCAGATTGAGAAACAGTAATAACTCTTGCTGGGAAAACAACACATTTCTCCCTTAACAATGCAAAATTCCTTCTGAGCAAGAAACCAAAGATGCATTTTGGTTTCTGCAATGTTCATTTACTTATTGGGTAGATACATCTCTACTTGGTGTATGGGGTTGTTCTTTAATTTTTACTGTAACTATGATCTCAAATTGTGATTCTGGATGGAAGTCTATTGGTCAAATTACAATGCTGTGTGTTTCATAAATTGCATTTGTAGATGTTAGCCTTAGCAGTTTGCCTCTCAGCAGTTGTGGAACTGTGTATTTTTAAGAATGTAATAAACACTGTCTGCACATACCAAACTCTGGATGATGTTTCCAGTAAAAGCATTTTCAGAGCACTCTGGTCCAGCTATTGGATTTTACTGGGGTGAAATGTACTTTTGCTCTTCTTACTAATGCCTTCCCCTCTTGGCACATAAGATACCAAGATATTTATAGTTACTCTTCACTTCTTCACTTCAAATGTTATTTGACTGTGTTAAGAAAAAAAATGAATTAGTCTATGTATATATCTATATATCTTCAGTCCTCAAGGTTTGTATAATTATTTTTTCACTCTATGAAAGCAGTGATTTTTAGATTTTTTTAAAAAGTACCATTTAGTGAAACAACACATAGGGCATCAGAAATGTTTTGGTGGAGTATCTTTCACTGCATGTTTATGAAGATAGCCACCCATTGAATCTTGTAATATTACACTTCCTATGTCACATAAAAAGAAAGTTATGGGAGGAAGAGTGCAGCAGCCATGGATCTGACTTACAGAGCTGTTTCCTCCAATCAGCACATGACCACAAAGCTCTGTGAGGGTCCATCTGGCATTTTCAAAGGCACAATCATTTGTTTTCCTGCCCAGCTACAGCCAATATTCTGATACGGCTGTTACTTTACTAGGATACTCCCTGATTTCACAGCAATATACTCCAGCGTTTAATCAGATCTGTGTTATGCTTTATGAACACTGTGGTAGCATGCAAAAAGAGATGTTATAATGAATTACTTTTCCCTTTTAGTGAACTTACTCAAATATTTATAGATCCTCCACTATGTAGGGCTCAACCACCATGAGAAACTGTGAGTATCTAGCCATGGCAATTGTCCTTATCTTCTTATTGCCCACCAGTTTGTCAAGCTCATTTGTCTTACTGGTCAGTTTTACCCTGGCCTCTCCCTTTCTCATCCAGACTAAAGCAATTGTGCTAAATGGAAGTCAGGGAGGGGCACGGTAACCAGAAAACTGTCACTTAGGGCCACTTTAGCCTTTTATCAATCACCTTTAATTTCAGATAATCCTACTTCAGTTATATGTCTCCCAAAAACACCAGGAAAAGGAATTAATGTGCAACAGTATTGTCTCTGAAGGCCCAGGATATTGCCCTACTAACATGTCAATGCTGAAGTTTAATGTATGCTGCTACTTTCAAGCACATTATTACACGTAACAAATACTAGTGTTTGTTGTGGGTTTTTTTGCTTCTTAGCAACTGTATGTTCAGGTGAAAGCTTTGATCAAACTTCTCCGTACCACAAAAGCAAGTGAAACAACTAATAAACTTTTGAAACCAGCTAATGTGAAGCGCATTGGTTAATTTATGCACTGATAGTCATATCAAGTGTAGCAAGATCAGGTATCCTCTTCTTTATGGCTGTAATTTTAAAGTGTTAATTCTTGTACAACTGATCTTTCCTAAGAGCCAAGCTTGGAAAAGCTCAGACAGCTTAAAAAAAAGCTTCATCATGTTTTCAGCTGATATTAGGGATCTGCATAAAAGAAGCTTCTCAGAGTTTCTGCTCCTTTTCCTAGATTATAAAACAGGAGTGCTGAAAAACTCCCACAGAGAACAGACTGAAAATCAACACAAAACCTGGCACAACTGTGTTGCTGTGATCCCAAAGGAGAGGCAGATAGAGAGCTGGGAGAGGATTGTGTACTTTAATCTTTCTAATGCATCTTTTGTTTGGTGAACATGCTATGTTATACTCCATACACTATTTAAAACTTGGGCTATCTAGTAGCCCTTTAAACGACATTGGCGTGATGGTAAAAGGAGGGTGAAGATTTCACCAGTGTCAGTTAATTAACTGGCAGCTAATGCATTAATCTCTACTGTCAGTGTCCTTGCATCAAAACTACGCTCAGTGACGTCACTAACTTGGCCTTTAAATATACTGGAAGGATTTTGTGTTTATAAGTGTACTGAGCTTAGCAGAAGTGGCAGATTGTGCCATGTTTCTAATGACAGTCCCTTCTTTTTAAGAGCTGAGTGATCTATAGGGCACAGACATTGCAGACTTTGTATTCTACAGAACTGTGGTATTCTAGTTTTCAGTATCCCTGGTAAGAGAAGAACAGGACACCATACACTTTTTAGATGGTCTTTATTAGTTGATCTCAATGGAATTTTCCCTCTGTCTTCAACAACTGATTTAGCTTGTGTACCTTCTTTTTGGTTGACACTCATATTTCTCATGACATTTGCTTGCAAATGGTTGAAAGTCTCTTGATGTTTGGACAAATGAATAAAGATGGACCTTACTCCTCAATTCAGGTGTAGCAAGATATACTTATCATAGAATCATTTAGGTTAGAAAAGACCTTTAAGATCATTGAGTCCAACCAATAACCTAACACTGATAAATCCACCATAAACCACATCCCTAAGCATCACATCTACAAGACTTTTAAATACCTCCAGGGATGGTGACTCAACCACTTCCCTGAGCAGCCTGTTTCAATGCTCGATAACCCTTTCAGTGAAGACATTTTTCCTGATATCCAACCTAAACCTCCACTGGCACAACATGAGGACACTTCCTCTTGTTCAATCACTTGTTGCTTGGGAGAAGGGACTGACATACATCTTACTAGATCCTCCTTTCAGGGAGTTGTAGAGAGCGATAAGGTCTTCCCTGAACCTCCTTTTCTCCAGGCTAAACAACCCCAGGTCCTTCAACCACTTCTCATACGGCTTGTTCTCTACACTCTTCACCAGCTTTGTTGCTCTTCTTCGGATATGCTTCAGCACCTCAGTGTCTTTCTTGTAGTGGTGGGCTCAAAACTGAACACAGTATTCGAGGTGCAGCCTCACCAGTGCCAAATACAGGGGGACGATCACTTCACTAGTCCTGCAGGCCACATTATTTCTGATATAAGATATTACTATTTCTGATACTTCTTTATGTACTTTAGCTACTTGGTAAATAATTTTTATGTTGTTACAGCTGGCAATGTGAAATCAGTATGGAAATAGAAGTTAGTAAATGACACTTTAAACTGAATACCATGGTATCCTTTTGCTTCCAACACTGTCCGCATGATTTAATCCACATATTTCTTCAGCTATTTTCCTTCAGCATAAGATGGAAATACTTGCATGGTAAGCCATTTACATTTTTTTAAATATTATTTGTATAGGATTCCTTCAGTGTTCCTTGATGGACTTGCATTCCTTTCTCTGCTGGTGAATAACAGCAGCTTCAACTGCACCTGTGTCATCTTGCAATCAGTGGTCAGAAAAGACTAACAGAAAGTCTCTCTGAAACAGCACAGTTTGCCTCCCTGGCACAGGTACTTCCAGCTTTCTCATTTGATCCATCAGTCACAGAGCTTAAACACAAAAATCTGTCAGGTGCTTTTGAACTCCTGCTCATGTTCATTTGCTGAGTTGGTAAAATACTTCTCAGATAAGTGTGTTTCAGTCATTTAGAAGCCACTTCTGCCACCAGTAGTAGCATTTTTATTTTAGTAAACCCCATTTACTGATGACACTATAAGTCATACTCAAGAATCCAGGTAGAGAAGCAAAACAATAACATCTCAACAGGAATTTAGTCTTACTAACCTATGCACATAGTTGATATTTACAGTGCTACAGTACAGTAGCAAATTAATGATCAGAAGTCACCTATAATTGGAGGAACCATTTGTGCATTCCTCAGTTTGTTCAACCATTTGAATTATCTCAGGTTAAAAAAAAAGAAAGAGTCCTTCCTGCAATGGCCAAGAACCTTCCATAAGCTCTAACTTTAGCACTTATGCATATATTTAGTATGAAGAGATACTGGAGAGTCTTGGTCTTCCACAAGCAGAAGACATGACAAGAAGAGTTCAATCAGCTCCTAGAAAGAATGGTGCATGTGTCCCCTCCCCATACAGGTAACGACCTTTACTCTACCTGCCTATATCCAAGCACTTAAGTTAGATGCCTAATCAGCCTAAACTTTTTTTGTTATAGACAAGGGAGATAGGGGGCATTTCCAAATCATGATATAATTTTTAGTGAATCAAATGGCATGTACAATAGACCTGTGAGAGTATGGGGCAACTGCGCTTCCACCCTAGCTGCCTCATACTGCTTAAAATTAAATAGGGTGGATGCAGATTTAATAACCTCCAGTGGGATGGGCTGAATCTTCCTTGTGAGCATCTATCTCTACACAAAACTTTCAGAAAGTTATAAAAGGTTCAAGTAGCACTTTTGGAAGTGATAAGGCCAATGTGTTTGTTTTTCCGTTCAACACATCAAAAAGCAAAGTCCTATACTGTACAGCTCCCAGGCCTAAAAAGGAATGTAGCATGGCACTTGGCTCACACCATGTATTGAAAATTGCATCCCATGCAGCAACTAAAGCACTCTCCTCTAGTATGCAACGCTCACATGCTGTGGTTTCTAATGCTGTAGAAAAACCTGTCAATCAGGAATTATCTGACTGATCTAGCTAGCCAGTCCTACACTGAAGGCCCCTTCTCTTTGTTTCAGGATTTTAAATGTATTTAAATATATTAATAACTTTCTCTTGTCCATGTAATTAACATTCCTGAAATCAGCATTATCATTGCTATGTGCAAGCAGTGCATTCTATTAATGAATATTCTTTTTTGTACAAAGTTTGAGAACATCTATTACCTCAATATAGGACCACAATGTACATATTGGGACCTGCATAGCTTACGTGGACTGAAGAAACCATCTATCTGCATTAGAGATGCCTACTGCTATTTATAGCTCTGCTTTTTTACTTTCTTTCCTTTACTTTTAGTATAACAGACAAAATCCATCTCTGGTATAGCTACTCTGGAGCCAGTGAAGTTACTTCAGGGATGAATTTGACCCATTTTATGCTTTTCAAGAACTTAAGTAACAATAAATGCCACATCTCTGCCACAGCTCGAATGCTGTTCAGAGAAGGGATGTATGATACATCTTTGTCTTCTTCCTGCTCATAACAAGCAGTGTAGGTCATCTGCATCATTAACATTTGCTGCTGATGCATTTGCGTAGTCTGTATACACTTCTTGGAACTGCACAGACCTTCTCATTGTTTTCAGAACCTTGATTTTTCTTAGCATTATCATCACCCAAATGTATTTAAGGATGAAACTATTAGAAACACAATTGGTGAATTAATGTCATGAGGACTGCTGCTGGCAGCTCATCAATTTTTGATATGCCACTCAGACAAATGAAACATAAGCCACCCAGAACAAGGGGACCTTTTGACACTTCAAAGGAAACCCCTATGGGTGGTTTCCTCTTGAAGCTGCACTAAACTGGCTCAATCTCCTCAGCTGGAAGCTGCCAATGTCTCATTAACCCCTAAACAGGCCCTGCATGAGCTTTTCTTTTCAGCTATAATTATGCCATGCACTCCTGTTATGCTGTACTGAATTGCAACACTGTCACCAGCACATTATAAACATCCACCCTAATTGAAAAGCAGATTAGACTCTTGTTAATTAGCGAAAAAGCCCGCCCACTTGCATGCATTATGATTGCCTCTTAAATACTGACTATGTTGAAATCCCTCAGAAAGACAAGGCAGACTTAATTGCAATAACCTGCAAATTAAGTTTAATTTACTTTAAATTTACCGGTTTAGCAGGCTCATTTGATGGTGTTAATGTTCTAGCAAATTAATTATCTGAATTAGTCATGCCTGGTGGAGTTTTGCAGCAGAATACATTGTACAGTGGCCTATTAATAACAGACAAACAGGACAGGATTAATGAGAAGATTATGCTAAAGTTCTTTTTTAAAAACAAGGAACTTTCATGAATTCAAATATAATCACCAAAGTGCAAATACAGACACAGAATATAAACAAACTGAAATTTATTACACTCTATGGCATGCTGTCTAGGAGAAACAGTAAAACATTACCCGTGAAATATTTGATAGAAAGAGGCTTCTTCTATGCACTCAAGTAGATCACTTCTCACAGCAAACCATTTCCCATTATCTGGTGTCTCTCTATGAGACTTCAAATACGTAAGTGCTTTCGAGAGTACTTGTACCACAGAGAGAGAGCTGATAAATAAATTAGAAATAACATCTCATACGTTAATTCCATAGTCCACTTTGTGGCTTATGAGGCCATAGAATTGCTTTTTTGCATTCCATTGCTAACCACTGTCTGCTCTGGTTTAAAAAAAAAAAAGAAAAACTGAAAAAGCCCTCCACAGAGATATAGCTGCAAGTGAACTGCAAAAACAACATCCTTGCTTGCTTCTGCTCACTGTAAAAATACAAGTTGAAAAAAATCTCTCCTAATAGCCTTTGGAATAGCTCTTGAAATAAAGATATAATTGGCCTTATAAACAGTGTCAAGGTACAATCATTCACCCTGCAAAAAGTGCTGGCTGACACTACGTGAGAAATGAAGATAGCAGTGACAAATATCTTTTTTAGCTGGTCTTGATCATGAAAATTTAGTCTGCTTATGTGCTAAGTGTTGCCTCTACTATTAGGGTCCACAGCCATCCCAAATATAATGAGGTATATTCAATTCGACCCTGTCTCCCTGTGGAGGACAGGAAAAGCCTATGGGAGCACAAAAGATAATCCTTGATGAGTGTGAACTGAATGTGATTGAATATAACATTCTGGATTATTGATTGGAATCTGTATGTTAAAGCCATCGTTCACTGAGAGTAGCTGTATCTTGTGTTGGTTTCAAAGGGCTTTCAGGCTGGTGTTGTAGTGCCCAGTGAAAAACTCAAATTTACATCATTCTTGCATATACTGTAATGCATGGAAAATAAAAATGTCACCCCTTGAAAAGAAAGACTGAACGATGCATGCCTTAAAAACAGATTATCTCATTAAAGAAAGAAAGGTTTGGTAAGAGAAAGAATATGCATATTTGCTCTATGGGACATATTTTAATTTTTGAAGTAAAAAAAACTAAAATAAAAAAATGGTTTCAATATGTTTTTTGTATTGTACTGATATATCATGTAGACCCTTTCTGCTTTCCTTATTATTTCTTCCTCTCTCTCAGATAAAATTACAGTTTGAAGCACTAAATGAAACTGGCACAAAAGCAGCCCTTATTAGAACTGGGCTGGAAAAAGACAAAAAAAACCAAACCAAACCAACCAACCAAACAAAAACAAAAAAGAAAAAAGAAAAAGAAAAAAGAAGGGAAGTAATTCTGCTTTAAAAAGCTTGTACGTGAAGGGCTGAGATGACTTTAGTAAGAACCCACAGGGAATAGGAACTACACCATGAAGGAAATGGATTCCTGTGACACATAAGCAAAAGGCAAATGACTAATATATTTACATATAACATGTGGTGTATTCATTGCACACCATGGTGACAGAATTGTTTATTTCATTTATAATTTATACAACAAAACCTTATTATATGTGTAACTAATTTGCCTGATGATAATATGCAGTAGGAGATTAGGTTTCCATTATATTCTGTCATTAAGAACAAAAGATTTTCATTTGCTGGTTAATTTTTTTCTTGGTTCCTACCCCACACACCCTATACATGAGTGTGTTTCTCTTAAATCATTAGGATGCTGAGCTAAGGTAGAAAGTAGCAAGGAACTTCTGAAAAATAATCCCTACACAATCCCTCACACATCAATCCACTCTAAATACTTCTCACTTCTGGAATTTCTTATGATATCAGTAATGACAATATACAAAGAACCTTTCACAGGTGATGTGCAAGCACCAAAAAAAGAATTGTCAGAATAAATATAGGCTCCAGAAGAGCTTTGCTTTGAGGGAAAATAATAATAATAAAAAAATCAAACATTTTACCAGAAGCAGCATTAGAATTTGTGACTAGACTGTTCATCTCAGACTACAGGGAGCGGGTGGGTGGGTAGGCAGTGATGAGGGAATTATCTTGATGTATTTTCCACTGTGGCACACAAGACAGTGCAATTCTCTGAAAGGAATTGTTAGCACCAGGCCAGCAATTCCCCTCTGTGGTATTACAAAGTGTGTGTATTACAAGGAGAGGGGGGAGCAACCCGCAAAGTGCTATATAATGTTTCCAACACTAAAGCACATATGACCTTGAATTAATTCAAATATGCTTATCAAAATATGAATGCTGGGTCAGAAGCACACACACATGTACATGTGTTGAACTTATTTCTTTGTTACCCTTTGGAAAACAAAAATCTGCCCTAATGCATTTGTCAGACTGTGTAGTTGCTTAACCCTTTGCAAGTCTAATTTGTATTGCATAGTGAAATTAGCCTATTGCAGAAAAGGAGAGCTGAAGAGAAAAAAGCTTTTAAACAACGGGGGATATTTTCCTGTTTAACTCAGTGCTGTTAAACATCTTTCAAAACAGTAGGTCACACCAGTTCAGTCTAAAAATCTCTGCGAATATTTGGCAGTTTCAAAAGAGTGGGCTAATACAAGAACTCTATTCAGATGAAATGACAACCAGCGTTACAGGTATACGTAAAAAACTGAAACCTTTTACTACTTAAATTAATGTGCTGCAAAAATGTCTCCTCTATCTCCTCAGGGAGACCCTATCAGTCATGAGATCCATAGTTTGTTGACCATGAGTGCTGACAAGCTGAAAGTTCAGAGAGCAGGTGAGAAAGTGCATCTCAGCATGCAGACAGCGAACAGGTAATGAACACTGCCTGCTTTTAGGAGCAGTATGAGAAGTATAAGTATGCATCAATACAGTCCAGGGACCAACAAGCTGGGCAGCAGTTTTGCAGGGAAGGGCTTCAAAAAGGTGTCCTGGTGAGCACTAAGTTGACCATGAGCCAGCAATATACATACCCTTGCAGGAAAGAAGGCCAACAGCCTCCTGGGCTGCATTAGGAAGAGTGTTGCCAGTAGGTCAAGAGAGGTGATCTTTCGTCTCTACTCATCACTGGTGAAGCAAAGCTGGAGTGCTCTGGGCTCCCCAGTACAAGTTTGGCATGGACACACTGGAGTGAGTCCAGCACTGGGCCATGAAGGTGATTAAAAGACTGGAGCAACTCTCATACTAGGAGAGGCTAAGAAGGCTGGGAAGGTTCAGCCTGGAGAGAGAAGGCTTCAGGAAGATATGTTGAGGGGGAATAAATAAGACGGAGCCAAACACTTTTCAGTGGTGTCCAGTGATAGGACAAGAGGCAATGTCCTCAAAGTGAAACAGGAATTGCCTTTTAAACTTAAGAGAAGGGAGATCAAACACTGCAACAGGTTGCCCAGGGAGGTTGTGGAGTCACCATTCTCCAAGATGTTAAAAAGCAAAGCATGCTCCTGGGCAACCTGCTCTGGCTATCTTTGTTGAGCAGGGGGCTGGACTAGATGACCTCCAATGGTCCCTTGAGGCCTAAGTGTTTCCGTAATGTTGTGATTCTGTGATATTTTCTGAATTGAGCTGCCATAGAGGACTATACCTCTGAATCCACAACTGCTTCACAGCATTGCCTCCCTTAGACTCTCACATGGAAAAAAAAATCAAGAACAAGCCATAGAGATTTGGTAATTGTCAAAGTAAAGATAAAAAAGAAGGCATCAAAGAGGGCTAGTAGAAACAGCCAATAGGGAAGTGTAAGAATATCAGGTTATGTGACTTTTGTCCTATGAAATATCCAAAAACATTGTTAACCTCAGATTTTTGTTGTTTTCTGTCCTTTCATTGTCACTGCACTTTAACACCTGCACTGGAAACCGTATAAAATAATATATTGTCAGGGAAAATCTGACTTCAGTAGGTGTTCTTCAAAACATCTGGGGAAATGGACCTTTGGCATAAGCCAAAAAATGTGTTGAACGTGTTTCCTTAAAAAACCCTTATGTTAATCTAGTTGACTAACTGTAGTGTATCAGCTGCCATAGGAACTAGACATGGGAAAGATGAAGGAAAGAGATTTTGCATTAGGTTTTTTTCAAAGCTTAGTTCTCAGTAAAGCAGCACTCCTACCACTTTCTGAAGGACCAGGGCTTAATCACAGAAGTACACTAAAGTGGCAATGTGACTGCTCATTCCTACCTGGCTTGGACTTGGAGTATAAGCCTGAAATACAAGGAAAGTGAATTTAAACATGGTTGCAAAAACTGTACAGGCGTACTATATACAGGAGCTGAGCATGGACCCTTATGAGAGAGCAGCAGTGAATAGTCATGAGGAGTATTGAAGGATAGGAAGGGCTTAGTTTAAATTTGGAGATTATGCTCCTGTACATAGGTTAAAAATGCTTAGGTATCCAAATTGCAGTCTTCACCTGTTCTCAGTTGAATAAGTGTTGTGCTGATTCAATCATCATCATTTTAGGCTGCCATCTGTTGCCTGATCACACAGGCCAACACTGAACTCAGCAACATCCCCTCAGAAGTCTTCTTTCAAACAACTCTGCCATAGGTTCCTGCGGGCCCAGCACCTCTGCTGCCCACTGTGGTGCCAGCATTGCCTGCTGGACACAACGGACAGAGATGGCTCCCTCAGTGGCACTTCACATGGAAGGACACCACGGAGAGAGCTCAGCAAGATGCAACCAATCCCAACAGAAGCCACACCCAGCAGGAAGCTCCTCTGATTGATTGGCTCCTGGTTAATATAATCCTGGCCTTGCCCACCACCCCAACCATGACCACCTGGGTGAGGGCAGAGCCATGGACATGGGTGGACCAGGTTCTGTCTTTGGAACATGAAGCCAATAGAAAAACAAAACATTCTGCTAGACTGTGACTCATTCACAGGTCAACTCCAACTTGGGGCCCACAATTCAAGTCCTAGCACTTCAATAAGTCACTAGTTGTGTTAAGGCTGCTCTACCACTGTGCAGCATATAAAATTTATTAAGAATTTGATTACTTAATGAGGATAAACCTCAGTGGAATACAATAGCATTATTCAGGAATGTTCTGCAGGGTTTTATAAGGGCTGGAAAAGGTCCAAAGATTTGCAGAAAGTCATAGACATGCTTCCTTTGCCAGACAAATTGAATCTACACAGTATTAAGAAAGTAAGAACTTGAGGGGTATTCAACACATATAATTACTTGTTTAGGGTGCTAAGTTAACAGCCTAGATTTCCTGCTCGGGTAATGGAAAGAACTAGGTTCTTCCAGAGGATGCTTCAGAGCACCTAATTACAACTATATAGGTCAAACATGCCTCAAGCTAGATATCTAAAGGCAAACACACCATCTGCTATTTTAAATGGGATCATAAAAACTTGTCCAAGAAGTAACATAAAACTATACACCTAGTCAGTGCTATTAGAATATTTTATCCAGAGTAATTCTTTGTACTGTCAGAAGATAAATAAACCACAAGTTTTGACAAAATCTATTTTCTGACAATTTAAATAAACTGAACAGACAATAATTTTTGTGCCATACCAGCAGATGACTGACTCTTCCCTCCTTGCACTTACGTGCAAAAGAAACATTAGTAATGCTAATGTTTCTGTGATTGCAGGGGTCTTCTACATACTTGTATTCCATTGCCTTTGACACCAGGGAAATGTACGTTAGCAGAAAAGACCTACCAAGGCTGCAGTCTACTCTGGAGCTACTGCATTGTAGTTTGTGTGATTTAGGCTAATAACCACTTCCACTAAAACAAGAACTGTGTCCAAAATGTGACAAATAAATGGAAAAAAATACCTCAAGAGAAAAGAATGTGAGGAACCATAGCAGACTACTTGAATTAAATCCATGTGGGAACCAATTTTTCCCATGTAAATTTCTAGGCCTAACTGGTAAGTCTGATTTAAGCAGCCTTAGGCACCCAGTGTAGTGGCTACAAAAGATGCAAAGGCAGAAAACCCACATACTACTCCAGAAGGTAGTTTAGTACAATAAATTCAATTGTTCTCTGGAAGCACCGATCTCTGTCCGTGGATTTTGTGTGTACCTTGGTCAACTCAGCTAGACACTTAACGTTATCTGGAATTAATATAAATTTTGATTGTGATTTTTGCACACCAGGACTATGCACAGTAGTTAATTATCCTGCCTCCCTGACACTCATAATTTTTAAACATTAAATACACCAAAAGCTTCTTCGAGTGATAGATAATCCTCTCAACAGAAGTGTCTCTCAGGTTGTCTGACACATAAATACAGAAAGTCCCCATGCATTTATTTATTTTTAAACATCTGTCTTTGAAGATGAATCCTGTAAATAAAGATGGCTGCAGAAAGGTAGCCTTTGATTCATTGTCTCACGACAATCAGAAGAAAGTGAGCCTACTCAGCCCCAAACTTGACTTTCATACTTTGTACCTCCTGTTTTCTCCTGGTCCTTCTCCAGCTGATAGTCTCTCCTGTCTATGAAGAACTTCAGCATCCCAATTCTACTGTGTCCAGGGTTTATCTGTCACTGTTCAAATCTCTCTTCCTTGCAGACCCTTGAAGTGCTACTCCAACCAATGTATGAAAAGCTCATGTGCTTTGGTCTTGGCAGTAATAAAAAAATGCTTTGTACTATGCACCTGTCCCAATATTGCAATGGTTTGGGCATTAATTCTACATCTGAGGTATGCAAATTGTGCTCATTATGCAGATACTGGGCTATAAGTGACAGTCTCTGAAGCATGAGACAAAGGAACACGAGAAACTTTCTCTAGACTTTAGGACATTTGAGTGGACAAATCTTCCTTTTAATCAAATTTCCCAAAATTTCTCAAAAAAATCTTAAAACACATTTTCCCACAACCGATTTTTTTCTCTCTTTAAAAATCAGAATAACTCTGAGGAAAATGTAAGCAAAGATTTTTCACTCTAGGTTTGATCTGAGATGGAATTTTCTTTGCATTAGTAAAACCGATTTTTTCCATAAGGAGTTTGAGATGCCTTTATCCTACTGTTGCTAAGGTCTTCTTGTTTTCAGTGTTTGAAGGAAGTTTCTCTCCCACTTAATACTAAAGGAAGAAAGCTGATAGGTTTTAAGAACAGCAATAAAGAGGTTGTGGTAAAAGGGCATAGAAAGTTAGCTGGTTGCACAGTCCTTTTGTGTGAGATAAAAAATAAACCACAGAAACAGAGGAGAGGTAGGAGAAGATCTAAACAGTAATCTATGCCCTGGACTGGTGAATTGTTGTATCCTTTCCTACAGAACACCAAATGGAGGTGATCAGTAAGGACCAGAACAAAGTTTTACTCACAAAAATATTCCCTGCAGCACAGAGTAAGGCATTCTGCTGCAAGTAGGCTCTTCTTTCCATGATCTTAGTGGTTCCCCATGTGGTAAGTTTCTGCAGGTCACTTGGGAGGACAGATGCACCAGGACAGAATGACCAGGAAAACAGGTCTTGAAGATAATTACTGAGAGCATAGGCAGATATAAGCTACTTACTCGAACGAGGATAACTATGACAATTGACATTAAGGAGTTGGTTCTGAGTAGTTACATCCAAAAAAACTGAAAGTCATTAAATGGTTGTTTTAACTGCTTGCCCACCTGTCTACCTCCTTTCCTCCCTCTGTTGTAATTTCCAGTGTTTGACATGTACAAACTTCATTGTAAATAGTGTCATGGTATCATATCAATAAAGTTGCTCAAGGAGGGTTAGGTAATTTTTTTCACTGAGTGCCTGAGCTCCTTATCTTAGGTTGTGCTTAGAGCAGCATGGCTCAGATGGTTTCAATAGAGCACTGTTGCTTTAAATCAGTATATAATCTGTCTGTATAAAATCCAGTCTGTATTCACTTAGTCTATGTCGGAAATGCTTGAAAAAAACTATAAAAACAAGTCCTTTTTCTGTTGATCTTCACTGATTTAGAAAGGACTCAATCTGTAGGGAATTTTATTTTTTCCAGTTGTAGTATGTGTTCTCATTGCATTAAGTCTGTGGCCATGTAAAAACTGTCATAATCAGTGAAACTTCCAGCTGAACGAAAGGAACCTAAAATACAAAGAGTTTGGCTTTCAGAAGACAAATCTTATTTGTATTGGATGTACACAGCAAGGTGTTGGTAGCAGGGGGGCTGCTGTGTCCAGCCAGTTACAACAGTTCACTGCAGGGCATGGCTGAGCCCCTCAGCCAAGATGCTGACACCTCAGGGGAAATGTATTTTTTAAAGGGAAAAAAATGCCACACAGGCAGAAAAAGAGAGAAAAAAGTGAGAAACAGCAGTACCAACACCAAAGTTGGAGAACAAAGAGAGGGACAAGATGCTCCAGCAAATATTGCAAAAAATTGCCAGAGCAGATATTTCCCTGCAGCCCATAGAAGACCCCGTGCTGGAGCAGGTGGATGTTTCTTGAATGAACTGTGACCTGTGGAAGAGTACACACACAGAAACAGGTTTATCCAGAAGGACTGCAGCCCATGGATAGCATACACTGGAGGTGTTCTTGAAGAACAGTAGCCCATGGGCAGGATCCATGCTGGAACAAGGGAAAAGTGTAAGGAGGAAGGAGAAGCAAGGAGGAGCTGTTATGAACTGACTGCAACCCTCCCTTGTCCATCCCCCTGCACCACTCTGGGAGAGGTAGAAGAGTTGGGAAAGCGGGACTGAAACTGAGCATGAGAAAAAAGGATGGAGGAGAGGTGTTTTAAATTTTGCCTTTGTTTCTTGCTGTCAAGGTCTTTTTAAAATGGTAATAAATTAGTTTTCCCCAAATCAAACCTGTTTTGTCCATGAAGGCAATTGGTAAGTGACCTGACTTTATTTATCTCAACCCACAAGCTTTTTCATCCTATTTTCTCGCTTTGTCCTGTTGAGGGGGAGTGAGAGAGAGGCTAGGTGGGAATTTGCCCCTTATCCAAGTTCAACCCACCACGCTCTTCTGCTGTAAGATATATTTGGCAACTTCCTTTTTCTAATATATGTTCTCTGTATCTCCATAATCCAAAATTTACACTGAAATAACACTGAAATATTTCTATTAATTTATTTATCTGCTTACTTTTTATGGACAATGAATTTGTTGAAAAATTCCCTTTGGGAAGATCTTGAAATATTCAAAAATCTGGGTCAAGTTCATGGTTTCAGAAGAGAAATGAGGATAACATTTTTATAATGTTTAAAAATGTTATCTTGATATTTGAAAACAAGCATTTTATCTTTTTGTTTGGAAATTTTTCACTCTACTTAGAAATTGACCTTCAATTTAAAACAAGAAAGCAAATATTTATAATCTCTCCAGTATAGTTCTATCTCCTAAAAGACCCCTGCTTGGTTATGCTTTTTAGTTTACTCCAAATTAATTTATGGATTTTTTCCTAGCTAAAACAGGATATATTGCTTCTATGCAATGTTGTGGTTTTGTGTTGTGGGTTTTTTTCCCCAAAAAATACTTTCAATACAGGTATCAAACCAAAGTAGCTTTTATCCACTTAGTTTTGGGACAGTATTCAAGTGTAGCACTGGTTGTAGATTCTTGCCATACTCCCATATTCTTGGTTCCTTGTACATTTTATTTTCTTAATTTTTGGAGAAACAGTTCATTTGCAGACATCTCTTTTCAAATTTCCAGTACTTTTTAATGATAATATGTACTATTCTGGTGACCCATGGAGGAGGCACACAGTACAACCTAATCTAGAGATGTCATTAGTCTCAGTGGATGAACTCTACACTGCTGAGTAAATACATAACCCTCTTCTCTGGCCATGTAAGCCTCTCCATTTCACTACAAGCTATGTACTGTAGCTCTGTGTGAGTGAGACAAAAAGAGATGCAAACCGAATTCTACAATAGCCATGATAAAGCAAGTTTTGGAACTTGGAATAGAGTATCAGTCTGGACAAAGGTTTGACCTGTACTGTGAGATCTGTGCTTTTCTGAAAGCTTTTTCTTTAGATTTAAACTGCTTCTTTCTTCAGATTTAAACTGCTTCTTTCTTCTTTTGTTCTTAATGAAGAGGAATGCTCATAAATGCATAGATCTCAGCCCTTCTACAAAGCAGCATCAAGGACTGAATTGGTCAAATATTCACTTTTAAATGACTTACTCATTGGACACGTGTATTGCAAGATATGTCAATAGCACTAAAACCTCTATATGCTTCCTACTATGCTGCGGTACCAAAGGTATTTTGGATGTAAAAACATACACTTTAAGTAAGTAGGTACAAATGATACCTATTCCAAATCAGAAAATGCATAAGTGATGAAAATAAAGGCTGAAAAATATTCAGGCTGCATTATGTATTCGATTGCATTATATATTGACAAATGGATAAAAAAGGACTGGCTGTCCTGGGGGTTGGTAATGAGATGTGGGCTCCTTCACCTTTAGGTCACCCCTGTGATTCCCAGCAAGGTCAGGAACTAAAAAGATGTGGCCTGAATTGTGAGGCAGTCCATTTCCTTACTGCCAGATGTTCAGATAATAAAAGTAACTACAGTGTCTGGCACCACACTACAACCTCATCAGAGAATCCAAATTAGCTATCTCACTAGCTACTGAAATGCCATGGAAAAGTGGGTCCTCCAAAAGCTGAGCTGAAGCATGTTGTGAGGAAGCTCCCAGAACGGCTGCTTGTGCTGTATCTGTTCTGTGATGCACAAACGGCTCCCATTTCTACAGCTATCAAATCAACACTAAATTCATTTCCATTGCAGATTTAAAACAACAAGAACAAAACCCAGTTTTTGCTAACATCCACCATGAAAGGGAATATGCAGTTAATATATCACTCCTTTCACTTGGGATTTGTTGTTCATCATAATTCAGTATGTAATGGTAAGCCAACACTTCAATTTTCAGAGTTTATTTTCTGCGATGTTGCCTGAATATCCGAGGTTCCTTGCAGTGGACTAATCAACCCTCTTGATTAGATGCGACTGTATATTCATTATCCAATTGGGATAGATAGATCCTCTATAGTTTGATAATAAAAATATATGCTAATGAATCTCCTTGCTCTTGATTTCTTACATGAGGAAAGAGAAAGAGTGGGCATTATTTACCCGCAGGTAAAGTAAAAAATATAAAGGTAAAAGGCTTTTCCATGCAATATACTGCTCAAATGTAATAAACCCTGAGATGCTTATTTTAGTAAATTAATCAGTCACACTGAGCCAAGGAAAGGAGCCATCTATTACTGTGCTATAAATGTTAAAGACCCTATTTAGAGCCTTTATCTCTAGAAGAAACAAAGCAATTTTCACTGATATTTGTATGACATCAATAATGGTACCTCTCTAAGTAGTGAGTAGACTTTACAATTGCAGTTTGCCCAATTCTTTTTCACTGGTCATCAGGGAAATTCATCTAAAGCAACCAAAAAAACATAGATATGTTTGCATCATATTAATAAGAAGAGAAAGCAAGGTAGCTGCCAATTGGCAGTGGAGTATGTTTTGGTGGTTTGATAAGGATACTAAAGAGTTTATGATGTGACAGATGTTTCACTACACTATTGTGAAATGAATAGATTATGAGAAGTAATTAGATGTACATTGGAATCAATGCTGTTATCATCGAGGCCTTCGGGCGATGCAATAGATGAGAGTCATGGCAGCAGGTGGTCCAATGGCTCGGAGACAGGAAGACACACCGCAGGAGACTGAGTGACAGGTTTCACAGATCCAGGGGGTGAGAGATCTGAGCTATTGCCTGCATTTGTAATCTTTACTCATGTATAAATAATAACAACTACACTATTGACTTCATATGCTATGTCATAGCCTCTGCTACCCCCTACACACACACATATACATACATATGCAAAGATACACACACAGAGACACACACATTCTGCAACTTTTCCCCTCAGTTATAGCTATTCTTTTATTTTCACATGAAAAAAAAATTCATTCATCCCTTTGATTCCTGTGCGAGCTCAATGTTCTTTGATTAAAACACTTAAATAAGAAACCTGGCAAGAGCTTTGAATACAGTGCAGTGCATTGTGTACCCAATGCAGAAATGCATACATGCTTTCCACGGGAGACTTAACAGAAAGTGAGGTGCAATCATCACAGTTCTCATTATGCTGATCATCTTCAAGCTTTTCCCTATTTTGTGTCTGTGTCCAGCAGGTTCCAGACTTAAGGACACATCATTGTCATGCCAAAATTGCCTTTCCAAAGGAACTGGCAAGCTGAGTCATCAGGATAGGTGACCAGATATGAAATCTGCTGACTCTGGGAAGATTTGGGTCCTGGCCCAGAAACCTCCATTGTTACCTGTCCCCAGAGCTTCAACCTAGAATTCCTGGGCTCTCCTGAACCAAGTGGAGCAGGGGATAATAACAATGGAGACCTAAAGTAAGTGTTACTGACACTCAGCCTCTGACTCTGTGAGTGGGTTATAGTAACAGGAGGTGACTTTGGAAAGCCTTTTGGTGCTGCAGCTTGTCAGTCCCTGGCTGGATGTGTTTACTGTGAAATTTTTTATTTTATTGTTGAGGGGAGTGACACCAGGGCAAAAGGGAATATTGAAACATACAAATATATATTTCAATATATATTTCAATATTCTGAGTGCAAACAAAAATATCAAGATCTTTCTTTGAGGTATTCATACACCTACCTACCACAGTAGTGAAGGGAAGTAAATCCAGTATTATGGAAAAGAGTAATACTTAGACACCACCATAAAGTGATGAACTGTGATGGAGCTTGTTAAAGAAGGCTATAGGGCAAAACCACCAAATATATATATGCATAAGACATGATAAGAAACATATTGGTCTAGTATTGCAATTTATGATACCTTAGCTTACAAAAAACCAGGATGTACCTAGCCTGTAAGAATACCTAATCAAGTGTCCTTACAGTGATATCTATATCTAAGTGGATTGGTCTGAGGAAAATATAGAGGTTGGGACATAGTACAAATACAAGACAATCCCCTGAGATGAGGAGCATGTGTTTTTCCTGTGTGAAACAGTATACAAACAATTATCCATTTATCAACAAATATCTCCTATTACTCATGTCTCACAGCACCATATAGAGCTCTTTCAATCTACCACCACAGAAGTGAAGAAGCTGTCAAACCTGTTGAGCCAGCTTTCAGTGAAGTAGCAATGTAGTGGAACTAACAGTGTCAAGGAACAAGTTGGAAATCAGAGCTTGTCCAGAGTGATGGAACTGCAAATCCAAATTCCCTTCTGAAAACCTTGATCATTGCATGTACATTACCTGCTAGACTACACTACTGATTTAAATTTTGAGGCCTCAAGAGACTCATGTGTTAGGGTAGCCAATCTGTATCAAAAGAGGTTAGGAAACCTATTGCTTGGTTGATTGAATCTGACTAAGGTTTAATTTTCTGTACTGATAACCTCCTTTCTAATTCTTTTGTTCCTCTTCTCTCCAAATTATCTAGACCTTCGGGTACTCTGAAAAAAAATGAGATCTTACCTGGTAATATTCATGCTTTTGTTGGCCTGATTTCATCCCTGAGAGTGTGGGAGCAGCACCACTAACACCAGTGGTGTACTTACTGCCTGCATTAAGACTGAACTGCTCCCACTAATTCCAGAATATCAAGTACCTCCTGTGACTTTGCTCAGGAAGAGCTTGGTAACCATGACCCAACTTGCTCTTGGTGAAATAAATTGCAAATATTAAACACATTTAAAATAAATTTGTGTCTTCTTTAACTTATAGGGCAATATACAATGAACAATAGCCTGCCCAGAAAGGAAAACACTTCATTCTTATAGTTTTGAGTTCCAAGATCCTTCTTGTTAATTTTAGTGCTATGAGACAGACAGACAGTCAAATGTTCTCATTTTTTGGACTTCCAAGCATCTTGAGTACTACCAGACATTCAATTTCTAGTAGTCATCCCATCAAGACCACCTGGAGGTAAGTCCTACTAATCAGATTTCATGGGTCAATGCAATGCCCTGAGAGGAAGAAATTCTGAGTGCAGCTCTCTCACTCTTCAAGCAGGAACCAAATCACTGTGGGGCATTATCTTAACAGTATTGACATTTCAGACTTTTTAAAAGGACCTGGCTCACATTCACCCCTGGAAGTCTCTAGTGTCAATACAGAACCCAGGGGGACTGTAAGGTCTAACAGCCACTCCCAATTTCTTTCCCTGCTCCCTTGCCTTCACATCTTATAGCAGGATTAACTCTATCCCAACCAAAACCAGTATAGGTAGTAACACCACAAAGTAAAAGTGTCCCGTGCAAAAACACGACGTCATTCAGAGATATCCTTCACCCCAACCTTCTTGCAACTTTTTTCTAGTCTCCCTTGTTCATTCGGCCTGTCTCCCTTAGCTCACACCTTTCCTTATCTCTTTTTTCTTTTTGCTTCTTGCCCTTAGAGGCCACCACCAGGTCACATCACACTTACATTCTTATCACGTCCATGGACATCTAACCCAAACAATGAAAAATCAATGAAGAGAAAGAAGAAGCTCTGGAGGAGAAGTGACTGGTGTAATAGCAGAGTGTGTCTCAGTAACTGGAATGGCACAAAGGTAAACGTTGCATTCATAAAGTCTGGTTTTCCAAGTATCCATCTAAAGCTTTGTCTCCAATTAAAAGTTGAGATCTCTGTCAAAAGTTGTATCACTTATAAATGCTAGAAAGTGCTCGCATACTGTGAGAGTCCAGAACTTTTGTCTATGAGAAACTGAACTGTAGACAAAACAAACAAACAAACAAATAAATATGTACCTCCAAACCTTCCCGACATTGGATCAGGACACATACACACAGAGATTAGTTCCTATGAGGATAGTAAAGTAGGTGCTTTTCTCAGCAGAATTATTAGAGTCATGCTTTGAGCAACACTGCTACCTTAACTCACAAATTATTTGGGGTAGTACTTGTGTATCCCTACATTGTTGAGGACTATTTAGCTAAAAAGGCCCTTGCAAACAAAAGACAGATAATAGGGATCATAAATAATAACAATTTTGTGACAGTAGGTCTCTCATAGTTACGGTTCAAAGGCTCTTCCACCATGAAAATGATGTTGAATCATCTACCATTTGCTGAACTTCCTGACAAAGCTCCTGCCTAGAGGAAAAAATTAGTTGAGAGAGACTTTGAGGTTAATTACACAAGTCTTTTAAAGTTGCTGTGCAATAATAATTAATACATACTTAGCTCTGGCAGTAGGTTTTGCTGCAGTCCTGGCTTTCTACCATATGTGAGGCTTTTTTTTGTCCTGTCACAATTCCTTTGTTTTCCTAAGAGCTGTTTTATATATTCAATCCTTTTCAAGGGGGACTGTTTTGTAGGCTCCTTTTGCTACAATGTTAACAATTTTACTTCCAAGAAGTGATGTCTTACAAATGCAAAGGAAGGTGTTATGTATATTATATCTCCCTACAGTTCATATTTTAAATCTTTCTTTAAAAATCTCTATGCTTTTCATTGCATGCATTGTCTCTACACATAAAAACGAGTGCACACAGTCATATTCAAACATTAATTTGTGCATATGATCTGTGTGGCCAAACATAAACAAATTAATTTGTCCAATCTTCTGCCTGTCATCAGCTTAATGGTTAAATCTATTTTCATGGTAGGATTGAGAGAGCAAGAACTTAGTATTTGAACCACACTGTGGGAGACTGACACTGACAATGCAGGGGTAGTAACAATGTGATGCCAGCACTGAACACAACCATCACAGTGTAACTGTGATCACTGGTATTTCCTTGGACAAATTTTCTTGTGCAGTTTCACCTTCCCTTTCTTTCCTTCAAATAAACAGAAGCGGTGGAGAAATGTATTTCCATAAACCACATAATATTCAGAAATAAGACAAGGTTGTAAGAAGGATACTTATTTGATGTGTAAGATGCAGTAAGTGCTAAATGAGTATGTTCAGAGTGTCTGACATGTATAGAAGCTGATTATTTGCACATCACTATGATTCATCACATCTTTTCCTGGGATAAATAACATTTTCTGATCTAAACAAGCTGCACATAGCAAAGACAGAAGATGTTTTAAACTTCATTGTATTATTCCATTCTGAAATTTATGCTGCCATAAAAACAACTTCTTTCTTAGGCTGAGCAGTTCAGATGCAGTATCCTGGAAATACCTTTTATAGTCAGACTACAGCAAATCTTTTTTTCTAAAATAACTAATGTGCCCCATTCTTCTGTAAAACTGAAAGTGAATAAATAAATTTTTAAAAAAGCTAGTAGTTCATCATATTTTGTTTCAGCATACTTGTTTTTCAGTCTAATCCAGGGGTCCTCAAAGTTTTTAAACAGGGGGCCAGTTCACTGTCCCTCAGACACTGTCGGGGGCCAGACTAGAGTTTGGAAAAAAATGAACGAATTCCTATGCACACTGCACGTATTTTATTTGTAGTAGTGCACAAAAAAACAGGAAAAAGAATGCCGTATCCGGCCCGCAGGCCGTAGTTTGAGGACCCCTGGTCTAATCACTAAAAAGCCTCAGAAATGCAATGAGAATGCTCAAAGATTCCTCATGGACTAATACAACTTTGATACCTAATGCATGCATGCCCAAATAGTTGTTGAGTTACCAGGGACCATACCTGTCTTACTCCAATTAGGAGCTTGTCTAAAGTAAGTAACAGACAGAAAGAGTGATATTTGAAGAGATTTATGAAACCAGTAAATAAATACTGTCTTCTAATATGAAAACCCCCAAACATTAGGTTGACATTCTTTAGTTTCCTGAAACAGTAAGAATATTGTTGATTCACTTGATTGAGTTTAGTGGTTCTTTTCTTGCTTTTATGCTTTCTACTTCTCACAACCTGTAACTGAAAAGCTGCTGCTTCTTTTCAGATGCAAGATGCAATTACATGGAATATTCTGTCCTTTATTTGCTGGACTGTTTTTCCTGCAACTGCAGAGAAAACTTAGTCAGTTTTCAACTGAAAGAAAAACAGTTTGCTCTGCAAACTTATTAATGAAAAATATATAACTAACTTTTAAAGCTATTTTGGGGGGAATTTTAAAGGAATCTGAACTATATTTTGCTTATATGAATGAGACACAGAATAAGACGCATGAATGATGAGCTACAACTGGATATGGCTGCAGCTACTACAGAAAGCCTAGTCAATGACAGAACTTGTCTTGCTGTCTGCTAATACCCGAGATCAAATAGAAAAAAAAGAAATCACCCTGCTTTCCAGTTTCTGAATTAACTGAAAACATATATAAATATCTGCCTATGGAACTACATAACAAATTAATCTGGCCTTTTTAAGACTGGAGTAACTCCTCTGAAGTCAATGGAGTCAAACTGGTGTAAATAAAGGTAGGATAAGAGTAACAAGAATTAAAATAAATATTTAGTAGAAGGATATGCCCTGGGCAGATGAACACTTAGGGACATTTACTTTGTAATAAGAAATAATGTTTCAAAATACTTTTAATTCTCTACTGGCACTCGGTTCATCAGTGTACAATCAGGATCATATGAGTAAACATAGCAATTTCTTACTCGCTTTTAATATTAGAACCGCTAATAGATGTTATGTTCAAAAAGTATAAACAAACCACAAGACATGCTAATCAAGGTAAGAACCGTATGTACAAAACAAATGGAGTCTTCCTCACCTTTGACTTGAGAAAACAAAAAGAAAGGGATTTCAGCAGCATTGTCTTTAATCCAATTTACTTTGGATTTAATCTCCAAAACAAGGCTGGCCTGCTAATTCCCAATTATAATGGCACATGTAATCAGAGTCCTCATTAACAAAGACTGACTATATTGTCTATTAGGAATGGAAATCTGAAATGCAAATTCAGCAAATCAAAACGTTAAATGAGCTCTACCCAAGATGCTTAGAGCTCCTGCCAGGGCAGCGCATGCTGGCCGACACCTGCCCTGAATTCTCCCTCCAGCTGAATGTTTCATTCTGTTCCAGTCTTTGCCTCCTAATTGACCTGCTTATGATCTCTGCTACAATTAACATATGCTTATTAGTAATGGCTGGTTAAAGATTTCAAACTGCCGCAGTTTACAAAGTCTAATAGAGATGGCACACCACAGGAAAGATGAGACCACTGTTTCCCTCATCAGCAATGTCTTAGTGGTTTGGTTTCATGTGATTCAAATGAGATAATTTTTCACATCATCTGATCTCTGCAAATCCATTCTAATTGAAACTGGAAATCTGCACACAAAGTGGCTTAAGGCTCCTGGTGCACTAAATGAAAATCAGTTAGTGAATATTATTTTTCTCCCCTTTAACCACATGCTTAGCAGCCATGGGAAAAGAGGTTTTTTTAAGAAAAAAGAAGGGGGCAAGGAAAGAAAGAGGGAGAGAGGGAGGAAAAAAATCTAGTTTGAATGATAATAAAAAACCAAGCCAGCCTATTCACAGTATTTTTGGTCAAATTCCTTAGTTCATTTCTTAGCTGTTAATGAAAGCTTATGGATAAATCTATGAACAGAATGATTTTTTTTAAATATATGTTGCAGAAGCAAAATAATAATTCTGACGTTACCAGAATATTACTTGCCATTATTTTTGCTCTTGCTCCTTATCCAGGAAAACATTCTTATTTAAACCAACCAACCAACCAAAAACCAAACTAAAAACCAAACCAGAAAAAGAAAAAACAACAAAATGCTGGCACTAAAATATGCAAAAGTGTGCTTTTATATGATGGCCACTGTAATACTCTCATTAATGTTAGGGTAATGTCACATTGCCTTATAAAAAAAGGATTATAATATTACCGCCAATTTGGCAGGTCAGTCTACTTTCATTAAATTTTCCTCTCTCTTTAGTGTTTTTCATATTGCTATCTCCAGCCTCCAGGAGCCAATGGGCAACAAATAGATCTCTTCCACCTGGTTTCATTCCAGCTTCATTAGCAATGCACTAATACAGCAATTATGTCTAATTCCTCTCTCCTAACTGTATTATTATTATTTATCTAAGGTTTCTTGCTGGCCGTATTTATTCCTTTTAATTTTATTCCTTGATTTCATTTAATCATCATGCATTCTTAAGGAGAGGATTGGACATTTCATAGTCCTTCCTTTGCACTCTTTTCTTGATTATGCAAGTCACTTATCCCCCTTTGAAGTCTCATGCTGCCAAAAGCCCAGGAGGCTGAGAAGGGGACAAGAGAGTGTTTGGGTCCTCTGTTTTGCTCCTGTATCAATCGTTTCCACTTCTTATAGGCAATTGCAGGTAGCACTTTTTTGCAGAGACTTCGATCCTAGTACCAAAAAAATTTGATGGCAATTTTGTCTTCATTTTGTGAATTATATTTCTTGAAACTAATGTTTTATGCTTCATTAAAGGCCCTACATTCTCAATAACATACTCTTGAACTCAGAATGCAGAATTGTGCTGTTGATATAATACAAACATGTTTTGGAAAGGCATGACAAGACATTCACTGCTCCTGAAGGGTGACAGTTTAAGTCAGACAAATACAATAGGAAGAAAAGATTAGGTTCAAGCAAAGGCGAGGAGAACACCAGAGAGCAAATTCATATTCAGCTGTCCAGTTGACTCATGGGCTTTATGAAAGGATCTAAAGGTGTTGGAGGATAGAGTTCAATACATAGGAAAAAAATGTATTATTACAAGCTATAAGAAAAAGTATACATTAGAAGGCAAAAGAAAGAAACAAAAAATATCTGCCTAAGGTTAGCAGTAACAATTCTTACACTTCATGATTTATGGATATTTTTTGGAGAGTGATGTCCCCATTCACTTGTCACCTTCATTTTGAAGATGGTGAAAAACAGATAGTCTCAGATGTTTTGATGTTATTGAAGCGAATGGATTTGTAGTAACACAAATGGAATTGTAGTAACACAAATTTGATGGATTCCTTGAAAATAAAATGTTCCTGTGCCCTTCAGCTTCATGGTCATTATAATTGGCTTTGCACTCATTTAACAAGGAAAGATTAAAGCCTCTAGGACTAAATATAGAGTTAGAAAATTCAGCTGCAGTGCTCCAAAAACTTTTGCTGTCCTTGTTGCATCTGGGTATTAACTTTATAAGATGTAGATTTGATCCTGTTTACATCAGAACTAACTTTTCACTTTTCTTTCAATTTTCCCTGCAGCTAGGAGCATAATTAAATCAAGAGTGGGACTTAATTTACTGAAAATTAGCTAAGTAAAAGTCATAGCTCTCACTTCAAGTGTTTTCCAAGGCTCACTCTCTAATCAGCAGAGGGAGAGGCATAGCCAAAGTGTGATTCACTCCATCCCAGGATGGATATTGAAGGTAGGTAGATAGGTTGGTGTTGTCCATCTCCACTGACTGTAAAGGAAAGTTTGATGGAAACTTTAAATTAGACACTTAGTTTTAAGGAGCTCCTGGAAGAGCAGGTTATTGTATCTCCTGGGGACTTGCCAGTGTATGAAAAGGGGTGTAAGACAAGTCAGAATCTAGGGGTTTGAATACCGTACTGGGTACAAGGAATTTCTTGCTGCTGATTCTGCTGCCATTCAGCTTGGTACCACATTTCCAAAGGGATTTGTTTAAACACCTTCCTACATTTTCTGACATCTGAAGTGACTGCTCTAGTATCTTAAAGCAAGGCTATGACACGTAGTTAAAATTAGCAATATCCTTTGATCCAGTTTAACAGACTCTCCAACTGCTCAGCAGCACACTGCTGTTGGCCACACCACTAATTTTTCAGAAAAAGCCCCTGGAAGTGGAAATCTTACAAACTTATGGTTCGGGTTTCAGGATTCAGTTCTTGCCTGTGTTAATTGGAAATCAAGGAAAAACTACAGAGAAAAACTGAGTGCTCAGTCTTTTCAGCACTTGGGATTAAATAAGTTTAGAACAATAAGGTCTTCTTATTATTATGAAGTTATTATTCAGAAGTTCACAGCTAGAAGGACAAGTAGTAGAAAAATTTGTGTCTATTCATTCTGTTTGAGACTGAGCTATGTCCAAAGTATCTGGACTCCTCTACAACCTGGGACACTCACTTGACCAGCCAAAACCCATCAGAGGCCACATTAGCAGGAACATAATACATGTCATGTCCCCGAGTGCTTCTCCAGTTGCCCTGAGAAGAAACAGGCTGCACAGCTCTGTGTATTCTAGCAGCTCCTGGTCAGACAGCAAGCGTGCAGGACACCTGCACAGGTGTGCCTGGCATATATGCACTGCCACAACTGCTTCCTGGTAAAGAAGTTTGATGGAGATGGCATGATTTTTGTCTCTGGGTTCATGCCAGCCTTGAGAGATCCTCCCTGTCTACTCTTCAGGATTACCAGGTCTTCTTGGGAGACAAGTAATCACAGTATTTTGTGGAAATGGAACAGGTTGCTCAGAGCAGTTGTGGATGCCCCCACCCTGGAAGCGTTCAAGGCTAGGTTGGATGGGGCTTTGGGCAACCTGATCTAGTGGAAGGTGTTTCTGCCATGGCAGGGGGGGTTGGAGCTAGATGGTCTTTGAGGTCCCTTCTAACCCAAACCATTCTATGAATCTATGAATATCTAACCTGCTCTGAAAAGAGCATTTCTCTGACTGGAATTAACCAAACAAGCTCTACTTGACACAGTCACTTGATATGGGTCATGATATGACCCATTCTGAGGTAAGTGCCTATATCTCGTTGAATAAATTCCTCTCACAAAATGCCTATTTCTCTCATTAATTCTGAGGAGAGCCTGTGGCAACTAGCACAGTGTCAGATGCCAAACCTGTTGGTAGGTCAGACAAATCCCCCAGTTGTATTCTACCAAAAAATGATGGGCTATGTATTAGTTCTGTGTTTGCTTTGTAGAGACAAAAGTCAGCCATCTTGGACTGTCTGCAATCGGACTCAGATACCACTCTCTCAAATTCAAAAGTCACAGTAATTACGACACCTCCCTTAAACAAATAGGCTAGGTGACCTATGCAGGACTCAAAGTGAATATAGATGTAATCATTAATTGCTAGATAGGCTTTTCCAGTAGTTACATCTTTCTTGTGTAAAAAAAATAGAATCGTAAGAAAAATATAATGCTAAAGACAAAATAAAAAATAATGGGATCCTGCTATCTATTACAAACTGGTTGGAACTACATTACCTTTTAAAATGAAATAATTTATGCTTAATTATGAATGAATAAAAATATTACTGAAACCCAAGGAAAACTCTGCACACCATAAATCAATATAGACTGTTATTTGCATTTAATTTTCATCCAAGCTTATGCTTGGAAGGACAATTTCTCAGGTTTATTTTAAGTGTAATAAAATTAGATGCAGATTGTCACCTGAATATGAAATAAAACAGGAAATTTCATTTTTTTTCATTAAGAAAATGTTTGAAATATGCAAACAGTATCTCATAGATATAGGTACATTTGTATTGACAGTGGAAAATAGTCATGCAGTTAAACTCTGGCCTTGGTATGTAGTTTATGTAATTTAATATACATTTAGGCACTTGGTTGAAGGCAGAGTTCAGCTCCATTCTTTTTGTTTTTCAAAGTAAACCAAAATATGATAAGTGTAAGTGAGGTTGTTTTGGGTTTTGCTTTTGGGTTTGTTTTTTTTTTTTTTGATCTGCCTGATTAAAATGTGAAGAATGATTACCCATATTGGAATATAATTTTTCACTCACACAAATGTCGTTGTGGTGTTTCATGGAAACACATGAGGTTCTTCTTGCAAATAACCCAAGTCTTTTTCATTCTCTGCATACTGATTCCTATGAAATCATTCCTCTAGAACTGTGTAAATCTGGTTTATCATTCAAACTTTGCCACAGACCTTCACAACAATCTGAGACACTTTATTTGATAGGATCTAACCTGAAGAGCTGTTGAGGACAAAAAACTTTGCATGGTAATGATGTGAATGGAAAATAGCCAGTACTTCAGAAAGCAGGTGCTTAATCTCTTTGAACTGTAATTGATTACATTACAAAAAAAAATAGAAAAGACAATACTTCCCAGTTTTACAGTTTTCTGGAAACATGTTTCTTCTTATTTATGAAGCACTTGGATATTGTGATAATGTGGGCCAAATGAAAGTATAAATATATTCTTGTTCTGCCGTTGTTAATGAAGTTAGCTCTTGCACATGGATTTATCTGTCAATAAAGACGGAATAGTCATATCAGCTATCAGGGACAGCTGAATCTGTGTGGGGACTCTAGGATTCTCTCTTACTTCTCGTAGCACAAACAGTGACTACTTCTACTTGCCTATCCCTCCTTTGTTGATTGTGTGGGAGATTATATGTCTGATTAAATTGCTGTATTCCAGGGAAACGAATGTAATATGTTTGCAGTAAAAGTACTTCATACTGTAAAAAAGGTTAAAATTCACTTAAATGCTTGAAAATAACATAAGTTTTTAACTCCAGGTGGAACTTCACTTGCAATGCAGTAATATTCTAACAAGTAAACCTGAATGTGCTCTTTTTTTAAAATGCAGTTCCTATTTGGTAAAAACATATTTATGTTGTTATATACCCTACTGTTACAAAGAGCAACCCTTCTGAACATTAATGGATAAAATTTCTTTCCAGAACTTTCATAAAATAGACTATCATGATTTAACTGGCACTATTATGATATATCAGGTCAGTGCTGTGTTGCATATGTGCATGAGGTTTACACAGTGAAAGTTATTATTATGTTGGATATATTGAATTTTCTTATGTTCGTTGATATATACATATAGATATTTATATACACGTAAAATGATTAAAATTGTAAGGAAAAAACTAAGAAGCTTTCATGTTTCATCTTTTTTCTTTTTTTCATTTTCATTTATGCAGATGTTGTGCTACGGAATGGGGAAGAAAATGGGAAGAAGTGGATGAAAGTACCAACTTCTGTTTTTCCCCTCATGTAACCTAAAATTATTCAGATGGATTTTTTTTTCCCTATTATTTTTTAAAGGAAAAAGAAAGGACTCACTCCTGGGATTTGACTTTGTATGCCAAGCTCATGCCTTGAAATAGAATTTTAAAAATAGAAACTCTTGTATGTATTGTAGAATAAATGCTGCTGCTTTAATAAGAACACTTGGAATGCAAATGAATCCTGGAACCAGTGTGCGAAAATATACCCGAAATGAAAGAGAAAAGAAGAAAGCAATATAGAAGATGATTTATTTACTATCCCTCAATTCCTAATTATAATTATTTTTGCACCATGACGTCTTCTCCAGCTTTTTTGTTTCACAGCATCATCACTAAAGTGATGAAAGGGCTATTAAATAAATATGCAATATCATCTCTTTTTTCAAGATTAGGAATGTTAGTCTTGGAGTCTTGGTATATTCCGTTCTGCCCTACCAACATTTCTTAGGCAGCTTCAAAGAGTAAAGTGCCTTTATTCAAAATTTGCCATCTCCCGATTGCTCAGAGGACTTGCTGCTACAAAATCTACCAACACACTGGAGTCTGATCTTAGGGCTTTCAGGACTGTAGTATTTCCGTTGCAGCAGCATCTCTACATGACAGGGATAGTCAGGGACCAAAGCTCTCTTGTGCAGGTACTGTGCATGTTCGTGATAGAAGGCACTGTACTTTAGTGCCATTACAGTCTGTGCTTCAAGTTTAAAGCTGGATTCATCTTGTCATAGCATACTCATAAAAATTGGATTTTGTGAAGTATCCTCCGGAGAGAGCTGTTTCCTTTTGTGGACTGTAGAAGAAGCCTGGAGTAGTGAACATACATAGGTGGTCTAACTTGTAAAAATGCCTAGCTTAGGGTAGAAAAGTGCGATCAAGTGGCACGTTCTTCCAGAACTGTACAAACACAGAACAGAAAGATAGTGCTATGCTTCATGAGCCCCCTTCTGTTGACACTAGAGAGTCTTCCCCTAACAACCTTAATACTCAAATTATTCTGGCTTTGTCTTGTCCGAGTTCCAGATCTCCTGAAGTAGTGCTCAAACTACTTTCTTTACTATGGGAATGAAGTACCTGAAACATAAAGCAATGCTTTCCCTAACTGTCTTCACTCGTTGACCTCAGCTCAAAAGGTGAGACTGTTGACCTATCTGCTTTTTTGAATACTTTCAACATTACACCCATTATTAAAAGCAAAGCAAACACCAAAAAACCCATCACTGTCTATTTTCTTATACAATAGTATGAGCTGGTGTTCTTCTTTTCTGCACTGCTTTGCAGAATGGATGACTGTTGTCTAATGCTAATGAACACATAAGAGCACAACATGGAGTTTTTATGAAAGGTTAATTGACTGCCAACACCCTGAAATACATCTTAGTTTATCTTCACAATAATATTAATCAGTTACTTTAAGTTGTGAGAGACACAGAAGGAGCTCAGCTACATATGAATATAGGCAAGATTCATATCAGCGGACTTCATGGAAGTGATCATGCACACAGATAATATCTCAGCATCTCAAGACCATTACAATAATTTTTTACAGTATATTTTGGGTCTTCTCTGTGCTATTTTTAACACTATCCACTCCCACAGAGAAATAAAGATCAGATTACCAGCCTATAAAAAACACTTAGAGCTTCTGAATGTATTATAAATCAGCATTATTTTTTTTCTAAATGTAAATGAGTGAACAAAAGGAAAAGTCATTAAATTGTAGTTTATTATGAAAACTCAGTTTTCATAGTGATTTTGAGACTATCCTACCTTCAGCAAAGTCTTTGGCACCAAAATTTTATCGTATCTGATAGAATCATCGTTGTGTTACTAAGTCAGTGTAGCTCATTTAATTAGTACTAAAACCACCAGCAGCTAGGTCAGCTAAGGAGATATATTCCCCCAGCATCTGACCACTGGAGTACCTTACATGTTGCTGTAGAAGTGCCAAGGAGGACTGTAAAGGAAACTAATTTTCATAATGTGAATTTTTGAAAACGTAAAATTTTTCCCTTTTCATTGCCAGGACAATTCTGATTTTCTGAAATTATATTGGTTTGTTGTTTTTTTAAAAAAATTTTCTAGAGAATCTGAAACCTGCTGCTTTTTTCAGTAATCTGAGAAGAGGAAGACCTGGGTTCAAGTCTGTTCTTCAAATGAAGAAGAGCAGAAATATGAACTTGTACCATAGAATCATGGAACGTTTTAGGCTGGAAGGGACCTCTATCCTATGGAAGCATTTTATTTCAGTGGGTCATCTCTCCTGTTGGAGATTTCTGAGTAGATAGTCACTTGGCAAGAGATAGAGCCTACATATACAGCAGGTTAGGAGAGTAATTTTAAACAACTGTCCCCAAGTCTCAATTTTTCTACATCCCAGATAAATGTCACAGACAAGAATACTACTGCAATGCTATAAACAGATTTGTTGCAGTCATTGCCACTGTCGAGTGTGCGCTGTTTGGATGGTCATTTGCAGCCAATGGAGGAAGACTCTCACTTCTAGAACAGCTACCTTAGGTGGCTGGGAAAAGTCAGAATCTGGAAATACTTGTGTTTTTATCTTGATTATAGAAGGAGACTGACCGAGATCAGGCATGTAACTTCAGATGACAAAATCTGGGTGGAATAAGTATCATTAGCAGGTAGTAAACTTACAGGTCTTCTGCTGAAATCTGATTAGCCCATTGTATGTACTATATAAAGTACTGCAGAAAACCACACTGTTCATGGTTGAAGAATTATAAAGTAAGTATTGGTTGAGATTCACCAGCAGGCATGACAGTAAAGAAAGTAACCAGGTGAGGTGACCGTTAGTTCATCAGCTGAAAAGCATTGCCTTTTTTGTCAGGAGGAAAACTGAAAATCTCGTACAAATAATTTGTGAAAATGTGAAATTTATATGTGGTTATTCTGCTCTAAGTGAGGTAGTCAGCTCTTAAGCATGTTTAATTAAAAAATAAAAATCAAGCCTTAAGTATCTTTTATATGGGTAATGAGACACTGGAACAGCTTACCCTGAGAAGTTGTGGATGCCCTATCATTGGAAGTGTTCAAGGTCAGGTTTGATGGGACCTGATGTCCTTGCCAGTGGCAGGGAGCATGGAACTAGATGATCTTTAAAGCGCCCTTCCAACTCAAACCATCTATGATTCTCTGATCTCTTAAAACTCTGACAGAATGTGACTACTGTCTTTTTAGAACAGTGAAGGCTAATAATTTATTATATGTTATATTTTTTGGCTCATCTAACCTCGTATGAACTCTAATTTTTCACAATATTCAGAATGAATTGAAGTACCACTTACTTTAACTTTTACGAGATGAAGAAACTGAGGCACAGAAGAATAAAATACTTTTCCCTGAGGACAAACCTTGGGTTAACAACAAAACATTCTGATCTACTAACTGGTGGTCTACTGATAACGTCGTGTAGTACAGGAATATTCTGTTGTTTTATTTTTTCCATTTAATCACTGATCATTGTTATTCCCATACCAAGAAACAGCCAGGTAAACAGATACTGAGACTTTTTCCTAGGTGCTCCCTTGTCTTAGTCCCTTGCTACATCTTGAGTAAGCATCTATATCATCAACGCAAACCTTATTTTAAGTGAAAATTAATGTTTATTGGTTTCAAAGCATTTTTTGTGTGTGCATATGGTTTTGTTTTTCTTCTTGCCTAATTTCTTTTTGTGAGAGTGTCAAAGGGACAGTTATTACTCTGGGGAAGATCCCTTTCTTGTCACCCTCAGCCCAGTCTTTTTTTCTTTCTTATCTGTGCAGTGCTCACAATGCCTTTTTAGTGTTTGTTCACAGAGTTCAGTGTTCCTAGTGGGACATAGTGTGTACTTTAAATATGTTTCTCTCCTGATATTTTAAATGACATCCAATTGACCTCATAAATGTCTTATGAGACCAAACAAACTCCACGCTCTAACAAAAACTGTCAACCAATTCTACCTTACTTGTCCTCGGGCTTCTCTGGCATAATGCCATAAAGCATCAGTATTGATATTTTGTGGCATTCAGATTGTTAAGTACCTAGGCTGAGCAATAGGAGCAGAAGTATTAATACAATCTGGCTGTGCCACTGATAATTACCCCAATATAAACTAAATTTATAGCACATGATACCTTCAATATGAACTGGCAGCAGGCATCAAAACCTTTTTGTGACATTATCATGTAAACCTGGGAGGCATATAGCTAGCTTTTTTTTTTTTAATAGAGAAGCAGAAGAGATTCAGCAAAACTTCTGCATAGCTTTATCATAGCTTTCATCAAGACTTGTTTATTGTCAATAGTGACTTTTACCGCAGGAAAAAAAATTGTTGTAATGCGTTATAATTTTAACTGAATAAACTCATAAATGCGTTCGAAGTGTCAGGGAACACAGCTACACTAAGCAATGTAAGTTAACATGATAATTCAGCTTAAAACTATGCCTATAGTTTTCCAGATTGAAAGCAATTTCTTTCTAATATGGAAAACAGAACCTATTTGAAGGGAGCCTTTTATGCTATACTTTTACATTCAAACTTATCAAGTGTCTAGGGAAATGTGTTCTTGAAATCCCATCATGATCCATGTGTCATTGGAGACAAAGATCCGATGTGCTATGGAAATTTCTTGATGCATATTATGAGCTGTTGTTTGCCATGGTGTCTGGATAATCCTGCTTCATTTATTGGAAGGCCATTTCAGCTGCACTGTCAACAGCCTGGGATGATCGGGTCACCTTTCCCTAGAAAATTATGTAAAAGCTGTCAAATGGGCAGGATTATAGGCACATTAAAGGTGCTTTAAGATTTCATGCCTATAAATATTAGCAAAGAAGATTTAAAGGCAAATTTGTCATCAGTACATGCCCACATTTCTACAACCTTGTTTTACAGCACTGCAATGTTATCACCTACATTTTATCATGTAACCGTGAAGTGTTTTGGAGGGGAGCAGCTGCTGGTAGCCTTATCTGTTTAACTCCTGTACTAGGAATTAAGCATTACATGAAAAAAAAAAAAAAAAAAAAAAAAAAAAGAGGGCAACAGCCTCCTATTTATCATCCTCTGGAAATGAGTTCTCAACATTTTTACTTTGCAGCAAAACAATTCAAGAATATTAACATAAACATTTTGTATTTGGAGAGTCAGTTTATTAAGAGCCGTTATATATTTAATAAAGATTTTTTGATTATGGTACCAATTAGGAATATCTTTGCATGGGAGTAATAATGCAGCAGATCGTTTTGCATAGTATTTACTTTTAAGTTGTGAACACTTTATTATAGTGTTTTGGAATGACTGCTCTTATTTGTTGTACATTATGAATGCCATGGGCATCTCCAATATAAAGAGATATTGGCAGCCCCCAAGAGTTTCTTCAGACCTCTCCGGTATTTTTGATAGACAAATGTAGCATTTTAGTAATATTTGTGTGCTGGCAGATTTCTAGCCAATCTCTAAGTTAAACAGATCTAAAGATCTCAGAGGAGGAAGCAAATCACCTTCCCCCACAATCTTCGAGGTCAAGAAAGATCTCAAACCCTTACCAAGAAGTAGAGTAAATTGTGAGCAAAGCTATGTCAGTTGTAAATGTCTGCTCTGGGACTTCATTCAAACTCCACAGACATCAGCAGAAAGCTTCCCATGTCAATGAGCTTTTGAAACTGGCTGTTGTTAAACCAATGTGCATCTCTGCTCTCTCTATCACAGATGTCCAGGTCACAAGGCAGCACTAGATGGAAACCTACATGTAAGCTGCAACTGGTACATCAGTCAGAAGAGCATACCTCCGATGAATTTGCTGTTGTAATGTGAGTTATGGAGGGAAAATGCTTGAAGAATCCTGAATGCAATTAGGCACAACATGGTTGTTCTCTCCAAGCTTCATTAGGTTTTACTCTAAGTTTTCACATTCCCTGTTGGCTTGGATAAATGCCTTATCTCCAGTTAGCTTCAGTGGTAGAAAAAACATTGTAGAGGGAAAAAACTGGGAGGAAAGGGATTTATTGCCTGAGCTGAAGTCTTGGTGAGGAATAGAAGAAGGGAGGAAGAGAAGAGTGTAAAAATATCATGTGCTCAGTGCACCTGAGAGAAAGCGAATATAACAACTACATACAAAGAGGCAGCAGAGGAACTTGCTAACTGCATATGGATACAAATGCTTCTTACATCATATTTCAGAGTCCTCTATAAGATAAGTTGGAGAGCTGATTAAAATCCTTTGTGGGTTCACAGAATCAAAGAACGGTAGAGGTTGGAAGGGACCTCTGGGGATCATTCTAGTCCAACCCCTTTGCTAAAGCAGGTTTGCCTAGATCAAATTGCACAGGAATGAGTCAAGGTGGGTTTTGAAAGTCTCCAGAAAAGGAGACTCCACAACCTCTCTGGGCAGCCTGTTCCAGTGCTCTGTCACCCTCAAAGAAGTAAAGAAGTATTTCCTTACGTTTAGGTGGAACTTCCTGGGTCCCAGTTTGTGCCCAGGTTCATAGTAAAAGAATTGGTGGCTGTGGCCCAATAGCAGTAGGACTCAAAGAAGAAATTATGTGGAAGCTTTCCTTGGAGGTGGTCAAGTAGGAGCAGAAGCAACATGGTTGATACTTCAGCTGAGCATTTTTCTTTCTCACTGTGCTTAGATCCAGAAGGTATGCAGAATCTGAAACGCAGAACTTAACAGGGCTTTTTGTGTCCTTTCCCTGTGTGGGTTGTGAAAAGGTAGAAATGTACTAGCACTTGTAGTCTCCATTCTGTGACTGACCAGCTTTTGGGGAGTAGCCCCATGGCAGCTGAGAAGGCTACACAACCTCTCAAATGGTAATAGACATCTATGGCTACAAATATGAATTGAACCCTGGGAAAAGAAAATGGTTCAGCGAAGCTCCCTGTCAAAGCCAAGCACTAAAAGAGAAAGAAGTGGCACACAAGTGCAACTGTGGCTATGACCTCAGGCAGCACCTGGTAAACTGCAGCACTTGTGTGCATGCAGCAGAGATCAAAAATTTTCCATCAAGACTCCATGCTACAGAACCATGATCTGGGGTTTAAAGGAGTGCTGTTAATCCTTTCCCTATACTGGGACATACTGGGTAAATGTGACCCAGGAGTCACACTTTTGTTAATGCTAATCTTTCTGGTAGATACTTTAACCTATTTTTCTTTCCAGGAAAGGTAGATCTAAGAACATATATAACCTAAAATATACAACTCATCCACCGGCTGGGAGAGCTGCCAGTGAAAGAAATAGGGAGATCTTGCTCTTCCTTCACTCCCATTCTTCAGCTACTCTCTGCTCATTCTTAATAAACTGGCAAGGTTTCAGGCAATACAGCTGGGGATAGAGCAGGCTCCTCATTCCTTGCTAGTACTTATTTATTGTTAAAGACAAATTAAGTGATGGGAGGTGGATCTTGAATGTTGGATAATCCATTAACCAGTTCAATAGGATTCCCCTGAATGGAGGTTTGTATGTCAGAAGCTATTTCCAGCGCACTTTGTAGAAGAAGGGATGGGGAAAGGGAGAAAGAAGTTGAAAGGTAGTGCTGTGAGTAAGGATGTTTGTACGAGTGGCAGGGGACATGTGCTATCAGACCAAGAGATCTGAACAGGTGAGCAAGACCTGAAAACCCACAAGCTGTGAAGAGGCTAGATGTGTTCAGGTATGGGAATGGCTCTTAAGCACTCCTAAACCAAACAGCAATCCATAAGGTACATAAGCTGTACCGGGGAGAAGGCTTCACCTGCTCACATATATTTCTGGCTGATGTGAGAACGATTAGCTATCTGGGAAGCTGGACAGGCCAGCCCAGTTAATTGGTGGTGGCAGGTGACTAGTGTCTGTGTTTGTTCCCCAGGGCATCTGCTTCCTTGATAAACCAGAGTTAGAAGCAAATCAAAGAGCAGCCACTTCCTAAAGAGGCAAAAGGAAAGAGGCTCTTGCAGCAAATAGGCAGCACCCTCTTTGCCGCCTCTTAACCTTCCTCACAGGGGAGGGCAGTGGGGTCCCAGCTATGAGTGACAGCTCTCCCCAAATATGTGGAAACAAGTGAAGAAGCAATGATGACCTGCACTGAGTATGTTATTGCTGAATGATTCCCAGGTGAGTTCAGTTAATAAAGTCACAGACAAATTAAACCACATGCCTCACATCTTGTCGTTATTTCTGCATGTCTGGAACAATGAAGCTTGATAATTTTTTTAGATGAAAGTACAGCAAATAGAGTTTAGTATGTAGAAAAGCTATAGGGCTGCCTCTGAAAAGTATTTTCATAAAAAAGTTAACTTAAAACATGTATGGGTTTATTTCATTTGAGAGGTATTTTCCTTTTTTATTATAGATATGTATCATAATGAATTGTACAGATTCGTTTCTCTGTTTTAATTCCAGTCTAATTATTGTAACATTCCATATTTTATCAGTATATTTCAGGAGCCCCCTAGCTTCTTCATAGGTTGTCTTGGTTTGTTTTTTTTTTCCAGATGAAATGTTTCTGCCAGCTTTAACTACCCCCTCCACCCTGCCCCAAACTGAGACAATGATGTTTGGTGTACAATTCTTCATAAATGTGCTAGTAGCAGGCAACACAATGTCCACAAAATTGATTTTACATCTGTCTAAAAAGAGGTCAGATAGATGATGAGGCAAGGCAACATAAGGAACTTAGAAATTTGTAGAATAGCCCCAACAAATTCTGCAACCTTGTGCCAGAGACCTATCACACATGCCGAGACTGCTTTTCAAAATTACATTTTAAACATATATCATCAATGTCACTATTTACTTTATGCATACTTTCTGTAGTCATACATATTCTATGAATAACATTAAATATGAACATTTGGTGTCTTACACTAATGGAGATTGTTTTTGTTTGATTACATATCTCAATCCATTCTTCATCAGAGAATTCTTGATCCAGATCGCTTTGGCACTTGATCTTAGCTTTTATCTCCCCTGAATTTATTCAGACTAAAAGGATATCAAGTGCAGATTCCTTTCACGGTCTTTATCCATAATTAAAAGCTAGTATTTGAAGGGAATGAACTCAGGGGTACAAAAACTCATCAATTTATCTCCCACAGATAATGTCTTATTTGTAAATATCTATAAATGTGTTGTTCTGGTGTATGGCTTATACTTTGCTAATCTCTCAAAGGGCCTAAATATTCTTTCATTCCAAATATCCTTGAGAGTCATCATGTCAAAATCATTCCACAATTAATAGAGGTTGCCTCCAAGGGCCTCAGGGAGAAGATGGCTGTTAATAAGTGGACAAATAGGAGATACTCTCTGGCCTGCTTTAAAATGCTTGAGGACATTATGCTACGTGCCGGTGGGATAGTCTTTGGTAAACTCTCAAAAATCCTTACTGTTCACACATGTATTTCTATGGCATCAGTAAATTCTTCTCAACAAGAGAAGATGTGAAGTCTTATACTCTTTTCTTTTAGTAAACAAAAATACGAGTCAGATCCATTGACTTACAGGAAAATTGGACAATACACGAGGTTTTTCAGCCTGATGTATTGTCCATAATTATTAGAAACTGCTGAATCTCTTTCTTTTTTACCAAGAAACAATAGTTTCGGGGCAAGGTAAAGAAGCTTATTGTTCTGCTTAATTTTTGAAATGACTAAGAAGAATTACTGGGTATTGTAACAGTTCTTCTCACTGCTCGTTCTACTCAAGTTAATACAGAAGGTAAATTCTATCTTTCCATTATCATTGCTCAAGCTGGTGAGGAAATATTTAGTCCGGCTAAGTATAATTTCTCTGGGTTTGGTTTGGTTTGGTTTTTCTTCAGTTGGAGAGGATATTTTTTAAAAGTTAAGCCTATTGTAACTAATCCAGAATGTCCTTGTTCCTTCTTTTTATGGGACAGTGTCTAGCAATACAAGATAGCTCTTTCTTGAAAATAGTGCTTTTAAACGGTTTACAAGAAATTTGTATTACCCTTTTGTGACAGAAAAGTTGTGCATATGTGTGGTTTTGTAATTGTGGCTAGAAATATGAGTTATTAATGTATATTTATGTAAGATTGGAGCAGATTCTCTGGTTACTTTTCATAAATTTATTAAGTAGTCATATAGAAGTTTCATGTGGTAGATCAAAATCAGCCATAAAATGGAACTGTGATTGTAACCTTAATTATCGAAAGGATATCCCCTCTAGAGGATCGTAATCCAGTTTGAGAAACAGAAAGATGGTTGCTTCCCTGTGGGAGTCTGGGAGCGATCCTCTCTCAAAAGCTTGGTGACATAGTCCTGTAAGCCTGATATGATTTCACTTTCAAATGTATTTAAAAATTCTACAGCAAATCCATCGGGGGCGTAGGCTTTCCCGCTTTCCAACACAAACACTGTTTCCTTAATTTCATTCTCTGTCCTGGGAATCTGAAACAGTTCTTTCTGCTTTTGTGTCAGTTGTAGCTGCTGCTGTTCTGCAGCTGATGAAAGAATTGGATTTTAATGTTTGTTCAGAGGTACTTAAGTTGGCATAATAATTGTGAGTAACTCTGTGATTCTCCAGAGTGAAGAGGAATTTGGCCTTAGTATTTCCCAATTTACTGTGTTAGTTTGGATCATTTCTTTGTTTATCAAACCAACTAACAATGAATATACCTAAGGAATGATTGTTAAAAATAGACATTTCTTTCTCAGGTTTTTATAAAAGGATAGAAATATATTTAGAGCTAAATTTGTAGATCTTTCACGAGAACTTCTATACTCCTATGCTTTACATATGTTGCAAAGGAAACTGTTTCAAGTGAGTAATTTTAGAATCTGTTCTTGTCTCAGCATTTTTTTTAAAAATAGGATAAATATTTTATTCTGAAAACAAACTATCTGTCAAAATCTGTGGCCCCAGGGATCTAATCCTCTCATATACTCTCTAATAAAACAAGGTACTCATAAAAACTCTTTCCTAGATTAAAAAAAAAATTATCAGCATATGAAGGATTATTCAATTCTCATTATCTTCATTCTTTTCTTTGGGAAGTGCTAAACTTGTTCTGAAAATTATTGCCAGCTGTTGTCCTATAAAATAAATGAAATCTATCTGATATGGAAGAAGGCATAAATGCAGAATCAAAGTAAAAATAGAAAAAGTCAGAGAGGAACTCCTTGAATATTCAGAGAAGGTGGGATTCAGCCAACCTAGCTTTGGCTCTCAGTGGAGCAAGATAAGCACTTTCTATCCTACAATATCTATATAAATTACCAGGGATTAACTAACCTTTGGAAATGCGTATTTATTTCAACCAACTTTTGAGTGTGTAAATGTCTTAGAGTAGAAACAGCTGACCTTCAGAGTGATAAAGTTATCACCGTCCCATCCTGAATATTTTTATAAGGTTCTCTGTGAGTGCTGAGTCCAGTTCAAGCTTTCCATGTTCCAACTCTCTTTCTTTCCTGTTGTTGGTAAGTTTTCAAGATAAGGACTTGTTTTGTGATAACTTTATTTTTTCCACTCTCAATTAAGTAAATCAAAGTATAGCTTGCCCAAAGATGCTTTCTGCCTCCTAGGAATAAGTCAATGTAGACACTTGTCATCTTGCTGAAAGATCTGGAAGCCCCCAATATGCTGTCCAGACAGGGAAAATAAATGTGCAGAGTGGAAAACAACTTTCTTGGTAGTCAGCACTGCCCATTAAGACTGTATTTCTGGACAGCTCATACAGGTGTAAGTTGCTTCCTTGAGCTACAATTTTCAGTAAGAAAGGCCACACTATTTCATTTACCTATTCTTGTTATCTTCTACTTTTCCTGAGTGCAATCTTCTAGGTACCCTTCAGCTGTCTGGATTTATGCCAGTAAGACCCACTGAACAATTTGTCCATCCAGTGTGTTAGGCATAAATTACCATTTATTCTTTTCCTGGTCAGACATTGTTTTCTGTTTGCTCACTTAATAGTTCCAAAGCTACTTATGGACATGATTCAAAAGCTTTGTTATTACAAAACTTTCCCTATTTGTTTTGCTTTACTTACAGTTTGGTTAAAATTATGATGTGCTGCCTTGAACTTTGTTACCAGCACCAATTACTTTTGGCAATTCTGGCTTTCTGATCACAACTGGAGGTAAAAAATGTGATTGTTCTCAACTCCTTACCTCTCATGTTTGTTATTCTAATATTTTTAATTTAATTGTGGGGATCTAGAATGTCCTTTTTCCTGCTATGCCTTCTTGTAGAAATCATCTTCTGATTACTAATTTTAATGAAACCTTTTGGAGGAAAGAACTGGCCTCCTCTTCATCCTCTGCCAACAGGACACAGTGGGAGTCTTAGTTTCCTTGCAAGATTTTCCTTTAAGCATTTTGGATTTTCTTTTACTTGTCTCTTCCCTAGCACAAGGAAACTCCAGCCCTGTGGATACTCTCACTCGCTCTCACAGTCCTGCTGCCAAATCTGTTGCTGCTGCTCATCTTTAACTGTTTTGAGCAGACCATCTCCAGCAGCACATTGATTACGTACAGGAAACATTAGTGACCAGCAGCTCAGGGCATTGGGTTGTTATTGACTCTGACAGACCAATTTGTTTCTCCACTGTTCATTACTCTACAAAAGGGGCGCATCAGACAAGGCAATTGAAATGTACAATATTGCCACCTGTCTCTTTTCTGCCTTGATTATGTACAGCCCAGAGTTCAGCTCCAAAGTACACTAAGACCTCAGAGATATGAATTGTAAAAATGAAGATAATTAGAATGCCAGACTAGCCCAACTTGGAGCAAACATAATTAATGCTAGAAGTTCCAAATGAGCACACACACGACAAGTAAATAAATTCAAAATTAGGCAAAAGTTTCTGTATTTCTTGGAATTATTAGTGTGTGGTCACAGTGACACTTTGTGTTCATTGCTAGGGAATGCACTCTGCTGAAATGCTGCAATGTGCTAGAGTTAACATCTATTATCTAATACACTCATTAACAATGAGTGACCTAATGCCTGCAGTGAGAAGACTGCAACTAAATTTTAGTAAGGTCAGGAGCTATTTATGAAGCAGCAGCAACCGGATATAAAATGAAAGCCAAGTAGAGTATGCCACAGTTTGAAACATGTACTCACAGTTAAACTAAAATATATATACCCATGAGGTGCACTGCTGCTTCATTTTTAATGCATGTACCAACATGTTTGTCCTTTGCCATGAAATGGCACATGACTTTTCCCCACATTCACCTTCTGTCCTTGTCTGTCAGTAGACATTTGTTCTGCATATCTCCATTCACAAAACATACAGACCTACTAACAAGACATTCCTGGGAACAACAGAGATATTAAAATTCCTTAGGAATTGCTCTTAGATGCAATCAAGAATTAAAACATAATGTCATTAATACACTCTGGGGCTAATTCCCATCATGATCCATCATTGTTGCTTTAAGCTAGGTATGTAGCAGCAGAGTGTATGCCAGTATACAGGAAACTGTGTCTGTGATTGTATCTAAGCTGGAAAAATACTCCAGAGGAGTTTTACTCACTTGATTTCCCTTCCCTAAATTGCACACAACAAAGATAATTTTTCCTTACACTGTCCTTATATAATGATTCTTTCCCATTAGAAATAATGTTTGCTACTGCAAGTGGCCCTGGTTCTCAACCGCCTTGCATACTCTCCTGTGCTTCACACGAGTCAGAATGGATAGACCAGTCTACTTTGACTTTCTGCACTGCTCTGGCAATGTGAAGCAGCTGTAAACCCGACAGGGAGCCAACCCCAACAAGCCCAGTTAATTCAAGTTTACAGATGCTTTACATCACCAAAGCAGTGCAGTGCAGCCAAAGCGTACCAGTGAATCTGGCACTCCAGCTGTGTGTTGATTTTAAAACTGAAACTTGGAAAAATAAATAGATTATTTGGAATGGGTATTCAATAAAACCCATTTGATTTCCATAAGCTCTTGCAAGGACCTCCAGGCTCTGACAGCAGATTTTATTTTCTTCCTGATCATTTAAACCCAGATGCTGCTTTTGATGAATGTGACGCATATGTATGGTTCAGTCATAAGCCACACACATCTCTCTGCACTTTACAAAACCAAGACAAAAATATACCTACCTTTAGTCTTTTGATAAAGATTTAGAGAGTGCCCTTAAGTGCAGTTAAGACACATAGGGTAGCATCCTCACCAATCTGAAGGTAATGGCTAAACCTGGCTGTGTTCCTCTGGCTTCCAGTAGGCTGCAGTTTTCTTACTACACACCTAGACACTTTGAGTTGAGCCACTTCCACAAAGTGGATTCTTTGGCAAAAGTATTAAAGATACAGTCACAGCCTCCCTAAGGTGTGGAGCAGATTTGCCATTGGACTGGAGCAGGACTTTCCTGCCAGTGAATTCCCATTCACCAATGGTTTCTTTCCTGAAGGTGCAGTGGACTTTCAGACTGCATGACTCGGTGAACACAATAGTTAGTAAAAATCTATAGCAGAATATTTGAAAAGTTTGACTCAAAATATTTACTAGGTGGGTTTTTTTCAAAAAATCCCTGCCTTAGCTATCAACCAAACCGATCTTACTAAACACTTTTTAAAGGCAGATTATTTAATTGAAATACCTGTAAGCAAAATTTTAACTTAGCCGAATTTGTTAAGTTGAAAATCTACTGACAGGTCTATGTGTACAGTAGAGTGTGTGTGTGTTTCTCTGGGAAACCAAAGAAACCTTTTAAACATCCAGGAGGAAACAGTATGTACACTACTTCCATTGATCAAATTCACACCAAGATATGAGTGGATTTGAAAGCATTAGGCAGCACTTAATAGCATAGGATGTACATTATTTCTTCATAGAGATGTACTTATTGTATGAGAGATGGCAAAAGCAGTATAAAATGTATGTGAAATCAGCATGCTTCATTAGTAAAACAACGATTAGGACAATTATTATTCTTGCATTGTTTGTGCTACCCTTAAAGCCCAACCATAAATCTCAGAAAGCCTGATGAGGTCCAAATCTGCTGTAAAAGTAATCCCGGCCTTTAGAAAAACTAAAAAGGACCTTAAAATTTGGGGGAGTGTGGGGGTGTGGTGTTGTTGGGGTTTTTGTTTGTTTGTTTGTTTTCTTTTGTGGGTTTTTTGTTTGTTTAAATGAACAATTTGTGCACTGGTTGTTACGACCTTGGAACAACAGAGCAGTACTCCATTTGTACCAGTCTGGGTGCACATGCACAATACTGTTTCTCCCTGCTGTGCCTATCTGCCTACAGTGTTGGGAAATTTACAGGTCTCTCTCTGGTTGTTTAGAGATGTTTGGCCCTGTTTCCTCCTCACAGGTTGTAGGTAACTCTGGTGGACTCCAGTGAGGGTTATTTATCACCTACAGCAGGATGGTAGGGCTGTGTTGGCTGCTTGGAGGTCTGCAGTCCCAGATGTGGCCAGCTGCTCTGTGCCACGGCTGCCTCTGCCCACAGAAGATGCCAGCAGAACCAGAGCCAACGTGCTAGGAAGACCAAAGGCCACCCTGGCTGACATGTACCTATGTCAGTGACAGGCAGAAGACATCTTGAAAAGCAAGAGGGAGCTGGGGGCAGTGGAAGGGAAGATACAGTCTTATCAAAAGCAGCTTTGAGGTCAAAACAGACACATAGCATTATCCAGACATATCGTACACCAGGCAGCTAGGAAGCTGATTTATCACAGAATGGTGTTTTTTTAGATATCCCTATATCTCTACGCAGAAGGAATGCCAGCCCCTGCTGCTGCTTTAGAGGCTGTCTGCGTGCTGTTTAACTCTTGTCAATCCAAATCCATAAATGGCAGAGAGAGGTGGGGAAGAGGAAGAAAAGGGTAGTGGGAGAAAGAGTAAACCCTGGAGGGAGTGAAGGAAAGATCTGTAGGAAAATATGATATAAGGAGTAAATGTGAAAAGGCTAGTATACCACGCGGAGCCCCTCCTAATACAGCTAGCCTTGTGTTAGGCTTCATTTAAAATTCTTACTCACACTCTATGCACTCCAAAGCAGTGTTTGCTGGTCATTTTTGCTGCTATTGCTTTTAGTTTGCTTTAGTTTGGGTTCATGAGCTGAGCAAATGTAATGGACGCAATTTTGATTTTTTTTTTAAAAGCGACTATAAAAAGGGTGGGTTTTTTTGAACTCCACACTTGTAATCAGATCTCTGAGCATCATTACCCCTCATATCTACCAATACAGATATTTCTGTATGAAATTGTAATTTTGAAGAAGTACGGGTGCTTTGAATTCTAGCAAGATAATGCAAGGAGAGGAGAGGAGAGGAGAGGAGAGGAGAGGAGAGGAGAGGAGAGAAGAGATTTTGTAAATAGCATGTATTTTTAATATTTTAAATAGAATGACTGAACATGCTCTGAAACTGTAAATGTTAGAGTTTGAAAATATAATCTACAATAAGAAAACATGTAAGCAATTGAAAAGACATGGACAGAATGGCTTATTGCAAAGCATTAGATACAGATAATGTGCAGTTGCCTGTTTCTCCTAATACAAGCTCTGCACTTGTGTACCTGTAGCAGTGTGTTGCCATCAGACCAGGCCCACCAAACTCACTTCTGAACAATTCCTTCAGCCTGTCTAACCAAGTCTGAAGCAGACACCATAATGTTAAAAAAAAAATACACCAGGCAAAAGTTTCTTCTCCACCTAAAAAATACAAAAACCTTTCCCACAGTCTCTTCCCCTTTCCTCCCATACTGAACGGATCTGTAAACCAGTGCTATAATCAATACTCTGAATTATCACATTACAGGGCTAAGCAAAAAAACTTTCCCAGGGATTTTTATTATGTTACAGAATTAGTCTGGTTCCTGTAATGCTCTGTGTGTGTTTCTGTATGTGCGTGTGTGAGTAGACCTATCTCTGTATAGAAAATAAAACGCAGAACAAGAAATCACGCAGTTTGTGTGATTCAGGATTGAGGGATAAGGACTTTCTGCCTGGCCTACCAGTCCTCACTCTATGGTTTGAATAGGAGAAAATTATCCATTCCCCTCTCTGTCTTAAGGGTATGAATCATAATAAGATTATATATGACTATTTGCCTTTACTTATGCAAGCAAGATCTTGCTTCCCTCCTTCCTCTGTATTAATCAGATCCTGAAAACACTAAAAGCAACACCTTGGACTGTGGATTGGAGGTAGATGTCAGCACTGAATTGATGACCCTGTTAAATTGCTTAGGTCAACAGGTCAAGTCCTCCTCCCCTTTGTTCATCCTTAGAGCTACTCATCTACATGAGTGACTGTGAAGCATGCTTAAAAAGTGTGATATGTGGGTTTTGGAATGACATTGTCAGACACAGTCCTGTTAGAAGAAATAATTGCAAAAGGAGGATGGACTGGAAATGTCCCTGAAAGCCTCTCCTCATTTTGAGCAGGTGCTTGTCTGGGACAGGTTCTCATTGACAAGAGAGAGGAGGAGTAATGATATAACTGATGTGAAGGCAATTGCCTGGGGTTTGACAGCTCAAGGGAGGAAAGAGACAAATTCAGCAACATATCAGTTTATGACTCTTTAAAAGTAATTACTTTAATCTCTGAACCATAATTTAAAACCTACTAAATTTTCCTAGTCTTCTGCTTTATTTTTGCCATAAGGCAAAAATATGTCACTATTTTAAAACTTACGTGAGATTCACCAAAGCAAGTATTAGGTCTCTCTGCAGCCAATAGCGCAGATGAGTAATGCTGAGTCACAAAAGCAAACAGTATTTATGTCAAAGAAAATGTTAGGCTTCATCACTTTGAACCACAGCATTAAGCCACATTATCTTGGGTGTCCTGCACCAATAGTTTTCAATATACACTTTGTTTTGACTTTAACTGGGAAATATATTGTTCTGGATTTATTATGGTATTTAACATTAACTTCTGTACTGTGAATGTGGCTCAAAAGGAGTCTCTGTAGGAAAGAATAGTATGGGGGCTTTTCCCTCCATTAATCATTCCTCAAAAATCACTATAATTTAGGAAGCTCAGTTACATCTTAAACTAAAGGTTACATAAAAACTTATGATAACATTTGCAAGAAAAATGTCTATTAAAATACTACAGCAGAATACTGCAGTGGCAGCCACCTCTTCCAAAAATCAGTAAATAATCATGTAAACACCAGAGCTAGCAAGCTCTATGGGACGGGGACTTTTATCTTTCCCTCTAGGTTATAAACTGCCTGTAGCAGTGGTCTGTCAGACCCAGCCAATGGCTCCTATATCCAGCTTATTAAACAAAAAATAAACACATCACCTAACTTGTAACATTGCTTGTCCTTTAGCTTATATAGCCCTGTGTTTTCTTCAAACTACTGAATTAATGTTTCCTGTGTGCTTCTATTATACACATCTTTTTGCTGTTCCGGGAAAAACTGCAATCTAAATTTCAGCCACATGGTCTCTGGACCATTCGTAGATACTCTTTTTTCTGAAATAGTTTCAAAAAGCTCCAGACAGTTCTGTGCTGAACTCCTGTTAACAACTAATAATTTTAAGATTTAAAGAAACTGGTGAAAACCTTATGGTTTACCCAGTTTATCTACTTGCTGCTCTGTTCTTGGTTTTGGACTGTTTGTTTTTTATGGTTTTCAGATCCTTCAAAATATGAGGACACGGGAATATTTACAGGAACAAGCCCTCCATAAGTGGAGGGACATCCACAGTATTAGTAGATGATTCATGTGTCATGAGAGGAGAAAACTGTGGCTATCATCCAAAGAAATGACATTAGAGTTGGATACATCATATCCACCAGCGGTCATCTGCAAGCTTTGGGTTTATTTTTAACTAGTTCTGCTTTAGCTAGTGGAGAAAGTGAGGAGGGATGGAAAAATGTTTAGCTCAGACATGCTAAGTGCCCAGTAAAGGTGGGTGGAGCTGCCCTCTAGGACACTCTCCTTTGACTACCAAGGGAGACTTGCTGACTACTTTAAACTAGATGCCCATGATTAGATTGCTGAAAGTGATCTAGAAACAGTTTGGCTTTTAGGAGGCAAGGTGATTCTTACAGGAATTCCAAAGTAGGGTTTTTTCCCTTAGAATCTCAGAAAGGGTGGAGGCAACCTCCCTGTGATATTTCAGTGAAAACTCATGATGTGGTTTATTTTGTTAGCACCTGCATACAGTTTTAAATTCAAAAGAGTTAAGTGAAAGGAAGGAGACAAAGCAATAAACACGAGTACAAAGGACAGATGTGCTGAAGAGCTCTCTGGATGCCTCCAGATTTACCTCCTCGGGTGTCCCAGAGCATGCTCTGACAGGTATGTAAAGCATGCTGCAGCTTCTCTCTGGCCTTTTCAGTGGAAAATAGAGCATGGAGGAGGAGGAGAGTACAAATCCCATTTTCATTCTAATAAAGAGCTGAGATGTCTGAATCATGCATTCAAACCCCTGGATGCCTTCCCAGGACCAGTAACAGATGTGTCTCACAGCCCAAAACTATGAATTCTTGAAAGCAGTGAGAGAGGAAGACATCCCACCTTAGGGAGAAACCAGGCAGTAATAAACATAGGTTGTGTCGTCCTCTAGCCCCTTAGTGTATACCATAGTAATTTTTAGAATCATTGAACAGAACTTGTTTGAATATTTTTCAGTTTTTTTCAGCAAAATGAAACTCCACTGACATGCATTGTTTTCTTCAAACTGAAACATTTGTGGAAGTAGATCTGTGGAAATGAGGTGTTTTGGAAGACTTCTTGATTGCATGCTCCTTGGCTACAGATGGTGAAAGGGCAGACATGAAAGATAAAAA